>VWZS01010216.1:1034482-1326390 GCA_013397075.1 Rhabdornis inornatus | reverse complement strand
TAATTAGTGACCTAGCAGCAAAACCTTCCTTCCTGATCATTCCAGCAGCTCTGAGAGCTGTCCTAGAGACTTATTCCAGGCATACTTTGCTGTGTAAGAGCTATTGGCATGCAGACAGTATGCACACCAACTGGGAAAAATGAAGTGGTGTCAAGAATGCTTTGGCTGTATTAATTCTGAGTATGTCCTTGCTGCTCTGAGATTTGGGGTTTAAACATAATATTGTTTGAAAGTGCTTTGTAGCTTTGAATATCGTCTTCCAGAAAGAGGAAAGGTTTATATCATGCTGAAAACCCCTGATTGTGCTTTGAAAGAAGGTTGTCAAAAATGTATTTTGTCCGTTTGGTTTGAAGACATAATTCAAGGAAATTTGGATTTTATTCTTGAATCCTGAAGATCATCACAAAGATCTTTATAAATGTACTGACTGATTTATTAGCAAATCCAGTCAGCTGGCTGCCAAATATCAAGATTCTGGTCATGTTTTCTTATTGATTCGCCTGGTGAAGATCACAGATGCAGCAAAGAGCACAGTCCATTCCAGCTGCTGAATTTATACGACCCTGACATGGACTGAGTTCTTCACCTCTGCATTTTAGAGAAATGTTCTTTTTCCCTCCTAAAAGCTTCAATGTTTCTCCTCTCTGATGCCCAGAGATAGATGATTTGGGAAAATACCATTCAGGATACCAAGCTGCTTTGTCTTGTGTGTGGGTTTTGCTGTAGGACTGTCCCATCATCACAGCAACAAATTTGGCACTATTTTATTTGACACAGACCTAGGTGCCTTGCTTCAGAGATGGAGCTGAAGTCTTCTGAATAGCACTCTCTGCAAAGAAAATATCGTTAGATTGAAAGGGTGGTCATTCATTGGTGGATGAACAATATGAAACCTTTGTGCAATAAGAGGGGAAATATTTAATTGAAAGGCCTTTCATCTGATGCTCCTCAGTTGTTTGCATTTATACATAATTTTTTTCCATGTTCAAATTAGAAAAGAGATTTTTTAGACAGAAAATTCTTCTGCTTTAAGAAGGTTCTATTTGTAGTCTTCCAAATGACAAAGCTGTCTTTGACAAATATGGCTTATAGTTAGCATTGCATGTGCTCTGATTCTAAAATCCAGGACATTGTTGGTCCAATTAAATACTCATCTTTTGATGACTAAGATGATTATTCCAGCTTCCAGTTCTTAAGAAACCTCAAGAGAACTCCTTGCCTTGAGCTCTCAGTTGTGTCTTCATTCCTCCTGAGTAAAAAATAGTGTGAATCTGACTGGAAAGACATTTTCCAGTTGTTTTGTCAATTCCATTAGGAGTATTATCCCCCTAGAGGGTATCTTTCTTCAAATTAACTGAAGATTTATGAATCCTCAAAGGGATAATTTGAGACTGCATCATGGTCCAGTGGATTTTGATTTTCACTGAGAAAATTTGCTCCTCTAAATTTCATACTTCATTTTTCTTTTTAACAAAAATATGGAAAATCCAAATGGTTTCCCCCCCCCCCCAGCTTCCTGTATGGAGTGTAAAGAAAATTTAAAACAAAACCCAAATGGATTTGGATTATTTTATTTCGAAATCTGGTTTAAATGGGCAAGCAATGTCTCTAATGTCTGGTGTAAAGCGAGCAAACAACCTGCTGGTATCAAGAATGAGTCTAATGAGTAGGACAAGTTCTCATCTGATGTAAAACTACTACCCTATCAAGGTGAACTAAGCTCAGCAGAGCTGAATTTTTTGCACTAAATAATCTGGCCTACTTCATCTCAGTGCACTTAAAGAAGGCTGAGGAGTGATCATGTTACCTACAGGCCCTGGAGTCTTTGAATGAATCAGCCTTCTGCCATCCACGTCCTCTGGCCAGATCCTCAATCCTCTCCTTATTTTAATTTCTGTTTCCTTTTAAGAGCACGTTAATCCTGCTGTTATTGCTGCCTTTCTGTCCCTGCTGCTTTTCCATTCTTTGGGGAAATTTTTGAGGACACAGTACTTTCATTAGCTTTTCTTCATACAATGAACTCCTGCAAAAGCCTTTGTTCATCAATTTTTTTGTATTTATTTACATAATATGATTTTGATCACAAGGAATTTATTTAGAATTTGATGAGACTTCCGCAGCTAATTACTATCACATGTTATAATTCATTCTCAAGTGAATGAGCCTTTCAAATAAAGTAATGCAGAAATAACCAATGGGACCCTGCTGGGACTACTTTGTTTGGCAAAGCTGGAATTCAAAGACTTGAGAATCAGAAAATACTTTCCAGCCAATTAAAACTGTACAAAAGACACTGATCCTTCTTGCATGAGGCTGTTAAGATGAGATGCTCTGCAGGATGACTGTTCCAGAAACAGGAAGCAAGGAGTGGTAAAGCATTGAGGTTTTGTTGCCCTGTGCACTGCTGCCAGTTTTCAGTCTGGAAAAAAACCTCCCTGAAAATTTTAAGATGATTGTGATTAATTGGACAGAACTGATGACTATGATTATTTTTACTATTATTAATGAGGCATTTTACAGACAGTTTTGAAATTATTATCTGAGAAACCTGCTGGCACATGCACTGTATTCAAAGAAAGAGAGTATCAAATGTTGCTTCTGCTCTGTGCTCTGCTGACTCCAGTGTCACCCTCAAGAATATCTGTTCTCTCTAACTGGTTTGGTCAATCAGCAATTTTCTCAGGAGAAGAGCTATGGTTTATAGACATCTTCAGAGAAGTGCATGTTCAAGAGTGAATGACAGTGTGCCCATCAGGAAAGAATGTTAGCAGCAATAATGGACAGAGAATTAAAAAACACAGGACAAAAGTACTGGGAAAAGCACAGCAAAGTAGCTTGTTGGGATATCTGGCTGGGAAGAAGGGGGCATAACAAATGAAAACAGGGAATGGAGGACCATGAAAGTGAACAGACAGAAATATGCAGTGAAGGAAGCCAGATGAAGGATCTAGATACATCAAGGGAAGAAAAGGAGTCAAGGACTCCAACATATACAGGATATTATCAGTAGATGAAACATGTTGAAGGTTTGAATCTGAAGATCCCAGATGAATAGGAGTTGGCAAACAGATTACAGAAGAAAAAATCAGAATTTTGATATTTTGCTGCTTATTATGGGACCATTGTGTGCTATCAGTATGTGAGGAGTCGTGGGTTTACTTTTAGAGATTTATGAAAAACAGTTGAGTCTTTATTGGCATCTGACAAATCTGGATGTAACTTGGTTTTTAAATTGTTATGACAGTACTGTTGGAAGCTTTGAGAAATTTTTGGTAATTGTGTGGAAACGAGCACACCAAAAATTAGCAGGAAATGTGCAACAAGAGCAAAGATTTAAATGGTCTTGTATTTTCCTGTTATGCTGTTGTAGTTACAGCTGCTTGGTTCTTTCAGCTGAAAAGAAGGAAAACAATGCCAAACCGTCAGTTTCTTTTTAACTGCTGGATGCAAGTGCAGGGCATATGTTTCCTAAGAGACATACACGTTGACCTTGATTCCTCCTAACCATATCTGGGCAAATAATCAAGGTTGCCCCTTACTGACTGGCAGCTCCTTCCACAGCAAAGGGAGATCGATACCTGCAGAGTCTGATTCAGATCTTACTTCAGGGATGTGCTAGATAAAAGCTATTAGTATTCTTGAATTATAATGCTAAGAGTAAGTTGAATGGGGATTTGGTAAGCTAATGAACGGTTGCTATTTATGAGGACACCAATTTCTGCTTTCCTGAGGAAGTTTGTGAAAGTTTGCAGCTCAGCAAAACTCACTGAAGGTTTAAGCTTCCTTAAAAGCTGTCCATGTTTACTTCTAATCCAGAGAAATAAACAGGTGAAGTTTGTTCTACTTGCGTCCATATAACTTTACTGCTGATAACTGTGCAGGTCGCATCCCACAGTGGGGGACCACCAAAAAAGCTACTTCAAGGAGCAAATGTACATGACACAGGCAACTTAATGCTGGAAAGATTAGAGACTCCTCATCCTTGGAGATTTTGAAAACATAGCTTGAGGAGGCCTTGAGTAGACTCGCTTTTGCTGTGAGTGATAGATTGGACCAGACGACCTCTAGAGATTCCTTCCAGCCCAAATTTTTCTATGCTTTTAGTAAAAATTTATTTGCTGAATAGTGCCAGTAACTTCCCTGACTCTTTCTGATTTTGAAACAAACCTGCAGGGAAATAGCTAAAGCTTTTAATTAAAATTGGTTTAATGTTATTTAGTCTAAATTCCCTGGGATAAAATTGTGCTGATTAAAATAAAAAAAAAAAGGAAACAGCTGTGATTAAAACCAAAGCAAAATGGAAAAAGTTAATCAACTTTTTGTGGTTTGATTCAACACAGAATGCATCCAGTTTAAAACTGGATGCATTTTTTGTTACTTTCATTTGAAGGAAATTGGAATAAATACTGCAGATTTTTTAATACTTAAAAAAAATTGTTCCCATTCAAAACAAATTCTGCTTGTTTTTTGAGCATCCATCTTGCAGATCATTTCCTTTAAACGCCTTTCTAGAAATAAGATTTCTTGAACTGTTCCCATTCCCAAACACAGAAACTTGATGTGGGCTGTGAATAAGGCAGCAGACTGCTGTTAGTCATCAGAGCTTGTCCCAACAAGGTTCTGAACCTTTTAGCACCAGACACAAACTAGCGTTTTTTATAAACAAATCAGAAGGGTGCTGTGAGGGATAACTGTCTGAGTCATGTACTTTGTATTGGCTGCATCATCTGCCTGAAAAGAGAGAGGACTCTGAAGACCCTTCCCCCCTTTTCCATGTGTGTGTGTTCTGAAGCAGCACCTTTTGGCAGCAGCTCTCAAGGCATCCTTGCTGCGCCGTAGAGAAACTACACCAGGTAAATTGGCAGATGGGATGTGGACACAGGTCCTGTCTCAAGGAGGATGACACTGTATAGTTCTGTTTGCCTTCTTCATGTCCTCTCAGGTAGGAATGCTCAGTGTCCAAGACTGATTCTTCAATGGTGTCCCTGCTGTGTAATTCCTGCTCACACTGTAGTCACTAGACAACTTTCTGTGAGCCAGCATAGAATCACAGAACTGTTTAGGCTGGAAAAGACTTTAGGGTCATTGAGTCCCACTGTTAACCCAGCACTGCCAAACTCACCTGTAAACCATGCTCCACATGTGCACATCTTAAATACTTTTAGAGAAAGTGAATCCTTGCTGGGCAGCCTGTTCCAGTGCTTGACAACTCTTTTTGTGAACATTTTTTTCCTGATATCCAATATAAACCTCTCCTGGAACAACTTAAGGCTGTTTACTCTTGTCCTTTCCTGTGTTACTTGGGAAAAGAGACCAATCCTCACTACCTTCCTCCTCTCAGGGAGTTGTAGAGTGTGATGAGGTCTCCCCTTGAGCCTCGTTTTCATCCTTGCATTACTATGGTTATTCTTCCTGTGCCACGGAAACTGCTGAGCTAGGCTTATTTGAGTAAATCTCAGATGATTCTTCTTTCTTTGACCTTCAAATACTCGTTACAAAAGTTTGAAAGTGTAGAAATACTGGATTTATTCGTAGGTCAATATGGACTCTGTTCAGGAGTGTAGGTAACATTTCTAAACACTTAGCACATGAGGAGAGTTGTCTTTTGGCAATAATAGTTGATATTACTAGTCACAAAAGTAGGTGCAGGAAAGTAGCTGCTGCCATAGAAATGGATTGCCAAAGCAATTACAAGTTTCAAGTTGCAAGTTTTGTATTGAGTCATTTACACTTGATTGTACAAAACTGTGAACTTATTGCCTTGCCAGCCTAGCTGTGAGGGAAGCCGTGTGACTGCTGCTGGATTCCCTTTCCACTGCTCAGCACTTGCTGAGTCTGACCTACATAAGTCAATCAAGCAACCAAATAGATAGGCTTAACACAAAAGTGGGCTGGTTATGAAGTATCTGATGTTCATTATTTGGTATATCTTCTCTCTTCATTTTGGGGTGCTGAGCTTACATCTTTTAAACCCAGCGTGAACTAAAAGTACCCAGTAATTGGTGCTCTCTCTCAATTGCTCCTCTGGCAGCTCTCACTGCCACAGGGCATCATTTTTTTTTAAAAAAGAAAAGCTTTAATATCAAACAAAACCAGAAGAAATCATCCCCAGTGCTTTTTGATAGCCTGTGATAAAATCTCCACTGCAAATCTCTGCCACAAGAAGACACTCTGAGCCGATTTGTTCTCCGGGAAGAGGTACAGTGTAACCAGGATCTTATTACACTGTCTGTACAACACCTTGAACAGTTTGTCAGTAACTTTTCTTTCTTCCTTTATAAATTAGAGTGTCTGAACAAAACAATAAAATGGTAATTTGGAGAAACTTGGGACAGTAAGATCAGACAGTGTTATTGCTTTGAAGCACAACTATATGAATTATAACCTCCCTTAGATAAGTTTTATGGCAGAAAGGTCCTTAGAAATTTGTCATTGATAGCTTTTCCAACGTGTGTGAAGCTATCAGGAAATATGTACAAATTGTTTTCAAAATATGCTAATTTTCTTCCTCCTCTTGCTATAATTTTCTCAGATTCTCATGGGGTGTGAGGAGGAAAAGAGAACATTGGTTGGGATACTAAGCTAGTTTGCCTTCTGATTGTTGTCAGAGTTCATGCGCCTTAATAAGTGGCCTCAGTTTACTTAACACTAAGGCTTATCCCAGCCACATCTGCCTAAAATAAAAATTTCTCAGGAATTCTGCCATGTGCAGCAGTACCTTTGAGTGACCCAGACTTGAGTGCATGACAAAGGAATCCAAAGTCAGGTCTGCTCAACTTCTTGATAACTACCTTTAGAAATCTGTCCACATCAGTGTTGCCTTGCATTTCACAGTGATGCTTTATGAGCTTCAGGGGGCCACTCTCTCCTCATTCTCTACATTCCATTTTCTATGGTTCTTTTCCTTCATTGTTTTGGGTCTTCTTAGACTGAGGGGGAGCTCAGAGCTGGGCAGAGGTGAGCCTTGAGTAGAAGCACCTGGATTTTGAAATCTGCTCTCTTGAAGAAAGCCATTTGTTGGCCACTGACTTCTTAGTGACAGATGGTCCATACCAAATGCTGGCCCATGGCACTGGATTGCTGTCACTATTTAATCTGGACTGTGGGTCAGCAGCAGAGAAATGGTATCTTGAGAGCCGCTATCAGACTGATGAAGAGCTTCCCCCAAAGCTGGCCAAGACAAAAGTGATCAGTATACAGGGGCTGGCTGATAGTGGTGGGGCATTTTTCACCCCCTGCATTCTTTCAAAGGTAGGATGCTACTGACTCTGGTGGCATTTTCCACTCATTTTGTGCTGATGCAAATTACTTCCTGAGGCATGCAGAAACAAGTTCCTATTCCTTGAAAATAAAACCTTCCTTTATTCGAAGATTTTCTTTCCTTGACAGGAGCCATCTCACATGTTGGGAAAGAGAAATCTCTTGATTCACATAATTCTCTCAATAAATTTGATAGACTCATGGCTCCTCCTCCTTCCCACCATGCCAGTGCTACCCAGGACAGGGGCTAGCAGCAAGGGATTTTGCAGGACATATGTGCTCAGGAACAGGCTTCTGGATTCTCTTTTCTTCATGTTGCTTTGTGGAAACATGAATGATTGGCTTTGTGGATCTGATTGCTGAGAGTGATGATTTATTTCATATGAACCATTGAACTCCACTCATCTGGAAACAACTTTGATTGCTACTGACCTTAAGCTGAGTCAGTGACTGAGAACGAAATGTTCTGGTTCTCCTTCTCACCCTAGGACCTTTGCATTCCTCTCTTCTTTGTGTAATGTGAAGCTAGGAACAGGAGTAAGCACTTTTACAAAAAATAATATTTGCACACCAAATATCAGTGAAAACAGGCCTGCTGAAAGTGTAAATATATGTGTTTAATATATGAAGCACATTTGATAGCATATAATTAAAATGTTATATCAATATTATTTCAATATAAGAGCTCACGGGATTTTAAGTAGTTCCTTTCACTGGAGCTTTTTATACAGTCACTTGTCTCTCCAGAAAAGTTTCTCTTCAGGGGTTTTACAGTATTTGAGGGGGACTCACTTGATCTTGGAAAAATATCTTGAGCAGGAGCTAGTGGCAAATTAACCAGAGCTGTGACAGATCTATCTATATAGAGGAATGTTTTTTGCTTAACTGGGCCCTGAAATCTAATATAGTACAGGGTGTAGGAACATGGCAGAAAAATCCTGGATACACAGAATAGAAATCAGAATGAGAAATGAGTGAATTGTCTGTTCACAAGTCTCTGATTTCTTCTTTGCTTCTATCCACTAACTCTTCTTCCTTCTAGAGTACTCTCATTAAAGACTATCATATACTTGAAAGGAAAGCAAAGGAAGCTCAATCTACAGGAGAAGCATCACCCTGCTGCCTCCCAGTGTGCCATGCCTCCCCTCGCTGAAGGGCATAGACTTTTGACCTCGGGACAGATGATGAGCATCAACCTAAAAATAATTTGCTTCTGCTGGCTACTCAGCATCTGGCACCAGTGAGGGGTAGCTGAAATGCTTTTGTTAATATCTCTTCCACATGTTTCCTGAGTATTTTCCCAAAGCAGCTTAGCTCTGTGCAATGAACTCCCATTTCCTAATGCCAGTGACTGGAAGTGTATACCAGGGGATAATTGCAAATCCGTGTTACTTCATCCAGTCACATCATCTGTGCCCACTCACTGTAAATCCTTGAGAATGACTGATGCAAAATGGTGACACTGGAGCATTACATGATTCATAATGCATGTTAAATAAAACACAGGGTTGCACGGTGAACAGGCAGTCCTTCTTTTACAACAAAACTTAGCTTTTTAGATAGTGATAGAGCCTTTAGATAGAGCCTTTACAGAAGGCTCTGGTCAGACTAGGCATTTTCAGAAAGCTGAATAAAAGGACAGATTATAATAAGTCTAGCTGACCCTCTCAGCTTTACTTCAGCAACTGTGGGTAGCACTGAAAATTACTGGATGGATAAAAAGTGACTTAATCTCCTGGATCTCTGGCACACTACAACTCCAAAATTCCTGTTGTCATATCTTAACAGCTATTGTTTACCGTGAATAAGGGGTTGGAGCTACTGGAATGATGTCTACCTGTACTTCTAACATGCTTTCATTTGCTATGCAGGAGTGATTTTGACTTTTTCTCAGGCATTGAGATATAAGTCTGGGATTTGACTTGTGGCTCTACAAAGTACCTGCTTTGGGGAAGATCTTCTGGACAGAACTATAACAACATAATTCTGGTTAGAGCTGAGAAATAAACAGCAAAGTCACATCTGTGCAGCCACTTTGTGGTGTGAAATCTCACTACTTTTTCCCCTTTTAACACTGAAGACATTTTGCATTCTGACTTCCCTAACCTGTCTTTGCTCAAAGCCTGTAAATATGAAAGTATAAAAATATACAAGTTTTTTAGGAGAGGAGAAAAAAAAAGACAACAAAGTCTGTTTTCAGATAAGTCTTGCGATAGCTCAGCTGGAAGGGCTCCTCCTTGGATCACTGTACTAGTTATCTATGAACAATGAAAAGAAAAGTAGACAAGGGGTCAGTGTTACACCTTGCCTTGCTTATCTCTTGCTCTCCTAAATATCAAATCTTTGTGTTTGGGATATGGAGCTTTTAATCTTTGGTGGGAGAGTAAGACAGAGGGCTGGGAAGAAATTCATCATCCTTTTAATTACTCCATTTCCTGATAATGAAGGCAGGGCCAAACGGAATAAAGACATTTCTTTCATCATCAATCTAATGCTTTCTTCCAAAAGCTTAAAAATTATTGTCAAAACTGGATTTGTTTCTGAGTGAAAACTTCACAAACATTTGAGGTGAATGGAGAGTTTGGCAGAGGAAGCTGAAGAGTGGGTAAGATATTCATGACTTGTATTAGTAGCTTCTCTTTTGTACAGATAAATGAGTATCAGACACTGATAAGCTGATAACTAACCTAGTAATAGTATCCAATGTTTACAATATATCCTTTGCAATTGTCTCCCCATGCCTTTATTCTTTCCTAAGTTGAAATTTGTGAAAGACTCCATGCTTCTTCACTAGATGGATTCATCTCTCCCCTGACAGACTGCAATACTTAAAAATTTGCTTTATTGGACACACTATCTGCACAGGGAAGAAAGTGACTTGTGTCTACAACCTTAATACTGGCCAAGGAATGGGCTGCTTCGACTTGGGTTTTGGATTTCCTTTGGCACATAAGCAAAGGCTTTATTCTGCTGCCTACAAAATGACTCCTGAGCTGTTAGTGATATTTTTCACCTCAGTTTCACAATTTATAGATCTTAAGGTGTTGTGGTGGTTTTTTTGTTCCCTTTTGAGGTCTCTTCCTCTGTTAAAACACTTTGTTCAGCCTTGACTAGCATTGCTTTGTAAGAAGGTCTTTGGAGGTGCCTGGCTGCAAGGAGAGGGCATTTAGAGGGACAAGAAGAAAAGGGAATGCCTTTAGCCTCCTCTCTTGCTGTCTTTTGTAGCTCAGGGCTGGCCAGCATATTGCAGTCCCGGGGGACTGTGTATGTCATATTCTGAACTAGGAAATTGAAAATTCATACAATAATTGAAATTCTTAATTTTGTAAGAGAGGTAAGGCTCTGCTAAGCCTATGTCAGTGAAAACATGTCCCTTGTTTAAGACACTACTACTTTCTGTGTTCTTGGTACAGCTATACAGCTTGCTAACTCTGTGAAGTAGTAGTCTACCAAATAGTCAGAAAGAAAAAGACTTCATTACTCAAAGACGAAGTGTTAAAAAAGATTTATATGTGAATGTGTATATATATATGCACACAAAACTAAAATCTACAGAATTATATAGCAATCAAATAAATGGCAGGTTATGTAGAGCAAAAAAAAATTATTAGGGAAACAAAAGAAAAAGAGAAATAAACAAGTTCCATGAAAACAAAGGATTGAGAGCATAAATACCTGAGCGATAAAGTAAATTTTGAAAATTAGGTGACACATTACTAGGTGTATATTTGGAAAGGGAAAAGAAATATCCCATTAAATATAATTCTGTGTGCCTGTAAAAAAGAATTCATTTTCACCTGGTAGAGACTCTTGCAGATCTTTACTATCTGAGAAGGATGATGGCAAATATCTATGGAAAATCTCTTAAAGCCAGTAGGTACAGTTACCTTGTACTAATACAGCATGGAAAAGTTGGCTAAAGGCATGACTGATGTACATCAGTGTGATCAGCGACCGTTGAGATGCTTTATCAGCACTGCTGTATTCTGACTTATATATTAGTACTGTTTTGTATAGAAGTAGTGTTATAGGTCAAAATCAAGGTAAACAAAAAATCCTACAACTCTTTGCAAATGAAAACCCTCCTAGATTAAGCAAGATATTATCAAGACAGTCACAAGCCTGAAACTAGTGCTTATTTTTAGCAACAGTCTAAGTTCATTGCTGAGAAAATGTGGAGATAATACAGGAATCAGCAGACTGTTAAATTGAGGGATAGCAGCAATGTGATAAGCAAGGCTGTTCAGCCATTTTCCAATGACAGTACATAATCCAGGGTCAAAGAAAGTTGGACATGACTGCAGAACAGGGGCTTCGGACCTGGAGAAGTGTCTGTGCAGAGATTTCAGCAACAACCCTCTGCAGAGAGTGGCAGCTAAGGCTGTGCTGGGCTGTTTTCTAAACAACAGGACCAGGGAGACAGCTTCTCCCTCTGTGACAGTGCTGCTGGGCTTTGGCAGTCAACACAGAGGCTGTTTGGGAGACAGAAGGGTGAGAAACTGAAGACAGCAGAGTAGATTCATGCAAGTGATCTGAAGGCTGAAGAATACACCCTGCAGGTGGATAGAAGGTGGTTTGATTGAAATCTGTCTTCCTAGGAAGCACATGCTAGCTATAAAAAGGCACAGAGGAGGAAGGCAGCACAGTGAATGCTAGCAGCGGATCCTGTGCAAATTTCAAGGAGAAGAAACTCATAAGTGAAGTACATAAGCCTTCAGGACAAGCTAGGGAGTGGATTTGCTGCCCTTTAAATTCTTCAAGTCAAAATCCAGTGCCTGTCTTTTGGCAGGTTCATGAGTTTAGCACAGGGACAATTGGATGAAACTTATTCACATGTGATGTACTAGAGGGAAAAACAAATAACCTAATAGTCCCTCTAGGCCTTAAATTATGTGAATAGACTTATTTTCTCACTAGCTGGCAGCAGTGGAAGAGGAATGATCGTATCTAATAATGTATTTTGAGAAGCCTTTACTCATTATTTCATATCACCTGAGATACTAATTTGAATAGAGATGGCAAATAGAGTCCTGGGGATCTGTTCTGCTCCTGGTTCCAAGTGTGAATTTTTACCATCTTATTTTATATTAATTACATAAATGGACTGGTACAGCCAGCTCTCTCTGCATATGTTTTTTTAAGAATTCACATTCATGAGGATATTTTAAGTTTTAGGAATCTGCTATTGTTTATTCTCTTGTGTTTGTATTCACTAGAGTAAAATAGTACTTTGTGAACCAACAACCAACTAGTATTATATCTTATAATTTCTGGCCTCAACTAGGAAAGCAGTCAACAGGACCAGTTCTAAGACAGACTGCGTCAATTGTGACAGAAAAATATTATTGGAACTTATTATTTGGTGAGTTACTTTTTATGAATATATTGAGAACTGCAATGATTTGTGGAATTGGAGGCGATCAATCATAATGACAATGTAAGAAGAAAGGAAAGAAACTGAAAAGAAATTATATTTCTGCAGATAGCTGAAACAAGTGGGCACTGAGATCTATTAAGCAATGCCTCTTCTTGAACACATTCAACACTGAGTCCTGAACTTGGCTCTGGGGTTTTTGCATGGTAAAGGTACCTTACTTTCCTACAATTTTTTTGAAAAATGCAACAAAGATTGCACAATTCAGAAGGGTTTCTTGGTGAATATGCTTATAAAGGACAGCTGAAAAATCACATTAATGCTGTTAAACACTGACCTGAGCCTGAAAATTTCTGCATGTGATTCCATTTAAATGCATTGCCATAATATTTAATCTACTCAAGATTTGCATGACTTGTTTTTATGCGTCTATATGTATGCAGTACATACACACCTACCAGCAATGTGCTCCAGCCAAAGAGGAAAAAATAACAAGAATCAAGTACCTATCAAAATGTACAGGATAACATTAGTTTTCAGCATGGCAGTGGGGTTCTGGAGGTCATTTCTACATGCACATGGAACTTACCTGCAGTGCTGTTGTGGACGTACATAAAGCCTGTAACCACTAAGATGGGGTTTCCCTACATTATCTGGGGGGTGTTTGTGTGAACAGATATGAAATGGTCACCTGAAAGATTGACAGCAGCAGTATAAAAACATGTTTTTCAAAAATGTCAGGAATGTTTTGTGGTCTGATATTCTGGTATATTTCATGGTACTGATTCAAAGAAATGCAAACGAACAAGAATCCTCATCATGCAATTACTTACCTAGGTAAGGTTAAAGGGTTTCTGAGATGCTTCTGTCCTAATACAGTGGAATTCATAAGGGTTTTTTTGAAGGTAATTGTCAAATCAGTAAAATAAATTTACATATGTGTGTCTGTTACATCTTCTATAATGTAGCCTTATACACCGTAGGTGGGCACTTCACCATGATACTGCATGGCAGAACTACAGCTTCCGTGTGAACTTTTTCTCTTTTCCATTTGGTTTTCTATACCAGAAATATCAACTTCTGGTTTATCTTTACGTCCTTGGCAGCTTTTGCAGAAAATTTTCAAGATAACATCACTTGTACCTAAACCTTGTGATATAATTTTCTTATCATTCTCAGGGATCGACAAAAAGCGATGAAGGGATAGGTCCCCATTCAGTGAAGCCACATATGTTTCCCATGCACAGAAAATACATCTAAGTCAGGGGCTTAGGTAGGGTAGGAATGCAAGGTATGTCTGCAAGCACTCCACAGCACACCAAACAGACACAAAGACAGCTTTTGTCTAAGTGAGTTTGGTTATTAGCACCGCTGTGACCATGCTTGCACATGCTGCTGTGGAATATATAGAGGGTCTGAAGCAAATTTTACCATTATTGTGCCAGTGCAATCCAAGTCTGTGATTTTTAATGGATTTCATTAAAATCTTGGTGCTTGCAGCAGTATTAGTTTGAGGCTGTGAAAAATAATCTGTATGTTCTTTCCATGCAGTAAGAGGAAAGCAGAATCCGTATTTATGTTTGAGATTGTTCACAAATAAGCATGCTACAGTCTTTTTGTTGGGTGCTACCTACAGCATTGTGTTGATGGAGTGCTGCTATTGAGAGACCATAGATCCCCAAAATATTAAACACAAAACATACACTGTCTTCTGGCAGTTTTTGGCATCTGGGTGTGTTTAAGGACATGGCCCATATGCAAAAGGCCATTGTTTGCACAGAGACTCGGGCACTGGTCTCTTTAGTGGTGCAATGCTTAATTGAATAATTCCTCTATTTAATTTTTAAAATTTACTTACGATTCTGTGGCTGAGACTTCAAAGGAGTGGGGAGGTTTCAATCAGTGGGTGGTCAGATTTCTGATTGTTTATCCAATAACTTTCCAATAGGAATTGTAAAAAGCTTTCATAGGTACAAGGATTTCCTTCTTCCAGATAAACCTGGAAGAATATCAGTTCAAAATTTTTCCTTTGTAATTTCTGCCTCAATGAATCTTGACTCTTTTGTCTCATCGTTGCAGGGCTTCTGTACAGAGTTGGGAAGGTTTTCATCTCAGAGCCAGGAGATGTGGGTTTGCAATCTGCTATGCACAAAAAAATTAACTAACCCTTCAGAAGTGAGCCACAGAATGCAGAACTGAGCAAGCTCATGCCTCTAGAGACAACTGGAGATAGTTAGAAATAGATAACTCTGTCTCTGAAAACTGCAGACTTTCTTGACTCACCCTGCATAAATTTTCTCAGTTAAGTGGGTAAAATGGTACCTAGTGGCAGAATAATGAATTCACTACGGAGCTTCAAAGTTTCAAGTGAGTGCTGAGAAAACTAGACTATTTTCTCTCAATCTGAGACGGGTTTTTAATGTAAGTATTCATGAGCCAAAGTAAAGCTCCTCAGTATTAAAAACTTCATTATTCTTTGAAATATTAACCTTTGGCTCTACTCTTTTTTACATAGTTTTCTAAGATTTATTGAACAGTGTTGCAAACTGAAAAATTTACCTGTGCATTCCTGAATACACTACTTGTTTAATTAGGTAACTGAAACTTTGTAGCACATAGCATTTAGGGCAACTCCCTCATCTTTTAAGATTAAAGATCATGATGTCTCTGATGGAAGCAATTACTTAAACCGTCCATCTTTATGCTTAGCTCAAAAAATGTTGAGAAAAAGCTGTGTTGTTTGGGGTTTTTTGTTTGTTTTGATCATGTGCCAGCTTCTCAATTCTACCTGTCTTTCACAAGAGCTTTTAAATTGGAATTATTTCTGGTAATATACTCCAAGAATAACAAAACTCCTCAATTTGTATACTTAACTAACTGTGAGAGATCCAAGAGAATAAGTTTAAGCCAACTCGCTGCTTGTTGAATCACTGGTTACCACCTTTGTCTTCATCAGATCAAATTTCTTCAAGCACATTTAATTATTAATACTTTACAGTGAAGCAGAGAATTTGCAGGGAAGCCAAGGACATCTTTCAGCTGATGGGACCCATACATGAGATATAGTCCAGAAATGGCTCCAAAGAACTTTCAACATCAATCAACATGACAGAAGAAGAGGAAGAGAGAAGCAGCACTACTTGCCCACATATAAAGTCAAGAGGTGAGTGACAGAAAAGAGAAAAAAATTATTTCATTTGTTTCAGATTTGTATGATTAATATGCTGTATTTAAAGTCAAACTGGATTGCTTTGTGATGATCAAATAAGTAACAGAGGTAGGATGCTGAGTATTTTGAACTTTTTACATAACAGCCACCTCTCATCACTCTTTTAAAACATGAACCAATTTGTCTCCAGCACATACCTGGATGAATAACTACACTGTTGTGTAAAGGGTGGTAAGCTTGAAACACATAAATGTAGGGGAGGAAAAAAGCCCAAGATTGCATAGAAACTGTTTTCCTGTCTCCTGTTTTATTACGGTTGAACACAGATCACATACCATCCCTTGCCTGCAGCCTACAATGAAGGTACTTTTTTTAAAAAAGCCTCTATTATTAATTTTCAAGAAGATGAAAATGTCTATAGAAAAGCCTGTAGAAAGATGAAGACTGGACTGGCCAAAATACATGAAACATTATATGATTTAGATTTTATACTGTTCAGCCAGTCACATCTTTCTTCTCCTTTGAGACAGATGTATTTTGGAAGGGCTATATTGAATTAAAAAATCTATGCCTTGCCTTAACACTGAATTTTATATCCTGTGCTTTCGTATGTGTGTGTACTTGTCTGAGATTACTTTATTAACTGCCAAGAAAACATCCTTTAGGGGTTGCACTAAATCTTTTATTTTGCAATCAGTGAGAGGGTGTTTCAGATGATATCCAGTGATATTTATAATACGGCTTTTGCTGGCCTAACATATCACCTGTTCTTCTCCCAAACAAGAATAATATTCTGGCAAAAGTAGACCACTGTGTCACAAGACAGATAATGGAATAAAGGAACTGCCTGGCAAAGACCTGGAACTGACGTGGAAATCTTTTGTATAAGCTCTAGGAAGGGGAAATACGTTGCTGGTATATGTCTCATTTCTACTAAGAGAGTTTTCCAGGATAATTTGGAAAGTAAATCTCCTCTAGGGTGTGTAAGGACAGTAGCGTGGACTCCATGCTCTTGTTTTGGCTAAGAGTATACAGACAGCAGTTAGGGTTGCAAAGTGGTATTTGCTATAGTGCTATGGTGCTGCCCGTAGCTCCATGGAAGCTGTATCTCAAAAGAATTTACTAATGAGTAGGGACTGGATGTACTGAATGTACTAGAATGATGGAAGGACAGAGACAAGTAGAAAAGTAACTCACTCTGACTCTTATTTCTGTTCTTATGGAGATCATGTATGGATTAAGAGCCTATATCAAAATCAAGGTGTACAGAAAAAGTAAAATGGTAGATTATAGGGAGTTTGAAATCAAGGTAGAACTGTTGCATGATATTCAAGACTACTGTGCAGTTGATTTCAGTGGAATTAATTTTGTACCCACTGTATATGGGTTACACTAAGTTCAGCTTCCAAGACACTCGTGTTTAAGGATGCAGGCTGTCCCATTGATATGGCATATTTATGCAGCTTAAACTAACATATTTGTAAGGCTTTGCCAAGCCACAATTTTACTAGGTGGTCTGTCCACCAAGAAAAACATGTTTTTCCATCTTAGGTATTAAACTCTCACCTAGAAGGCGGCTATTGGATGTCCAAATTGTGCTTAATTATATATGCAATGGCATTGTGTTGGCTTAGGTAGCTCTTGTCTTGTCCTTCTGTCTTCTTCAGCATTTGTTTTTTGTGTCTTTCCACCACAGTTTGCTGCTGCTTTAGTTGTGCAATTACAGCTGTTTGTGAAGCTGCCTGGGAAACTGAATCACTGAAGTGATTCAGGAGAAAAAATAGTGCTCTGTAATGAGAGCTTCTTCACAAAACTCTTTGGCATTTTGCCCTGTGAAGCTATCGCATTAATGCCCATATAGGTCCTTAAAAGCCACAGAGAAAATGATAAATATTTTTAAAATTGATTTTAAAATTTAATTGGCAATAGAACTGAGACTCTTCAGAGTACTACACCTATGCTGCAGTAGGAAGTATTTGTAATCATACTCCAAACAGGACAGCTATATCCTTCTACCTTGAGAATGAGTCTGACCCATTTCCTTTAACACAGAGAAAGCTCTTCAACCCTTCTTTCTCCGGATTTAAGAATAGAACAACTTGCACCCAAGAGACATGGGCTTTAGCTCTGTAGACTCAAGTTTCCCATGGCTTTTCTGCCTTGCATTTCTTTTACCTAAGCATAGAAGGCGCTCTTACACTGCCGTCTGCAGCTGGGAAAAGCTGTTCCTAGAGCAACACGCTGCTTGAACTGTTGGTTTGGCCGAGTAAAGCAGCCAATGGTCCTGTCCCAGGACACAAGGAAGTGCTGATAACAAATAAGCAAACACATTAATCTGTATTTCTGCAAAGGTAAATACCTTTCTGCAAAGGTAAATAAAGTTATTTGCATTTAGGGAAAGAAAAAGTCCATTGAGAAATACCATTGTGAAAAGCTGTGAGTAGCTCTAACCCATGATGTCTTATCCGTGTATGAAATTCTGGCAATCAATCTATGTTTATTGATAGGTTTTCAGCTGTTCAAATTGGCTCCCTTTCACTGGTTTGAATTGTCTGAAATTGTTTTGATAGTCATATAGGAATGCAATGTAATATATAGATATATGTATGCATGCGCATATATATACACGTGTGCAGATACACATGTACAAATACATGTATATGTATATCTGTGTGCATGCTGAAAAGTAACTCTTCCTTGCACTCATGTGGAAAGCAGTAAAAAAATGAAAAGTGAGTTAGAACCAGTTTTGACTTTTGATAAATCTTGATTTGGCCTTAACTTGTGTGGGTTGGAGAAGCCGGTGATAATGCACCTCCCACTCTGCCTCCTGCCCTCCTGGGGCACACACTGAATGTCTGGAGAGCAGGACATACCCACGAACCAGATCACACCAATGGGAGATGTACTTAGGGGTAAAATAAAACCACCAAACTCCTCTCCTCTCCTCTCCTCTCCTCTCCTCTCCTCTCCTCTCCCTCACTCCCAAGTTTTCCTTTTATGCAGATCTAGCTCACTTTCTTTTGCTATTCTTATTTCAACCAATTTTAACTCCCGGGTGTGTAGCACTTGTTGGACTCCAGTTTTGCCCTCTCTCACTGAAATGCTCCTTGTCCTTGCATGCCCTGAATTAACTAGACATATTTTGAAATTTATTAGTTTCCTAGATATTTTTCTCCCAAATCACTGAGCCTCCAGAAGAGAAAGACAAGCACCCTTCTGTGTGCAGAAATGACATAAAAAGATCAGTGAGAAATTATTTTATTCCTGGGCTATCATTTCTGAGGAAGCTCTAGGCCCTCAGTCTGACTCCCCCAGGACTAGATGTGAAGGTAAGATTGTATCTCATATCCCATCCACATGGGGAAAAAATGTGAACATCTGTGGGCCTTGGCACCGAGAGTGGCTATAAACAGAAGAGTCATTCCACACACTGGTGAGCTGTATCACTGCACACCATCAGAAGCTGGCAGGGAAGTAATGGAAAATGAGTTAAGTGTCATTCTGCCTTTCCATAGCTTGTCATTTTGTTTTTTCGTCAGAGACATTAGGCAAGTTTAGCATTACTCAGCTGGTGCTTGATAATAACAGGGCCATGCTCAGGTACATGGATCCTTTCTGGTTTGTTGTCCTTATTGTTTAGGAAACTAAGAACTGTAATGCACAGATGAGCATCTTGGAACATATCAAGGATATGCATCTATTTGGACCATCAAATCTTTTAACATGTATTTGGAACCTTTGAAAAGAAAGTAGAGAATAGGACAATGAGCAGTTGAATAATAGATTCAGAGAGAAGCTGCTTGTGAAATGAATACAGATCTACATAAATGAAGAGGGGAACAATATTAAAGAAAAAAAACAAAAGAATCTACCACAGAAAGACAATGTTGTGATTATGCTAATGAAAAGTATCCCAATTAGCTCTTACACTAGTCTTCTGATAAGATATTAAACCAAATCAGAATGGACCTCTCTCCTTCAGCACGACTGAAGTGAGGCAGCTTTTTGGTAAAGGGAAATTTTTTCAATGTCACAAAGTGAGGAAAAGATAAACATAGGTATAATCTCTTACACTGCAACAGAGCTATGGAGTACAACAGGAAGTGAAATCTAAGCATATCTGGGGGTGAAAAAAACATGTTTTAAATATTAGGATCTTGTGTGTTTTCTAATAATTTCAGATCTTTCAACTTCATCTCCCCAAAATGTGGGATAATGCTTTCTTATGAAGCAGGAAACCCAAACAGATTCATACTTGTTCATATGACTCCAGGAGCTGGTGCTATCACAGATATAATATATCATGGGATTCATAACAGCATTGCAAAGCTTGGTCACACTGGGTCATGTGAAGTTGTGATCTTGTCACACAACACAGATCAGTGGCTGTTGAGTGCAGAGGAAGCTGCCTGGATGTCTGAATCATCAACTTTTTATTAGAGTAAAAGGTTTTTTAAAGTTTACAGTGGAATCTAAAGAAACATAATGATTAGATCAGCCTTTTTTTCAAAGAATATGCATTTGTACCATGTGCTTAACTTAATCTACATTTCAACAATGCTTTGATGATACATTAATTTTGCTCAACTTTCCATAAAATATACTTTTAACTTGAGATGTTAATTTTTCTTGTGCATTTTTTATGGCATTATTGTAAAGACCGGGAAGAAAATTTTTTAAAGGCACCTTAAGTGATAGCTAAGAACCTCATTATCAATGTTAAACTTGTGTGTAATTGCCATATAGTTTTTTGGGAATTCTGCAGAGATTGTAAAGTGTGCAGCAGTGTCTGGCAGATATCAGGTCACCCTCATCCATTGTAATTTTGATTTGTTGCACCTCATCTTCCAGCTAGAGAGGAGTTTAAACAGTGTATGTTCTTTGGGTGTCTTTATAAATAGCAAAATGCAGCAGGTAGCACATGAACAATCGTGAAGCTCATCACAACCCCCGCAACAATTGTTATCAGGGTGTGTTGTAAAATTGATTGAACTTGCTGTCAAAGGAGATGTCTGCATACTCCTGCTTGACAGATGCAGATGGACCCTGAATTATGCTGTAATACAGAGGAGGTTGTGGGCTGTGGAGACAGACATTATTGTCTTTCAACAACCTACTACCAAAATATTCTGAATTTACTAGTAGTTCTCTGGTACTCTGGTATTTGTAACTGGACAAGGTGATCTGTACATGTGCCGCACTCCTATTCCTATGGTTTTCTTAAAGCACAAAGTCCTAATGTTCATCAGAGGTCTTGGATTTATTCATCTTCTTCTGGCTTTCTTGGAGGGAAAATCCTCTCCCAGTGCTGTGGGGATCTAGGCACTTTTCTTTCTGGCTCAATTTCAGCAACTGGCTCTGTGCTCAACAGCTGACTTGCTTCTTCCTCCAGTGTCTTGTGTGTGTTCATCACATGATGTTGCTCGCTTGTTTTTCTTGCTGTGTCTCCCATTGAAGTAAATGCCTAAAGAATTGTCGTATTAAGGACCTTTGATATTGCTAGATCAGAAAATTAAAAACTGATATTCAATTAAGAGGTACCATTTTTTTCTCCATGTCCAGTGGCTGGCAAGGATGTTGTCCACTGTGAGGCTTCATGTGCTTGGAACTGAAAGGGTACAAGAAATTTTTCACCCTTCAGCTGTGAGTCTGTCAATGGTCTTTGCAAGGGATGGGACAACGAAAAGGATGCAGTGGCATTTCCGTGCAAGGAACAGCTGAAAAGGTTTGGGCCTCCCACAAAACAAAAGCTGACTTTGATTGAGGCAAATGCTGCCTGCATCACTAGCTCAAAGAGGAGACATTTGGCTCCAGACAGGCGGCACAGGTTAAAGTGACTAAAACATCCTGAAGTGCTATGGGAAGTTCTGCTCAGCAGCAGGGAGGCAATGGAAGCCGTCGCTGACCTATAAACAGGATGAGGGAGCAGCAGCAGCAAAGTGCAGAGACAGTCGCTGGCGCTACGCTGACAGGCAGACACATAAACAAAGGGAGGGAGGAAGCTCTGGTTATATCTGGAAAAGAAACCCCAAACTATAGGATGCAAATGATGGATGTACATGGCTATAAATAGCTACAAAGCATAATGGGACTTAAAGGATTTAGTTGTGACATAAAGACTCCATGCAGAATGGACTATGTAAACTCACTACTTTTTATTTAAGTGATGGGCTTTTTTTTTTTTTTTTCTCCTCACATATTTAATATTACCGATCCTGCTTAACTGGGCTTTTTAAAGAGGGAAGAGAAGATTCACATAAATCAAATTATAACATTGGGTTCTTTTGTAGAAATTAAGCAGCTAAAAAAAGTTGGGAAGCTGCCAGACTTTTCAGTCAATTGTCTAAGAGACCCAGTCAGTGGTAGTTTTGTGTTTGGGTATGAAATAGTGTTTTATTAGATCACTAATTATACTTTGGAAGCCAAAGGGTAAGGACGACATAGCAATATTTTGTTGCTCTTTTAATTGTGTTCTCAGGGTTTGGGGATATTAATCAGAAGGCAAGTGAGAGTGTCATGCCCCATACATTATTCTGACAGAGGAAATGTGGATGGGAAACAATCTGTACACAACCACTTCAAGATGCAGATGAGTATTGTCTTTCTATCTACTACTTAGGTAGTTAGGGAGCTTCACCTGCAGCTTTTTCTGGACCAGCAGATTCAGTTCAGTCAGTTTTTGTGCAGTTGTGGTAGTTAAGAAGGTTTTGAACAATGACAGGTAGAGATAATTTTATTACAGAAAGTTTTTCTGTTGAAGTGGTGATATAATGCTGACAAAGTAGATATATTTAAAACATTTGTGGAAGTGGTCATTTGTTTCTTAGTGGAATTATTTGTGCTAGAAGAGAAGAATTGTATTTTAAAAACAAACAGTTACTTGGAATAAGATGCCTGCTGGCACTTTTTTAACCAGATAATGTTTCTGGGACCTTTGAGGAATTTGTCTATAGGTCCTGCTATGGGCTATTATGCTTGTAGATTTCAACTTGCCGTTTTCATTTGTAACACTCAAACTGCTTTCACAATGGCCTTTCTGACCTTTCTAAAAAACTAATGAGTATTGTTTTTTTATACACACAACATTAAAACCTGTGTTTAATAGTTTCTGGTATTGTGTGCAGACATGAATACACAAAGAACAAGTGAAGTTTGTCTCTAAAAGTCGAGGAGACATAAACCTTTTAATGACCTCAAGCCACCTGCCCTAATAGATATTGCATAACAACTTCAGTTTCATTCAGGGTGGCACTGTAATTTCCAACTTGACTGTCAGACTCATTTCTTTCACAGCAGGGCATGCTGTGCTTTCTGCACTGTGCAACTTCCACAACCAAGTTTCTTTACTAAGGTTCAGAGAGAAAATGTCAGAATCTCTGGAGCAATGTGCTAGTCCATCCTACAAATGTCCTCAGCCTGTCAATTCTTTCTCTCATGGTTTCATGGTCAGGCTCGCAAGAAGTAAGACTTTCATTGTTGGATCTCTGCAGGAGGTGTTTATACCCAAAAAAATAATGTTAAATTAATGTTCTTTCTTTTCCACTGTCTTGTCTCTGACTGAAGGGGAGTTTTTTGCCCTGTTCTATTTGCAGTTCCATGCTCTGCAACACAGTCATTGTTGTGTAAGCCTGTTGCTTGTTTGTGATCGAGTGCTATGTTTCTTGTGACATTCTAGGGATCAAGCCTTAGGCCAGGAAGTGGGAGACCGCTGCCACAAGCAGCAGCATTCCCTATTAACCAAAGTTTATCACAGACGCAAATTGGCAGGTGACTATGAAGTGCTGGAACTTTTTCGGGTGGTGGAGACTTTTGGGGCTTCTTGACCCAACTCAGTATTGACCAAGTTCTTTTCTGAGGAGCTCGCTTGATGCTGAGCATCTCTGAATGGCTCTGCCACGTTTCTAAGTTGCCTACTTGTATAAGAGCATGTTTGGAGGACTAGGCTGACTACTGCCATTAAAATAATCTCTGTTGCTCTGCTATTGAAAGCAACAATGCCATTGCAATGCACGTGTAAACTGTGGCATTTGCATCATACTTAGAACTCATTTAAATTCCCTCTTTGTCATTGTGTTTATGGCCTTAAGCTGTCTTAGATAGTGAAAAATACAAGAAAAGAGAAAGCGCAAAGAGAATGCTCTGAAAATTAATTTAAATTTTCTCTTCTGTTTTTCTCAGATGGAGGAGTCGGTGGTTACTGCTGCACTGCTTGGTGGATACGCGCCTGGCAATAGTAGGTTAAAAGGAAATCAAGGGTGGTGCTGCTAACATTCCACCCTCAGCTCCCTATTCACCTCTCATCATCCACCCTTGTATTTGAACTCAATCATTTTACCCACCCACCCAGTTTCCATGTGAAATTGTGCTAATGGATGTGTGTCCCAAAATACGCAGGGAGACTTGAGCTGTTTTTGTAATTTGCAACTTTCTTTTGAATTTCAAGTGTTTCCAACTTGTGAAATCCTGATTTGGGTCAACATCTTGACTCTATCCATGTGTGTGTAATTCAAGGATCATAGCACATAGAAGTAAGAGATTGATCATCAAAACTTTGTTGTGGTTCAGGGACATTAGATACTGTGATTTTGGTATAATTCTGTGTCTAGCAGGAAGGAAAGGGCCAGAAAGTGAACTGATAATGATTTGAATGGAGTAGGACCTTGGGCAATTGTGCTCTGCGTGCCCTGCAAGCTCTGCACAGTCATGAACACTGATGAAGCATTAGAGATGTGTGGTGCCAGATAGAGGTCAGCCCTTCCAGTAACGCTTGCCATACTTTTATGTCCTCTCATCTCCTACCTGTGTCTGGGCAGAATTAGAGCAACACAGTGGAACACCAGACTTTATACGCTTTATCTACATTACCCTCTTCCAAAGGCCTTTCACTTTCCCTTCTCAGTTCAAGCTTCCCTTCTCTTTTATTTTGTCTTCTCCTTTTAGTTTCCCTCCTTTTCCTTCACTACTTTGCTCTATTGGAAATCTCCCTCATGACAGGAGAGGCCAAAACTGAACTAGTATCAACAGGGCATCTTGAAGGAAATAAGCACCAGGCTGCATTGTGAACTTTTATGGTACTTGCAGCATGGCCTGTTTTTACAATCAGCTGCTGAGAGAAGATGTTGAAGAAGATGTGTTCGGCAGCAGATCAGGGCATAGCAGCCAGGTGAGATTCCTGGTGCAGAGCTGGCCAAGGCTTCCAGCTAGGGAAAGATAAACAAGATTAATCTGGGCCATAGAGGAGTTCAATTCTGACTGAATGATTTCTGGTGTCAGGGCCTCACTTAAAAGTGGAGGAGAGGAGCTAAGCAGAGGTGACAGCATAGGTACATTTGTATCAGTGGTCAGAGCAAGCCTGGCTGCATATGGGGCAGCAGGGACTGGCCTCCATTTCTTCCTTCTGTCCTCTGTGAGCTCCCATTTTACCTTGCTTGCACCGTCAGAGGCTGTCCCAGCTCCTAGGTTGTAGGTTTGTTTTCTCTCTCTTTCTGGTCTAGTAATTATTCAGCTGGTCTAGTAATTATTCAACTGGTCTATGGGAAGTGGAGTTTCTTCAGGCAGAGCTGCCCTTCTGTGTCTGTTTAGAGAGTTTACTGAACACATGCTGTCTTAGGTATATTCAGGCTGAACAAACCCCCTAAATTTAAGTGCTGATCAGATGGATCAGGGACCTCAGCTACTGGCAGGGAATTTAAGACAAGATACTTGTGAGTCCACTTTGAAAATACTTACCTGTTTTGTTTTTGCCCTATTAGTACAACTGTGGAAGCCAGAGAATTGTTTAGACACAGGTAGCGTTTGCCTTGCTTTGATTTATATATACTTGGAGAATTTAACATCTAGACGTGTAGTAAGTAGCTGGAAGAAGAACTAGGCACTCAAATGTCTCCAAGCCCAAGGATGGGGTCTTGAGGAGACAAGTCAACAGACAGGCTCTTCCGTATTTTCAGTGCAGGGTGAAAGAAAAGTCACATGCTTCATCCCTTCACATTAACACAGGGAAACCATCCCACTAAACTGCACATCCTCCTATTTCTGAGGCAAAGCAGAATAATATGAGAGAACAGAAACAATGCAAATTGCAACAAATAAATAAATTTTATTCTGACACAAGGCCTAGACTTTAGATGTGTTTACTCCATCCTTAAATCCTTCAACTTTCATCCTGATCCTCTCCCATTTTTTTACCTAGCAGAGCCCAGCTGTATGAAGTAAAATAGAACAGCAACCTGCACACACAGAAATTCATCAAGTCCTGTCAACACATCAGTTCTTTCTGCAGAATTCCCCAGTAATGCTTAATTGTCAAAAACCTCTTAACTGCAAAAGCATTAACTTAAGTGCAGTTTCTTATTCTGACACTGAAACTTGGCCAAGTGTTTAATGCTCATAGCCATAGGAGGTTGTTTCTGTCACAGGAAGCATTTAAAAACATGACAAATAATAAACCAAAGAATGTGACAGAAGAAAAACAAGAAAACAGAATGAAAGAAGCAAACACATAATTTAGGAACTTCCAGACTGTTCTTTGAAGTTTTGGTTAAAACTTTAGTCTCTGCATTAACAAAGTTATAGTTCAAAATTTGCTTGCCATTTCTTTCTAGCAGAATGTGAAGTGTTCATGATCCTCCTGACTCATTTTATTGTGAATTTGGCATATGTCCTTTTGTGTAAGCTTTCCTCAAAAATCTATTTTCCATTTCTTGCTGTAAATATAATGTTGTTTGCCAGTCTCCTCAGACATAAAAACCTGCTCTTATAATGTATATTGAAAATGTTAGGATAGAATAAGAAGCCAGATTTTTTTTTTTTCTCAGAAGAGTTGAAGCTGAATTGAGGTGATTATTATTGCTGTTAGTCTCATTTTGCCATAGACTTTGTGCCTCCTGACTCAACAAATATGAAAGGTATCTAAAAATCTCTAGCACGTGGCACTTCACAACTTCCAAATCTCCTGAACTGGGAGATTTTCTGTAGTGACCAAAGTAGATGGACATAACTGACTGCAGCAAATCTAAATGACATCAGTCACTTTATGCAAACTCAGTTACTTTATATGTATATATGTAACACAATTACATATAATTGTGCTAAAAATTCACAACTAATTTGCTGTAACATTCTCTCTCCTTTGGCCACAATGACATGATTTCTTTTTAAATATGGCATGCACGTTTTGCTATGCAACAGCAGAAAATTGTACTCTGTCAGTGTGATTATCTGTTGTCTGTCTTCTTTCTCTCATGTGCATTGGTTTTTATCCACAGTCTGTTGTCTATTTTCAAAAGCCAAGGAACCAATGTGTTAAGGAACCAATGAAGGAACAGAAACTGCATTTTGTGTCTTCAATGAGATGCGCAATCATATATTAGGCAAGGATTGAATAAATAACTAAATTTGTCAACTGTCTGCATCAAAACATTGGTACCAAGTTAAAAAAAAATATTTNCTTTCCTTTCCTTTCCTTTCCTTTCCTTTCCTTTCCTTTCCTTTCCTTTCCTTTCCTTTCCTTTCCTTTCCTTTCCTTTCCTTTCCTTTCCTTTCCTTTCCTTTCCTTTCCTTTCCTTTCCTTTCCTTTCCTTTCCTTTCCTTTCCTTTCCTTTCCTTTCCTTTCCTTTCCTTTCCTTTCCTTTCCTTTCCTTTCCTTTCTTCCTCTCTTCCTTGCTTTCATTTCCTCTTCCACCTCATTCCTTCTCTGTCCTCTTCTCTGCCTCACTCTCTCTCTCTCTCTCTCTCTCTCTATCTATCTTTTTAAATATGTTGAGAAGCTTCCTGAAAAGTTTCCTGACATTCCATCAAAAAAATCACAGGGAGAATCCACTGGTCTTCTTTCCCCTGTTTCACTATGACCTGATATTTATCTCCTATCAGACTGTTGTGCTGTCCCATGGAGACCACAGTTAACTTTGGCAGACTTGTACCAGTGACTCAGTCTGCCCTGGCCCCAAATCAGACTAGAAACAGGAATGTCTGGCCCCTAAATTAGAAATGATAAAATGATGAAAATGAAGAAGGAAAAAGGGTTAAAAATATTTATTTTGGGTAGGAGTCAGAGAAGCCTCTGACCTTGACCTCTTTGCTTACTGGAGAGGACACAGTACTCAATCCAGTTATGAGATACAGCTGAAATGCAATGTAAAAGTGATTCCAAATATCTGTTGCCAGGAAGCAGATGACACACTAAATTGCTCAGTAGATTGAGTACTTAATTCAGTGATTTCCTGCTGCAAGAGTTGCCAGTATACAGCCATTTTGTCTTTTTTGGCAAGGCAGCTGCTTTTGGACGGCTGTCTCCAGTAGTCTTTCCTACGCTTCCTGTTGTAGGAAGGCCTGTTTCCTGCCACGAGATTCCTGATTAGGCTCTGCACTATTTTTGTCTGCAAAATGCCTGTGTAGCAGGTTGCTTCTCTGCATTTGATACTGATTTGTGGGAAGTGAAGCCAGATCACAGTCTGGCCACAATAGAGCATCCAAATCCTTTGAGAAATCTAAAAAAAATGCTGTCTCTCAACTGAAAAGAACTGATGCTTAATGTAGCATTCAGAGGTACAATGGAGATCCAAGTATTTATTTTTGTAGTGAAGCTTCACTCTGTTTGTTTCTTTTGGTATTGGAAACCAGGGCCTATCAGCTTCACATTGTTAGTTTTCCTCCTCTAATATTCAGAGGATCTCCTGGTCCAGGTTCTCTGTCCCTCTGTAGGGATAAAGATGTTTTCCATCTCCTGCTCAGTATATTTAGGCTTAAATTTTTGTTTCTGCTGGTTGGGGGGGAGGGGGAAGAATAAAGTCCTGACATAACTGGGAGGATTTTGCAACTATATGATTAACTTCTTTTGATATGGGAGTGTGCTCAGTGTCAGGTATTAAAAAGGAGTAAAAAACCTTTTATCTCTCTCCTTAATATACAATACTGAGTTTCTATTCTAGGTCTGAACAATCTATGAGATAGTATTGCTCGAGCCTCTGGGATATTTCTACTGCACAGTTACAAATGGCAAGAAATAAAAGAAGTCTTTGTCCTGACTGCTAATGGTAATATGGACATAGGAGGGGAATTGTAAAAACAAAAATAATTTACTTTGAAATATTGTTTCATTCATACATTTTGTTAATATACTTTATTTCCCCCCATGTTGGAAAGTTTCATATATGTCTGGCCACAGGTACCTAGTTGCTGCAACTGACTTTAGGATAAAGGCCCTTGATTTCAAAGGCAGAGAGAGAACAGTTCGAGAGGGCTTTTTGTTTCTCTTATGAATTGCTCTTCAACCCAGATCCTTCTTCTCTATGCAGTCAGGCATTCCTGCTGCTTGCTCTTAACCTCACATTTTCTATAGTTTGGTGTGAGGACACAGATGCTGACGTCATGACACTGGAGTTCATTTTGACCTGTCTTTCCCATGTAGGAAAGCAAGGTACCCTTTACCCTCTGTTGTGGCACAGGACATTCTTTCTCTAGGTTTCTTCCTTCTTCCAACCTTTTACATTTGTTTTTTTGTTTGTTTGCATAGAATCATCGAATTGTTAAGGTTGGAAAAGACCTTCAAGGTCACTGGGTCCAGCCTTTGACCAAACACCACCATGCCAACTAAAGCACAGCACTAAGTGCCACGTCCCTTCATTTCTTGAACACCTCCAGGGGCGGTGACTCCACCATCTCTCTGGACGGGTTATTCCAACACTTAAGCACCCCTTCAGTGAAAAAGTTCTTCCCGATGTCCAGTCTGAAACTCCCCTGGAAGAGCTTACAGCAATTTCCTCATCTCGTCACTGGTTGCCTGGCAGAAGAGGCCCACCCAACCTGGCTACTACCTCCCTTCAAGCAGTTGTAGAGATTATTCAGATCCCTCTGAGGCTCCTTTTTTTTCCAGGCTAAACACCCCCAGCTTGCTCAGCTACTCGTCATATGATGTACTCTTTTCACCAGCTCCCTTGCCCTCCTCTGGTCTCACTCCAGCATTCCAATGTCTTTCTCACTGTGAGGGGCTCAGCTGGATGCAGGATTTGATGTGTGGTCTCACCAGTGCTGAGTACAGGGGGACAATCCCAGCCCTGCTCCTGCTGGCCACACCATTGCTGATCCAGGCCAGGATGACATTGGCCTTCTTGGCCACCTGGGCACAGCTGGCTCATGTTCAGCTGCTGTTGACCAGCACCCCCAGGGCCTTTTCCAAGGGGCAGCTTTCCAGCCACTCTTCCCACAGCCTGTAGTGCTGCACTGGGATATTGTGATCCAAGTGCAGGACCTGGCACTTGGCCTTGGCCATGGATCCAGCCTGTCCAGGTCCCTCCGAGCAGCCTTCCTGCCCTCCAGCAGATCAACACTCCTGAAAAACTTAGTGTTGTCTTCTAACTTACTGAGGGTGCCCTCGATCCCCTTGTCCAAATCATTGATTAAGGTATTTAACAGGCCTGGCCTCAACACTATTTGCTCATTGTTATTTCTCTTCATCTTCTTATTGAGAATTCCAGACTCTTTTTCCTTTGCCACACTTCATCTCCCTTCAGTTTCCAGCTCAGATGATGGAAATATACAATTCTTTACTGAAGCCTTTACAATGTTGTCTGCAGCAGTGAGTTAGAGAGTTTTGTTGTTTAAATATAAATATTGGCTCTTGCACACCTTTGTTATTCCAACTTACTTTTGTCAGGAAAGGGTTAGGTTGTAATTCAGCAGGATCTAGTGTAGTCACAGCCTGGGAGTCCCTATGGTTGTGTCAGGAGCACACAGACACACACACAGTAATTTGTACTGACTCCTGGGCTGCAGCCCTGTGGCTTTTCTCCACAAATCCAAGCCTGTTTCTGCTCCTGCCTTTGCAGCTGTCTGAGGGCAGCATGACCTGGACTGCTAACAGCAGATGTTCTCAGTTTGTCTGTGACAGTCTTTTAGTGAAAAAATGTTGTCTTTGTAATGTAAATGAAATCCTTATACATTAGAGGATCTGAGTGTATATTCTTCTAGGATGAGAGTCCTTGAAAAAAGAGCTAAAAATATATGCAGTAAATGACTCCCGGGGTTCAAGAGGTAAACAGCAACCTTCTTTGCCATATATTGTAGCTATGAGCCCAATGTATTATAAATGAAGAATACAATAAGGCCTCTGCATTTATTCTGGTATTTGGAAGAGCAGACCCCAAAAATGGGTTCTAAGCTGCAAACTCTCAAATCAGCTGCAGAAGTCATCATGCTTCCAATCTGATAAATTAGAAACAACTTTTTTTTTCTGCTCTGATATTCTAATATGCTGCTTTAATGCCAATATTGCTGAGGCAAAGAGGTTGAGCATAAAGCATCCTTTTTGCTGTGTTGCTAGTTTCTTGGACAGTCAGTATTTGTTACTGACTGGCCACCAGAATCCCACCTGCCTTCTCGTTGTATCACTTGCTCTCTGAATCATATACCCTTACTAGCTGTGCTTTGGTGGTTGGTCAGAAATCCTGTAGAGTCTTTTTCCATTCTCCTTCAACTCCAAAGGGACAGTGCTCCATAAGCTTGGGAAACATGGGCATTGCTGTTGGGAGAGAGCAGCTGTCAGGGAATTTATGGCATGTGCTTTTTTGACTTACCAATGTGCTGTTAGCACACATACACCAGGGTATATGTAATCCCAGCAGGAGCTGCATGTTGTCTCGCTGACCCATCCTATACTGTAATGAAGAAGATCTGGATGAGATTACTGGCAGTAGCACAGATATTTCTCTTTTAAACTGAACAACTGTCAGCTCAGAGGACTTCAGCAAAATTATTGATGTATGATGAGAATATATCAGAATGAGACAAAACTGGGAGAAACTAAAACAACAAAAGATTGAAGGGCCATGATTACTCATCTGGCTTGGGAAAGGTGTACTATGAAGAAGGCAATTATTCTTACTTGCCAGAGAGGAAGAAAGTAACAGGGTAAAATTGCTGAAATGACTTAGTGAAATTGTGAGAGGAAAAATACAGCTTCCTGACTCAGCTGAGTGCTCTTGCTTGGGAGTACAGTCCTATACTAAGCAGCAATCAATATTTTCTATTTGCTACCTTCGTATGCCTGTCTAATCTCTGCTGCTATCTTAGGTTTGGCTTCCATCTCCCCTCCTATCCATCTCTATTAACGTCACTGGTATCCACCAGCAGCTATGTAAATGTTAGCTCTAGCAACAATGCACTTGTTAGAGTAAACTACAAACTGCCTGCTATACAGCCAAGGCTGGCTCTGTAGAAAATGTTAATCAGAAACACTTTAGGAATCATGGATTTGATCCCCTGGTTCAGGAAAATGGATCAGTGGCTCCTAAGTGACCCATGACAAGACAGCCTAAGTGTCATCTCTTCACCTAAAATTTGGCCTTTCATCTGAAGATACAGTTATATAGTTAAGTGAGGAGAGGTCAGTGTGACAGTGCAACAATAGAGGTTTCTACTTTTTTTTTTTAAATGCAAGGCTCAAAGTTTCTGACTTTTTTCCCACATGCCCTCCAGGGCTACCAGTCTTGAAATCTCCTGCAGGTTTTTGTTTCCCTCCTGTTGCCTTTCTCCCTCTGTACCCTGTGTTGCTTGACAACTCAGAGCTACTCTGTCCCTTGAATTTTTTATTTTGCCACAGCCCAGTCCTGACTGCTTGAAGAACAGAACATGACATTTGTGCTCTGTTTTTGATGTTGGTCATGCTACAGTCAATGTAGGTCTCAGTTTGGTGAGCTTATAGCACTGTGGATACTTGGGCACTAATTGTCCTGGTAGAAACACATGCCATAGATAATGAAGCAGTTGATTCTGCTTTCACTCAGGAGACACATCGTGCACAGCTGTGGTTGGGGAAGAACTTGTGCACATGCTGGTGTTTTGGAGTAGCAAACAGGCAAAGGAATTGCAGCTGGGGATTTGATTGACACGGCTAAACAGGTAGGCATTTCTCTTTTCAGTAACAAAATCCTGTGCAATGTAAAGACAGAGTAAACCGATTTTCTGTGCTTCTGAGCAGAAATGACAACTGTATCTTTTCTGTTTCAGAGAAAAACACTTTCTGTGGCTGTCCAGAGGGATCATTTATATCCGAATTATGAGATTTCTACTATTTAACAGTGACTTCTGGCCTTGAATTTTATAACCTCTGTGCTGGAACAAAACAAGTTTAAAAAATTCCAATATTTGTAACAAAATTCCTTCCATGAAAACAAACAACAGAACCACCCAAATCAAACAACCTTATCAATATTTTAAAGAATAAATGCAAAACAAGAACAAATCTTTGATGAAAGTGCAAACCACATTGTGTTAATCAGTATTTTCTGCTTGCTGCCTTTGCAGACTTGGTACCTGCCAAAATCTCAAGCTTTGCTTACATACACACTCTTATTCTTTCTCATTAACGTCATTAATGTCTACTTGAATTCCTTGCAAGCAGAAAGACAAAGTGTAAGTGAGCAGTGAGTGCAAAGAGTACTTGTCACCATGGCTAAGTGTTAACGTAAATCAGCAGAGTTAATATGTAAGCTTATCTGATGGCTTCAAATGTGAATGAAGTCCCAGCTGGAAGTACTGCTGCAGATCAGCTGCCCAATTCTTGCATATTGCAAAACACAGAGGAATCAAAGAATTTCCCCACTTGATGCTATTTCATTTTTTTTTTCAATGAAGGGTCGGATACAACCCACATTGCTTTCTTTCTTCCTAGCCTTCAGAGGCTGAAGAGCTCTGGCAGTCACAGCAGAACAGGCATTTTTTTAGGAAATGTAAAGAGGAATATTTTCCTGGGTTTTAATGGGCTGCCAAAAGACAGCAGAGCAACCTGGACTGTATGCATGCATACTGGTAAATGGTGAGAGTTTAATTTTCTGTGCAGCACACTGGGCTTTGAGAGTGGGAACATTAGTTCTGAGAACTGGCTTTAAGGGAATTGTATCACCTTTGATCACACTGTGATGTGTTTCCTACTGACCTCAATGTACGACTTTAGAGACCTAAAGGTAAAATTTTGTATGTATTTTATGTAATTATAAAGGTGTCAGAACTTCAATTTCACTTTTTCCTTAAGAAAAAGTATTTTTTACAGTAGAAATCATAGGGCCTTTAAATGTAGGTTTCTGGTCTGGGTGCCATAATTCATAGTTAGGAACCCTCATTATTAATGAACCTGGTTAAGCACCCGGTGCTGGGAGGCAGGGGAGCAAGGAAGCAATGCTGGCTACAGGCATCACTGAAGAAGGGTGGTGAATGCTGAAGGGGCAGCTGCAGTGCCTACTAAGCATTTTACTATTTGTATGGGCCACAACAACGACCTGGGTGCACAGGGCAGGTTAGGAACCTAGTGTTACTTTTCAACTCTGGGTTAAACAGATGGGAAATGGGTTTGGGAAAGCACATCTTCAGGTGGGTGAGGACAACTGGCAGATCCAGGGCTGCTGACATCAAGCGGTCTGCCAGGGATGTTGGTCAGCAGGGAGCTAGGAGAGGAGATTGCCACACTGGACACTGCTCCAGTAGCTCTGGAGAGGATGCAGTGACCTCTGAGGCTGCCTGCCTGCCATGAGGGAGCTGAACATGAACAAAGCCTGGATGTCTCAGACAGACTGTGGTATGGGAAAACTCCAGCAGGAAAGGACCAGACCTAGGAAATTCAAGATCTTGCTACCCAGCTCTCTGGTTAGTTGTGACATAAACAATAGCCAGTGTAGGCATGATTAAAAAGTGGCATTTTAAAAAGGAATCCTGATGTATTGATCAGAAAATGACATTCAAGTCTTTTTGTTTCATATATACTTTTTCTGCCATGGTATTTATTTATCACTGCTAGGTAACTTATTATCACAGGCTGGCAGGTTGACACTGATGTGTGCTTAATCAAGTCAAAGCGTAATTTCAATGAATTTTAAGCATCCTCTTTACCTCTCTTTCCTCCCGTCTTGTAAAAAGTTCCACAAAGTTTAGAGATCAACATAATGGAAAGTTCAGGAAGATGTTTGGTCCACTATGAGCTAATGTTGAATGGTAGCTGAGTTTCTTAGAAATCAGGGGAGATTACGTAGCTATTCACAAATTGATAATCTCCATCTTTCTCTAGACCTGTTAAAAAAAGATAGGTGCCCAGCATACCATTTTTCCTCTTTAGATGTAAATAAAAATAATGATCTAAGTGATAAGGAAAGTAAGTCTCCAGTGAGTAAATCTCAACAATGATGTTGTTCTGTTTGTAATATTAACTTTTGTCCTTCAGAGTTGTGCAACCAGTGCTGAGACACTGGCATTTACATCTTGCATTGAAGCACTCATTCTCTTTTGCAAAACTTATCTCACATTTAAAAGTGAATTAATTTTGTTCTAGTACTGCAATAAATCATGTCCCCCCAAACATCAATAAGCCGATTCTTTTTAAAGAGCTAAGAGAAATATTTATCAATATTTTTCAAACAAAGAAAATGCTTAAAGATTAGAAAGTGAAAACAGCTGATTTAAGAATTTATAGTGACATTGCTTTTTTGCATTTTTCTTGTATCATGCATAATTGCTTACTCCTAAGGTGTGTGTGTTAGAAAGCTGGACATTTATCTGGAGCCTTGGAGAAAGATACAAATCATTCAAAGGTTCCTTGGGAGCTCTCCCGGGCCAGATGGGAGAGGTGTCTTCCCAATTCCTTTAGACATTGGGTAAAATCAAAAACTCTGATCCATGGCTAAATATACACAGACTTTAAACATTGTTTTAAAGCCATGTGTGATTGGAGACCACTAGCTGGACTGCACTCTGTAAGAGAGTAGAAAAGGAGTGTGACACAGTCACCTGTCATCCTCATCTCAAGGGGGACACTGAATTCCTCAAAAGCAAAGAGGGTGTTACTTCTTCCCAGCTGAAATGTCAGATACCAGTTTAACAGGATGGTAAGCCAGCAATGTCAAAGGCTTACCAGGAAAAAATCTGGGCCATTCATGAAATGCAGATAAAGCTACTGCCACATGACTTTGTTTCTTAGAGGAAGGCACTGCCACAAGATATATTCAGGTGAACTTCTTATTGCCTGTAACTCTGCCTTGGGTTATGTCACCCAAACTGACTGGGAGCTTGAGCTGTTTTGTTTTCCAAACTACATCTCTGAGTACTAATTATGTATTTTGCAAGCCATATATTATATTTCAAACTCATATGACTTGTGCTCTGTATTCAAACCTCAGAACTTTGCCTATACCTATGCTGTACTTCTCCTACTTTGATCTGTCCAGGTTGCAACTCTCCACTCCCAAAATAAGTTGGTTTGGCAGGAGGAAATGAGGATTTCTATCTTTTGGTCAAGGAGATGTTTCTGAGGAATATGGGTGTATTGCAATAGGAAAATGTTTGGTTTGGCTTTTATTTCTGTCCATGCAGCAGGATTGAGTCAATGCTGTGTTCCTTGAGCAGTGTAGTGTTCCACAATGTAGTGTAGACTTTGGGTATGGAATACTGAAAAGAGACAAACATAGGCAGGGAAGTTAATTCTGGTGACATATGGGCCAGATTTCCACACACAGAGTGAATTTTAGACATATGTGTATTTACATTAAAGCTGATTCCATAAAACATAGCAAAACCTCATGTTACATGACACCATAGGTATTATGTCATGCCAATATTTAGCCAAAAGTGAGCACAACACTTGAAATCTTAAGAGAACATTTTATTGTTCTACTCAAGCTACTAATTTTGTACTTTAAAAGCTGCTACAGTATAGTTTTTGAGACAAATGTTCCAGCTGCTACCTTGTTTCAATGGAATCAGTATGAGACAATGACAAGCATTGCTGGATTTTTTGCCTCAGGTCTGAATTGACCATTCTCATCACAAAGGTCAGTCTGGATTTCTTCTGCTGTTTGCAGCATTCTTTTTGCCGTTTATACAGGTATCAAAAATGAAAGAAGAGGGGCAAAGTATTAATTACCCTCTGCAAGTTGGTAAGGGAGTACAAACAGCAAAAAGATCTTTCCCAGACGTCCTGCTAGATAATTGGCCACCCACAGCTGCAGTCCTGCTTAAGGTCTTCCCTCCTACCCTTGTTGAATCAAAGAAATAGGACAGCAGGATGTATATTTCTAGTTACATTCAACACAGTATCATCTCTGCTGCCAGTGAGAGCTAGAAACACATGGGAAAACAACTTCTGCTCAGGCATTAGGCTCAGGCTGCAGTGCATGGGATAAGTTGGAGGAAATGCATCTGTCTAGGACCTAGTGCGACTCCACTTGATGGGAACAGCTCCAGAACTTCATCTGCACTGAGACTGCCCAACTCATTGCACTCAGCACACCACCATTAAATAAGGGGAGAAGCAGACCTATTCATACAGGAGGCAAAGGATTCAAAACCCATCTGTGTATTAACAGCTATGGAAGTGGCTGACTGAATGACCTGTCTGAAAAGTAGAGGTTTCTGTTTCTAGCTGCTCCTTATTCCCCACTAAATAAAGTCTGAGGCATCTTTGTCACTTCATTTATTACAGTTAGTCACCATAGTAACCAGTAAAGTTCAGACTGAATTCCATGGAACTGGTAAAACTTAAATGAAACAAAGAAACAAAGAAAACAAAGAAATCCTTTAGATTCCAGATGCTTTACAGTTTCTGTGTGTTTGTAAAAGCAAAATAATCCCTTAACACCGAAAATAGTAGTTAAGGCCTTTATTTTAATTTTGACCCAAGCTGGAACATACTGTGATTATTCTGGGGTTGCCCACTTATTTTTTGTTCCTGATGAGTGTCCAGCAGTCCTACTTATGTACAATCAACAGTGTTGGTAGGTGCATTAAAAACCCAGACATAGTTTCTTTCCCAGGCCTTTTACAGTCTGAATTATAAAGGGAGAAGCAGGCATAGAAGTAATGTTGGTGAAACAAGCAGACACAGCAATTCTCTACCTCTTGACAAATTCCTTTTACAAGCTATGCAGATTGCAACAAAGGGTTTTCAGGAGAATCCTGAAGAGGAAAGATTTGCACAAGTTTGTAGGATGATTTCCAAGACATGAGAACAAGTTTGAAAATATAATTCCTGAGTATCATAACCTGATAGATACATATTTTTGAAAGGAAGAGTCATCTAGTCAGTAATTCATGAGAGGTGATCATCAAGATCACTGTATCACAGAACCACTGAGGTGGGAAGTGTCCTCTTGAGGTCATCTAGTCTATAACCACTGTTCAAGCAGAGTCAGTGAGAGTGGTTTGCTCAGGGTGGTGTCCAGGTGGGTTTTAAATATCTCCAGGAATTCAGCCTCCACAACCTCTCTAGGCAACCTGTTCCAGACCCAGAATAGGAAAGTTTCTTCTAATGTTCAAATGAATTTTCTTGTATTTCATTATGTTTCCATTGCCTCTTTTCCTCTCACTTGATAGGAAGAGTCTGAGAAGAGGTGTGATGATCTGTGAAATGCTACAAAGATAAAAGAACCTGTCTCTATTTCTATGTTAGAGGAAAAGAAGAATGGTGAAACATATCTCAGAAGAACACAGGTTATAGGAGAGCAAGCTGTATGAATAGAAATGAATGGAAGAAGAAATACCTGTCCATGGGATATGTGGGATGTGAGAACTACTGAGATGTAAGAACTTGGAAAAAGACATTAGCTATGTGAATAGACTGAAAGAATATGCCTTACGAAGCAGTCTGGACCACACGGCAGAAAGGCATGTTAACTTTTGATCTGTCTGATATAAATCAAGTTGTGAATGAACTTGCCTATTCTTCTACTATGAAATCCCTTATATAAATTCAAGATGGGTGTGTGGATCCAGCTCCACGATCTGATATGGTAGAGCTGCAGGATCTCTGACATGCAGCACTGTCTTCTATTCACTGACTGCTCACTGTCCAGCCACTGTTTGGTTTGCTCTTTCCAGCTCACCAGTGAATTGTTGCACTGCCTCCTGCATCAAACACAGCCTGTGAGCATACTGTAGGAAGCCAGATGCCTTCAGGTTACTTGCTTCCTATCCTGGGATTTGTGTCAGCTTCACACAGTATACTTAACCATTTTGAGCACCTGGCAGTATTAAAATCTGAGATTAATTTAAGATTAAATTAGCATCAAGACTATTCATATATATGTATATGTATGTGCATGTCTGAGTATTTGTAAATATATGCATACATGTTGATGAGTGTAACAATGNAGGGAAGGGAAGGGAAGGGAAGGGAAGGGAAGGGAAGGGAAGGGAATACTGAAGAGGCCCCCGAATTAGACCATCTATGTGGATCAGACAGGTTTTTTCCTAGTTTCTATGAGCAGAGCCACTGTTACACTTTCCAGCTCTTAGTTGCTGAGCAGTTTGNGCATGTTAACTTTTGATCTGTCTGATATAAATCAAGTTGTGAATGAACTTGCCTATTCTTCTACTATGAAATCCCTTATATAAATTCAAGATGGGTGTGTGGATCCAGCTCCACGATCTGATATGGTAGAGCTGCAGGATCTCTGACATGCAGCACTGTCTTCTATTCACTGACTGCTCACTGTCCAGCCACTGTTTGGTTTGCTCTTTCCAGCTCACCAGTGAATTGTTGCACTGCCTCCTGCATCAAACACAGCCTGTGAGCATACTGTAGGAAGCCAGATGCCTTCAGGTTACTTGCTTCCTATCCTGGGATTTGTGTCAGCTTCACACAGTATACTTAACCATTTTGAGCACCTGGCAGTATTAAAATCTGAGATTAATTTAAGATTAAATTAGCATCAAGACTATTCATATATATGTATATGTATGTGCATGTCTGAGTATTTGTAAATATATGCATACATGTTGATGAGTGTAACAATGTATTACATATTAAAATAACTTTTACGTATTGAAATAGATTTTTTAGATATTCTTATCTTGGTATTCATGAAACTCATTAGGCTCTTTTGACAAAATTTATTATCCTTACTCCCAAGTTGCTATTAAATGCAATCTGTTTTCTCTCTGTACTGCTATTTAGCTGATTTATTATAGGTCATCTTCTTTTCCCTGTTATTGATCAAGGGCTAAAGCACTAAAAAAAGTGAAGGTAAGAATGTCTCCCCAACACAGGATTTCATTAATTTGCTTTAAGTGATCTTTTCATTGTAGACAACTTTCTGTTTGGATTAACATTTTTATGNCTGTCTGATGAGCTGCTCTGTTCAATCTGATTTGCTCAATGCCCACATGACCTCTGGCAGGTTAGCAAGGTGGTCTTTATGTAGCCAGAATCTGAAGAGAAATGTACCCAGGGCTGCTGATCTTCATAAGCAATACTTCCAGCAGGAGTTTAAATATCAACCAGAGGAACTGTGAAAGCTAGCAAACAGATAAATGTACCTCAAATTCAGCAGATGTCTGTCAGAGCAGAAAAAAAAAGTTGGGTCCACAAATCTCTAGTATAGCGGGTATGTAAGCTGAGTTATACTGCATTGACTGAGATTTTTTTTCCTATTGCCATTTCATAAAACTCCTCTTTGACTGTTGTGAAAAGTAGTTAAGTGCAGTAGCCTCTTTTTTTTTTAAATAAAAATACCACTTTTTATATTGTTCCCTGCTCCCACAGAAAACCCTTGTCTGCAGGAAATATAGAGGCACAGGCACATGAAATGTGTATTTCATTTAAAAAAATGAAAATGACTGTTTCTTTCATGGTCCTCCACGTCTTCCCCAAAGATGATGGTATTACGTATATTCATGAAGGGCAAGAAAAATGACTACTTGCTATAGAAAGAAAAGTGAGGGTTTTATTCTGCTAAGAAAAAAATACCAACCTATTTTTTGTTTTTTTCTTCAGTCTTTAAAGAAAAAAAATAGCTAAGCTGATTTAAATTAAATTTTACAAAGCGTATGCTCCTGGGCAGAAATCTTATAAATCCACTTTCAGCCCAAAGCACATTTTTATGGTTGAGTTATAATAAACCACACAGAAGAGGGATTCCACTTGAATTGCTTACAGAATATAGTAGCACGAAAGGTATTATTGTTATAAAGCTTCACAGTAATGTTTGAATTTAGTTGACAGTAAAGCTTCACAGTCATGTTTGAATTTAGTTGACAGAACCAGCAGGGCCATTTTTTTTAGTTTGACCTCTCATCATAAGAACCTACTAGAATCTCATACTACAGAGAATAAAACACTGCCAAAAATTCAGAGCAGAAAAATTATTAAAATAATAAAGTGGAGGCTAGATTGTCCCAATGCTATAATACATTTGATGCATGAAAGCTGCTATTCTGAGTGTTTTGGCACTGGAAAATAATGAAAAAAAAAATCAAAGCATTTGTGAAGTAAGTTCCCATTCATCAACATTTAAAAGCCAAGGTGTTCCGCAATGGACATGGCTTTATTACAAATCTAATTTATCAGCTATGTGTTAGCTTACAGTGAAGCTCAGTTTGCAAAATCGGGTAATCTGTCTAGTGGATATACAACATAATGTTGCATGGCAATGAATACCCATAGGTGACAAGGAGTGTTTGAAAAAAGAATAAATAGGAGAGAAGGCTGGGCATCATCTGATGATTATGCAAAGTACATATTAAAGGACTAATTTTGGCTGTTCACTATCGGAATAAAATGTCTACATAAAAATTTCCCCATATAGGTGCTTCTGTGCCCTTGGGGTATGTTCCCAGGTTATTTAATGACCTAACTGCTCTCGTATCAAATTCAAGGTATGGTCTTTATTTCATATAAGAGAAGTATGAAGGGTACTAATATTGGAAGATTTTTTCTGTGTTATCAAATGGAAGCATCTTAGTCTGGCTCTTGGGAGGGGGCTAGGGTCACACAGGAAAAGGTGTCAGGGGGAAAATGTAGACCATGTGGCTGCATCCAGTAATCCCCTACGCTTGCTATTCTCCAAATTAGAAACAGTGCAACTGGTACAGCTGGTACAACTCCAAGCACCAACAGCAGCAGCTTGAACATAAAAGGTTTGTCTTGCCTCTCAAATATAGCAAATCTCTGCTTTGGTCTCAGTAGTAAAGATGAGACAGTGCTTACTTTTCTTCTATAATCACTGCTACATGCAAAGCACTGAAGATGGGTGAAATTCACCCTAAGCAACGCCTCATACCTGCCAGAAGATAAAGACATTGTGATAGCAATTAATTTTAATAAAGTAAACATGCTTGGGGTAGTTCACGCACAGGATTGGAAATTAAAGACAAGAAAGAAGGGAATGCTGAGGTGCATGGAGAAGCGTTCTTTTGTGGACACAATGGCAGCTTTTAATAGAAAGCCAGATTCTGACTCACTGATGTGATATGAAACAGGAAAGAGACAGCAACTCTGAAGGTAGAACAGGAATGATAATTTGATCACAAGGAAAGGAAGGGACATTTCCTTGCTTCATGTCTGAAGAAACTTTCAAACTGCCAAGACAATGAAGAAGGCACAAGAGATGGGCAAATAAGTCTCAGGAGAGATGTACCAATGTCATGTCCTTAACTGAGAACCAAAAGGGATCGTGGGATCAAAGCATTCTCAAACCAAAAATGCATGAAGTGATACAGGAAGGGGCTGTCAGTCATGTATGACTCTGTGATAAACTCTTTGAACAACTTATTTCTGTTCTTTGAAATAATTCTGAATTATCATGCAGTAGTATGGGTAAAATTACACAGTGGTAACTCAGGAAGTCTGCTTGACTATAACTCTTCTGCTAATAAGCCAATGAACATAACATGTACAATGAATAATTGTGAAAGAAGAGGATGGTTGCTGCCTGCAGGATGAAATACTTATCCTTCATTAGGAGAAAAGCTAGGCAGTTCTGTTTTTCTGGTTACTGACCCAGAGAAAACTGATGGTGGAGACTTTAACTACTCATGGATGACAATTTAAAATCTACTCCAACCAGCATGATATCTCAGTCCTTGTCATCAGCACTTATCATAAAATCATAGAATTGAATAATGTTTTGTGTTGAAAGATGACTTTAAGGGTCATCTAGTTCCAAACCCCTTGCCATGAGCAGGGACACCTTCCAGTCAGACTGGGTTGCTAAAACTGTCATCCATCCTGTCCATGGACACTTCTACGAATGGGGCATCCACAACTTCTCCATGCATTCTGTTCCAGTGCTTCACCAAGAAGAAGTCTGCTCTCCTGAAGACCAGGTCAGGGAGCTTGCTGTGCAACCTCCTTGCCATCCTAAGGATTTTGAACCTCACCAATTCATCGTCACTGCAGCCTCAGCTGCACTTGAAGTTCGCGTTGCCCACCAGTCTCTTCCTGTTGGTGAGTACAAGATCCAGCACAACACCTGTCCTTGCTGGTCCTTCTGCCACTTGGAGAAGGAAGTTATCATCAATGCAGGAGGTCCTGGACTGCTTATGCCCTGTTGTGTTGTCCCTCCAACAGATTTTGGGGTGGTTGAAGTCCCCCATGAGCACCAGAGCTTGTGAATGTGAGGCTGCTAATGACTGTCTCTAGAAGGCTGCACTCACTTTTTCTTCCTGGTAAGGTAACCTACAGCAGACCCCTACATGTCACCTGTCCCTGCCCTCCCTTTAATCCTGACCCATAAACTCTCAGTCAGATCCTCATCCCTCCCCAGGTGGAGCTCCATTCTCTCCAGATGGTCACTGACGTAGAGGACAACACTGCCTCCTCATCTTCCCTACCTATAGTTTCGAAAGAGCCTGCATCCCTCCATTCCAGCAGCGCAGTCAGAGTAGTTATCCCACTACATCTCCGTGATGCCAGTAAGTCTTAGTCCTGCAGGCATGCACGTCTCTAATTCCTCCTGTTTATTCTCCATGCTGCTTGCCTTTGCATAGAGGCATTTAAATGTGGCTGCCAATGAAGCTGACTCACCAGCCAGAGTGGCTGGGATTCTTCTGTGCAGCTCTTGAGAAGCCGACCTGTTTGGCTCTTTTGAGGGAATTCTTGGTGCTACAGTTTGTCATAATTCATATGGAAGGATTTCAGGTCCTTACCATCTAATTTAAATTTCTTATTGCTTTAATTTATACTTTTTATCTACCTTTCAGACAAAGAGAAGCCAAAATACCTCTATAGAGTAATTTATTATTTTTTTTTAGCTAATTAGATTTCTCTGAAAGTGAATTTGACCACTGTAGAGGTATTGTTGGCTGTGTTAAGTACAAGAATAAATCCAGGCCTTGGCTTGAGTTAATAAAATATGCAGCTACAATGTGGAAACTAAGTTATTCAAGTTATTCAGATATCCTCAATATACATGATTATCCTCAGAATCATGAGCAGACTTCTTTGACAATGTCTAATACTCCTAATTCTATTTAGGAATTGATAGGAAAATACTACATAGGTAAAAAAAAAATAATTTTTGGTATGGACAGAGAGAAATGAGATTTTTAAAGTGTTCTGGGCCTTCAATATGTTTCTTTTATTCACTGCATGTATTAAAATTGAAATTAGAATTTGTTCTTCCTCCTTCCTGCCTTCTTCAGATAGATACCAAATAAATTTATAAACTCTGGGGAAAACCATACCTGTATGCATCACATACCTTTGTTTAACAAGCTTTCCTATGTTCTGGAATTAATGTAGTGGCTGAGATGAAGCATGTGTACAAGAACAATAAGGTCCTAGTCACAGACTAGCTTCTGTTTTCAGCCCTTTCAAAGCTGCTTCCTTGCTGTCCCAAGAACAGGATAAACAAGCAGCAGTACACAGCAGGAGATCAACTTTCTGAGATGTGGATGTAAGTTGGCAGGTGAAAAGCAATCAGCTGTGCACTCACTCCTGCTCTTTGCTGGGGCTCTGTGTGGTCTGAGCTGGTTCAGGGAGTCCTACAGGCTGGCAGAGAGCACCAGCTGAATCCAGGGAGTCTCTGCAAAACACTGGGAGTGGGTTTCCCAAACTCCTTGGCAGAGCAGCTTTTTCATATGTGCTTTACAAGCCTAAAGTGCAAAACTCTTAGGTACTTTGTGGTTCTGAATGGTCCGAGGGTTCATTCTCTGACTCTAGGGGAAACCTCTGGGATGAATCTGTACATTCATAAAGCTTTTTGCAATGCTTTCCAGAAATACTAGGATAATCTTCTGTGCATAAAGGCAGAAATTCAGTGAATGGCTGAAAAACAAGACTTTTAAACAACTGAACTACTACTGCAGATAACTAAAACATACCACTATTTTTCCTCACTATATGAATATTTGAATACTTTGCAGAAGGATATTATTGAGAATATGCCTTAATCTGGGAGCTTTTAATGCAATGAAAAGACATACCTGCTTGCTTCATTGGTGGTTGTTGAGGTTTTAAACATTTTTTTATTCACAAATTAAAAAGAAAAAGTCTTCTGTCTTTTCAGACATTTCATGTTTTGCATTGTGTGCATTTAGGAATGGGAACTCCTTGTGCCCACTAACCAACAGGCTGTCTGTGAGTCTGTATTCAAAGCAGAATGCTCAAAAAAGTCGAGCTGACCCCTATCCAGTCTGCCCTACAAGTGTGATTTAGATTGCAAATATTTCCACCATTCCCAGTACAAGAAACTATGCAGCATGTACACACAGTCACTGAACCTAAATCTTTGCTGTGTCTCAGTCTCTTCTCTATGTACATCTCTTTTCATCTCAGGAAACATATTCATCGACATATGAATGATTTAGTGGGCATGATGGAATTTGGTTGAAAGTCAGACTTGATGATATTGGAGGTCTTTTCCAACCTTAATAATTCTATGAAACAGGGAAAGCCTCTCTTCAACCCTCATTTAATTTCCATCCCTTCCACCAGCAAAGCACTGCAAATTCATGTTACAGCAAATTAATATCTAGGTTTTTTCTTCACCATTGGTAGGCCTAAGTGAAATTGTGATAGCAAGGCAGTGTTATACCTTGTGCAGGTGTTGGTGATGCAATGTAAAGAACCAACACTGGCCACAAAAAACAGCTGAGTTTAACATTTCAGCTTGAAACCCTGATGAATAATGAGTCTTTTCATTGGCAGTAGCAGGCTCAGTGTCCTCTGCAGCTCACATAATGGCCTTCCTCCTCTCCCTCGCTGCCTGGCCGTGGGAGGAGGGGAATCAGTAACACTAATCTTTGAATCTCTGTTAATTAGTAACCAGGTTTCATGTCAAAGGAATCAAATGTCTTTAAGAAATTCTCAAGAGAAATGAATATGACCTCTGTGTACTTGGAGACCCGTTCTGTACATGAAAGTCTCCTGCGGGAGCTGCCGGGCATGTGGGTGCCAGCAGCCAAGGGTCACATTGCACCACTCTGAAAAGATGGAAATAGGAGACAAAGGAAAAAAAGACATAATACAAACACACTGTCACAAAAATAATGTTTCCCTCTCTTTAAAAAATGACTTTGGAATGAAACTGGTTTAGAAGGAAGGCCCGAAGGCTTATTCATTAAATGGGTTTTGGAACAGAAATCCTAGCCCAGGTACAAGAATACCCAAACCCTTCCGTGAAAGAAGTGCTAGCCTGGGGCAGGCACTGCCTCCACATGACCACTTGTCAGCAATGCCTTCATGGTTTCCTGGCCAAACAGCCTCCCCTTGGCCCTGGGGACAGGGCCTTTTCTCTGGCCACACGGAAATGCAGGTACGTGAAGTCACCTTTCCTCTTGACTACTAGGCAATCTGGTAACAGTCAGCCCAGTAAGAAACCAGAAACTTGCAAGCTCTGAACACATTTCTGAAACAATTACCTGACTCTTTAGTTTTACAGAACAAAACCTCATAATAATTTCTGTCTTGCAGGAAGTTTTGCTATTCCTTTTAATTATGACTTGAAGCACCTGAAAGAGAACAATGGAATTCCCTAGGAGACAAAAATTTTGAACTTATTCAACTTTGCTGTTCATGCTTCAGCTTCTGCAGCAACTGAGGCAGAGAAATTGCAGAGAATAACCTTTGTCCTTGCACATGTCATTCATACCAGAAGAACTTTGTTATGTGCAGAGACTGAAAGAAAAAAAAACTGTGAGGAGCAGGTGACCAAGCAGCTAATGACATTGCCATGATGCATACAAGAGATGGATCTATATTGAATTTATGATCTTGTCATATTTTCTGACATTGCTTCTTGCCTTCTGATTGTTGATCTTTGTACTTTAACATTTTAATTTGGGAATAGTTTTTGTTTTTTGTACAGTCCTTTGAAAGCCCATTTTATGATCTAAAGAAATTTTAAGCCATGCCATTATGATACAAAGAAAATGGGAGACAAAAGTAGGGACATAACAATGCATGCCTCTAAATTAAGGCCTGCATTTGTGTTAAGAACTGCTCAAGAGCTTGTTTTCAAAACTCATGGTTGTGACTTTTATGGTGGAAAAATTACTGGGGGGGAAATGAAATAGTAGTCCCTAATAGAGTAGCACCTAAATTACAAAGGGGAAAAAAACTCTCATATCATGAAGTTTCCAGATGGCAACAAGACTGCTGCTATCCGGATGAAAGGATGGTACAGTCTCCAGTACGTGAAGAGCTCAGCACATAACTATGCTGAGTCTAAACACAAAGCAGACTGGTTTTATAAAGGAATTCTGAAATAGGGGACTTATTCATTGTTTTGCAAAATCAAGTAAATATGTAATATATAACTTTATATCCAATATAGCCTGACTAACAGAAAATGCTCTTTTGAGAGACGATGTGAGACTTCTGAGATGTATCATAGATAAATTGGTTTCAACTGCCTGGTATGAGTTTACTGCTGTTTTGGTATTCATCTAAGCATGACTTTTATGTTCAGTAGAAAGGGGGAGTGTTAATTATTTATGCTACTATAAATCTTTAATTGCTGTGGTGTCTGTAGTCGTTTTATCATTTGGAGCAGTGGAATAGTTCTTGCTACAGTAGACACAAAATGGGATGTGACTGAAATGAAAGCTGTTCATCACTGCCTTGTATGGGAGTAATCTTGCTGTAGTGGGCCTATGATACCTTCAGTGACAAGCAGCCACTTTGTAAGCAAGCAGAGTGTGTGCTCAGACTATTTGCAGTACACTAAAACAATACATCCTGAATATGGATAGCATTGTGTATGATTTACTGTGTGTGCCCTAGTAGCTGCAAATCTCACATCCCATGAAGACCCCAAGACTAGGCAGAACATCATTCAAACAATCTCTCCAGGTTCAATGAGACTATCTGTGCACTTAGTGTCAGGCCCATAAGTAACTGCCTTGTTGCACCAGGCCGTGTCTTGGTGTTCAGGGATTTTTCAGCCCTATTTTGTATAGGATTCAGATATCATCACCTTCATTATAATAAATGGAGAGTGAGATGAAAAAAACAAGCCAAAAAAGGGTAGCAAGCTTTTTGACTTGGCTTTTATTTTGCAACTGTAAATGCACAGCCTAGCTAGAGGCCTGCATAATTCATGCTGCCCATAGCTAAAGATAATCAGGGAAGCAAAGATGGAACACAGCATATTCATACTCTCATTTATACAAAGTTGTTGGCCCTGTTAGTGTGAAATTAAATCTGCCATATCCCAAGTGGCTCTCTCCTCTGTTACCTTTTTTCTCACCACTTTGCAATAGTTCTTCTGTCTTGCTCTTCCAGTATTTTCCTGTCTATTAAGGATAACCTCCTTTTCTTCGGAGTAGGGCCTCTGCTCAGATCAGCCTTAGCTTCTTTTGTCTTTTCGTGGAGCTTCCTTCGTGGGCAAAAGCATTTCTCTGACTCAGAACCACTTTAACACGGCCTTTGGCTCTGGACAAAAGAGTCATAACTATTACAGAAATTGCTTTTCTTTTCTACAACAGACTTGTGTCCCATGAGACAACTTTTGCTTATATGCCAGAAACACCTCAGGATCTAATATTTTTCTTTTCTTTGGAAAGAAAATACTATGTTTTCTATCTTAGACTATGATACTGTGACAGTATAGACTGTGTTAGTGTGATTTATCCTCAGACACTGAGAATATATGAAAGTGTATAAAACTGACAACTGTTCTTTATGGAGACTCAGTCATTCCACATTTTTACCTTTTTTTCTTTTTCTTCAGAATGATAGCAAAGTGCTAGAACAGACTGATTGGGGAGTAGCTGCAAGTGCCAGGAGGTCCCTGAGAATACCCTAGGGAAAGGCTCTCAGGAAGCACCTCATGTACCAGATGCCTGCCCTGCCCTAGGAAGCAGGAACAATCAGTGATGTGTTCAGCTTCCTTCCAAACTTTTTTTGTTAGTTGAATCTGTACATCGTCTTTCTCTCCTCTGTTCTGGGACTCAGAATTGAAGACAAATTCCCAGATTGGGACGTGAAAGAGACAGCTGTCATTGATCAGCAGCTGAACCTTGCAGTTGTACCTTACATGCAGATTGTGGTGGCTTTGAGACATCCATCAAACTGAGTTCATTGCTCTCAGGTGCACTTTGTTGTGGCACTGCTGGCTTGACTTAGTTTAAATAGAAAATAGTGTAAAAGCAGATTTTTAATGGTTTACAAGTGGAACCATTAATTGAGCTAAAATTTGTGGCAGACACTGGACCCTGTTATCTCACTTTGCTGAAGTGCATGAACTCTGATAAACTTGAGCTAAGTTTTTATTTAATCACTGTCCTGTTTCTGGTCAGAACAGAGTTAATTTTTTGCCGTGGCCAAGACCCAGAGGTCATTCTCACATCATTGCCTGGGGTAGTGAAAAGGGACTCTCTTCTGGGGAGAAGAGGTTCTGCCCCAGTCAAACGTGACAGGGAGTTGTCTGGTTTTGTCTTTTGTTGAGGGTGGATGTTCCATGTGAATTGTTTCTTTCTTGCATCCTCGTCATTGGTATTGTTCTGCTGCTGTTCATTGTCTATCTCATTTTTGTTTCCAGTAAACTGTTGTTATCTCAGCCCATGATCTTTGCCTTTTGTGCCCACAATTCTCTCCATCCCACTGCAGAGGAGAGTGGGAGGGGAAAGCAGGGGAGCAAGAGATTGGCACATGGTTTGGAGAGTCTCAGTGGGAGCACTAAACTGAGCAGTACCATTCCTAAACAGAGACAGCCACTTATTTGTAATGTACTTATTTATAACACCACTTAGGATTGAAGTGCCATATCACTTTCAGGAGGTCTTTTGGCTGTCATCATCAGAACATCTTTCTTTATGGTTAGGGAAAGATTTTTGAAATCCTGCACTACATAAATAAGAGTTTGTTTCACAGAGTGTAAGAGAAGAAGTATCTCTAGGGAAGATCTCATAACTTCTTTGACAGTTTCTCTAAACTAGCCTGCCTTTTGCCTTCATTCTCCAGTGATTCTTCATGATTCAATATTGCAGAAGAGTAGTTCTTCATTATTGTTGTAAATATCACACTTGAAATTATAATGGGAAAAGCTTCTTCAAGACCTTGAGAAAGAAAACTGAACATGTTAACTTAGAAAATGGACATATATTTGAATAGCTAATTAGATGAATATTCATATGTTTTTTCCAGCTTTACTCATAAATATGTAATGCTCTATTTGCTAAAGATGTAATGCATCTGTTTGCTCCGTTTGCTGCGTTGTATCAGTTTGCCAAGCAGGAGGAAGCACAGTCTTGCTTCATATTTTCACATTCCATAACCTGCCTATCACCAGCTTTTGTTTGTACTTTCCTTTCTTTCACTTTGTTTTTATTGCTATCATCTGAAAAAACCCAATACACTGAAAAATGATTGGTTTATAATTGATTAATGGCATCCTTTATTAAGGCATTAAAATCCAGAAAATTCTCCAAAAAATTTTTTGCAAGAACAGAGTTCTAATTTTAATAGCAAAATGATGGCTTGAAATATGACTACTTTTCTTGGTTATCCCAGAGAGAGCTGGCAATTACAGTATCTGAGCATACAAACCTCTCATGAGAACTTTAGCCAGATATGTTACCATCTTTTTCTAACACGACTGCATAAATGGCTTAGTGTAGGTACTTTGTGGAGGACATATGCTTCAAAGTACAGTTTTACCTTTGGCTTAAAGTTTTGCTGTCTGATCTTTTTGGTTTTTTCTTTCAACGGTGCCTGAAGTCTGATTGTTAGAAACCATCTTACTCTGAAGTCATACTCTTGTTGCTCACACACAGGTCTTTATTCAAAAGGATTATCTCAGTTCAGGGCTCCCTGCTACAGCAGCAGTACATTCCTTGGGCAGAGGCTACATTTACTGTCTGGAGTAACATAGGTACTATGCTGAACCTGTGCAACAGAGTAAGGAAAAATGTCAAATTTGGTTACAGCTTATGAAGTCATTCTCTGAACCTTCACAGAACCACAGAACAACAGAATATCCTGAGTCAGAAGGGACTCACAAGGATCATTGAGTCCAGCTCCTGACCCTGCACAGGACAGCCCCAGATATCACACTGGGAACAGTGTGTAGATGCTTGGTAATGGCCCAGTTCCTTAGGGAGTATGGCTAGCTTCTTGAATATCCCTTAAGTTTCCACAGGAATGTAGACAAACAGTAAATTTCAATTTTGACCTTGTGACTGAAATAGAAATAGAAGACAGACAAATAATCATCAAACTTACCAACACTGTAAAGTTTGAGTGAAAAGGGGAACACTGTTTTACAGTGCAGGATCCCGTTCTTTTTGCTGGGAGATTAAATAGAACATTTCCTAGTTCATTCCTGGCCAAAGGGAGCACAGTAGGAGCACTGGGCTTACATCTTATCTGAATGAGTTCAGCTGGAAGCCAGATTTGTTCCTCATGGTGTCTGTATTGTTGTGCTCATTCACAGCACTGAAAGGACTCCTGCTTTTGGGCCTTTTTGTGTGTATGTTGGAAGCATTTGTTTCTTTCAGTACCTAGGCAATGTTATGTAATATCACATCAGCCTATGCAACGTGGTGCAACATTGTGTAAGGCTATTACATTTGCCTCTTGGCATGACAGAAAATAAAAATGGGATTTAAATTGTTCCTTTCATACTTGAAATATCCCAAGGAGGATTTTTGAACTAAAATTCTAAATTATATGAAGGAAGGCTGAGTGGGTATTAGGTAACCAGCAACATCCTGGACATAACAGCAGAGAGAAAGGCTTCTGCTTCCTTTACAAAAGGAGAATTTGTGGGCCAAGGCAGATCTGTTGTGTTTGAAAGCTCCTCATGGACCTGACAGTATGATTTCTTTGAAGTTCATGATGCTATTTTGCACTATTACAATAGGAGTCGAAGCTGTGGTCGGACCTGTGCATTTTTAGATATATTCCATTCAATACACAACAATTATTTGGATTCTGCTGAAATATTAATGCATTGTGTATGTATTACTTTCATAATTGGATATTATATATTATATTTGAGAGCTATGAGTCATTTTTAGATTAGGTTTATTTATAACATCTTAGTCATAGGGCATAATGCAATTATGCCAAGGAAATGAGGTAAATAGGAAGATTAAGTACTAACCAGCTTGATAAAGTCAAATTCAGATTTTGAAAGTACAATTCCTATCATCTCTATCCTCCCAAATATTTCAGAGTAAAATTTCTGCAGTAAGAACTGAGGTCCAAGAGCTATAAAATTTAGCAAATCTTTCCCCCTGTGTTTCTTCTGTACACTTTCTCTGCTGTCTTGGATGAATGCTTAAGTCTCTTCCCAGGGTCTGGGCAACTGGCTCTAAGTGGCTCTCCCTATGTGATGGTTGGACAAGATGACATGCAGAGTTCCCTTCTAATCCTGGCCATTCTGTAATTCCATGAATAATCTGGATGTGTTTATTGTTCTTGCCAATGATTTTCAAAAAACCACCTCATTACTATTTCAGAAATGTTGCTGCAGCTGTCAGTCTTGACTAAAGCTGGTGAGCAGCTTTGAAAGCATTTGTAAGGACTCTCACAGTCTGCTAATGACACTGGAACTTTTTCTTCAATTCCTAGAAAGACTAGTCCCAAGAATAAAAACATTAAAACTGGTACAAAGAGATAAGACAAAGGATCCATCTAGTCCTTTATCTTTTCTGCAACACTGGACTTAGGTGAGTATTTCAGGAATAGCAATAACAGTATAAACTTCTTCGATGGAGCCTCCAGAATAAAAGGCATCTTTTCTATGTACACACCCAGTTTCCTGGAGAACTCAGCTAATCTGTAGTCTGATTTCTTTGGGCAGTGAATTTCATAGTTCTAGCACTGCTGCATAAAGAACCAGCTCTCGTTTTCACCTTGCTATGCCTTGCTCCCACCATCTTCATTTGATGGGCCCTCGATTTTTACTGAGAGTGGCTAAAATCCTGATGCCTCTTCAAGGCACTCTATCCAAGGCACTTATAACATTGTCATGTTGTCATTGTCATCTGTCGTCATAAGTTGTCTCTTCCCCAAGCTGAAGGCTCCCAACCTACTCATACATCCTTGTGCCAAACCAGTTACCTATCTTAGAAAGTACTTGTTGACCACTTTTCATTTTTTTGATTATTAAGAAAAAAACAGTGACATGAAGAGTGACCAAGAAAAAGAGAGAAATGGCAATCAATCTCATCCTCACACAGGACTGGGCATGTTTTCATCAGTGACAAAAATTAATTACATATCTTAGTACAGTTTATCTGTCTTTCAGACATTCCTTGCACTATTTGAAAATACATCTGCAAATGTTTTCTGTGGCACAGAAATAATTTAAAGCTCAATTTTTAAATAAATGGGCCACTGAGTTTGTGAATGCCTTCAAAGCTTCCGAGGCATGGCAAAGTCTGGGATTTTACACTGAAAATCAAACCAACTTTTCAAAATGACAGAAATTAAAACATTGGCTGTGCTGTATGAACATAGTTGGGAGGAATAAAAATTAGATTCTATCAAAAGCTGTCTCAGTGGGTACAAACTCACAGGGGGAAGAAGTTATTTCTTCCTTTAACTCATTGGATTAAATACATCGAGTTAAATAAAGCATATGTAATCAAGAACAACTTGAATTTTTGGTTTCAGTTTATCCTGGAGTACTACAACAAGTGATTCAAAATATATGTTCTTCCATAAACTACATGTGTAATGATTTAATCAGGATCTGGCTGTGAGTATGCTTTTGCCAGTGAAAGCAAAAAGCTTTGTCTTGGAAGATGACATATGGAAACTGACCAACATGCTCTGATACTCACTATAGCACTAGTTAACATGAAGAACAGCACTAAATGCAGTCATTAGATACAATTCAGACAGCTGAATGCCCAGTTTTGATCAATAAAAGTGATGTATTGATAAAAGGAAATTGCTTTTTGTGTATGTCTACCCTAACTAATTTTGTACCTATGCTGGTCTGCTTCCAAGTCTTTTGGATGAACATTATAAGCAATAACATTGTAGATATTGATGTCCGAGTGCCACCCATTAGTGCCATAGATATTACAGGGACACGGTCTTTAACTTTAGGAGTTTATATTGAGACAAATCAAAAACATAAATAGGAAAGAAGGAGTGTGAAGGACAAGATAATGGTCATAATAAAAACAATCTCCAATGGTCCTTTAATGCACAAGCATGTATAATGCATATGCTTTTTTTTTTCCAGGTCCTGCAAAAATATCTTTGGTGGTTCTTTTTTCACACTAATGAAATTCCACTGATGAAGCAAAAGATGCTGTATAGGATGGACACTAATAAGAGACGTGAAGTCCAGCATATTTCAGGAAGGCAAAGGACTTGGAATTTGAACTATTTCTTTTAGAAATACAGAGCAGAGTTCAAGGGTTTCCTGCACATGAAGTGACTGATATAACTTAGTATGGATTTTTATTTTCTTTATTAAGAAGCAATTTTAGTGGAAGGACTGATTTTTTTCCAGAGTGCTTGAGAACATGCCTGTGGAAAGGGGCACAGAACAATATTTTAGTAAGATTCCTTGCGCTGTCTAGTTAAGCTCTTCAAAGATTTCTGAGGAACAAAGAGAGGGATTAACTTTATATGAAGGAAACATTTGATACAGTTGCCAGAACACTGATTAATATCATTACAATTGATTGTGTCAATTAAGGATTTTAGTTTGATACACTGTACTTCTGTGTCACAAAATTATCACCTCTCTGCCTAAAGGGTCCACAGGATTTTATTCACTGGGGCTGATCATCTGTCATGCTGATTATTTTAGAGTGCTGCTGCACATCCATGACTCACTGCTTTGGAATGAAAAATTCATTTTATACAAGAGAAATTCATTTTATACAAGAGAGCCACTGTGCAAAGTGATCTGGCAAAAAGGTAATGTGATGTTTCTGTGTAACAGATTGGTGCAACACCTAATTAATGGGGTGAGCTTATAGCTTTTATCACATGAAGTCCTGAATTATAAGCAGATGTACAGATGAGGCCTGAATAACAGACAGATTCAGTGATGAGCTACAAAACACCTTCCAATTCTTCCTACCTGAAGTGAAAGATCAGTCATATCAAGGCATAGGAGATTAAATTTAGTGAATATTATTGTGGTGTGGTGACTTTTCTGGGTGCCAGACACCTCTCCCCGCACAATTCGTTTTCTTGATTCATCTTAAGAAGTCAGGAGAGAAAATAAGATGAGCAAGCTCATGGGTTGGCATAAAGGCAGTTTAATGAGAAAACCAAGAGCTGCACATAGAAGCAAAGCGAAATGCGGAGATGTATTCTCTATTCCCATCAGCAGGCAATGTCCAGCCACTTCCTGCAAAGCAGGACCTCAGCACGTGTAGTGGTTGCTTTGGAAGACAAATGCCTTAACTACCCCCTCCCCAGCTCAATACCCTTTCTCTCAACTTCTCTTTCCAAGCATGGCACTACATAGTATGGAATATCCCTTTGGTCAGTTGGGGTCAGATGTCCTGACTGTTTCCCCTTCCAGCCTTTTGCCCACCTCAAGCCTACCAGCCTTTGGTGGGAAAGGCTGGAGTGACAGCATTGGTGCTCTGCAAGCAAGTATTGTACAGATCCTGTACAATGGCAAAAATGTAAATGCACACCTATCTTACACCGGTGGGCTTACACCCAATGATGTACCATAGTTACTTGGAAGCCTAGATACGAATTCAAATCAGATTGGTTTTAACAGTTACAATCTCTGTTCCCAATCACACACAAAATATTATATATATATATTTTTTTTTTTTTTTGTATGTATGTATAATTGACAGTTAAATTTCTCTGAAAACTAGTTTGCTAAATGAATTCCATCCTGGCTTTGAGGCCCTGGGGCCAGTGGACAATATCATGTGTTATATTCAAATGGATCTTGTCGAGATGGTTTGTTAGTGTCCCTCTTGGTACAGGAAAAGTGATGAAGCAATTACTCAATACTTGGAATGTCCCTGCAAGGCCTGAAAGAGAAAGTAAGTTTTTAAAGCACTGTTTACACTTTATCTGACTTTGACAGCATGAACTCTCCACCTCCTTCAGTGTGTCTGACAGCTTCCTTAACAAATTCATTCTACTTAGGCTCATAAACAGGTTCAACTCTGCATGTGTTCAATTAGTGATATTGCACAACACTTTTTCAAGCTTTAGAAGGGTAAGCTTTAAGCAAAACAAGCTGGTTAATTAATATTGAACTGTCACGGATTACTACAGTTATGATCCGTGTTATTGCAAAGCATTTTATATTGAGAAAACATTCTTTATCCTACTATTGGATTAATCATGTATTCCCAATGAACACTTTTTTCAGCACAAATTTTAGATTTATGTATTGATTTAATTTAAATATTGAAAGCATACTGTTTTCCCTAAGCTAATTCTGATCATGTGGACAGCAATCTGCTGATAGGACATACTGTTAAAAGAATATCAGTGAAAAATGTATTTGATATTTGGCTTTTCCCACATCAAAAGAACTAAAAAGCTCATGAAAAGGATATACTTATGAAAAATAAAATGCATTTAGCAAAGCAAATTGTACTATAAAATACAGAGCACCAACTGTAGAGCATGGAAAACCATGACAGAGATAAACAAAGAACTACTTCTGAGCTGTCATCAATGCTGGAGTGTGGGAGAGAAGTGCAGCTAAATCATCCTGGTTTTTACACTCATTTTTATTCAGTAGCTTTATATTTTGGTGACAAAGTTCCCAAACTCTATTAATTATTCTGATATGACTCAGCTAAAGCATGCATTTTAAAAGAAGATTTGATAATATAAACTCTTGTCAGCTATGGTGCAGATATACATGGGTGCAGTGTCCAACATCTCTTGTCTTGCTGAAATTCCTCCCACAGTGGATGATCTCAGCTGCAGATTCAATGATTCTGTCTTCAGATGTCTTCAATGATTCTTGACTTCTGTCACAAAATGGTCCATATATGCCTACTAAGGATGGCAGCTTACTCTTGGCAAGCTGTTAGTTTGATCAGATGACTCCTATGTTGTTGCACATTACATACATACAACACAATTTTTAAAAAATCCTACAAACAATTACTTAGGGAAGGTGCATTTGGGTATATTGCAGTTGTGTTTAGACCCCTTCTTTTTCCCTACAGCCCTAGTAAGACAGTTAATATATAGTTGGTTTCACTTCTTGGATATGGAAAAAATCCAAACCTGGTGGCTAAATGGACTGAAGGGAAAGCAGACTGAGCCTACTCACTGCATTAATAAGCTGCAATTGCTCTTTTGGTGGGAGTAGAGGAGCTTCTCTCTGACTTCACTGCACTCCACTATGGGCAGCAGCCTCTGAGTCACTGCCTTGAAGAGATAGTGACTTATTTTAATTACCCTCAATGAACCTTGCATTTGCAGGAATGAGTCATAGCCTAATGCAATTTCATAATAATTATATAAGAAGTATTTTAAAGTGATGCCTTGTAGCTTTGCCTATTTTATTCATTCTCCAGGGTGACTGGAGAACATGATCCATTTTAGATGAGCTAATATATATTATTTACTAGTAATAATTACTTCTGTTATTTATAGACAGAGAGAGTGCATGGCTCTATACAGATTGACATTATGATAAGGTTCATGAGCCCAAGGGCATGCAGCACACGGGTGCAGACATCAGAGTGATTAAAAATGTGGTGGGTGAGATTGGTGCTACGATAAGCAGACAGAGCAGCTCTCTGAAGAGTGTTTTGCTTACCTTTTAATGAATATTGTGGGGTCAGGTTAAGTGCTTCCAGTCGTGCACAGGGGTAATGGCCAGGGGAGTGCACGGACCAGAAAGAGAAATAGCGCTGTTTGAAATAAAGTGTGTAAGAACTGGGGGTAAAGAATTCGAACCACCTTTCCTTCTCTTTTACCATTGGCAAACACAATTTTCTCACAATTGCATCATTTCGTGGAGCAGCATCAGGTTGGGCAAAGCATATTTGCTGGAAAGGATTCCAAGAACTTGCTAATTGGAGAGCATGCTTGTTTTTCACCTGGTACTGGGAAGGACATCTTTTATTAAGTGACTGATTAGTCAGTTCTCTGGTAACAATGTGCCGTTAGAAGGAGGCATAACAACATACAAGGTTTATCCTTTAACATGATCACTAGGGATTTTTGCCTTACACTTTTGAAGGGAAGTGAGGGAATTGTCACACAGCACAGCAGCACATAAGCTTGGATAAGAGCATGCAATTCCTGTAAAAGAGCCCTGTTGCCAGGTAGAAAAGACTGGAAGGTCGGAGTGGGGCTTTTTTGAAGCGCAGAGAGCTAGTTTAGGCGTGTTTGTGTGCTGCAGGGGAGGAGCTCATTCATGAAAACGGAATTTTCTTTGTTTTCCATCCAGTTGCCCATAGCCTTGGGCTACTTTCCTTGGGTGGTGCCTATCTGCTTACCATAACAAGGCTTGGTCTTGCTCAGCTGGTGTTTTCTTGCCCAACACCCTTAGCACAGATACAGACTTTAGGGAAAGTTTGGTTAAGAAAGCTGCTGTAGATTACTCATATCTGCAACTAAACATGATTAATGTCCTTTTCATTATCAAAATGAAGTAAATACTGACATTGTCCCAGGGTGGTTCAAAAGCCCTGGTGTCATAATGGTCTCTTTAGGAGAAGGAGATTCAAGGCAAAAGGTAAGGTAAATAGTACAAGCTCGCACAGAAATCATGGCTCTGCATAAAGATGAGAATACATATGTCTTCAGTCACAGGAAAAGTATCGTAACCACAAGACCATTCTTGCTCCTGTGCAAACAAACAGCTTGTTTTCATTTCTTTCTTGTCAGTAGTTATGATGGACAGCTCATGCTCAAATGTTAGTCGCAGAGGATTTGTTGTAAGAAACGCCTTTGGAGGGGAGACTTGAAAGATGAACTAGTCATTGGGTTCACAGCAAAATAAAAAAAGCTTTTCCATTTACATGAAGCCTATTATTGCCTGGTATGTCAGTTTTATTTCTGAAAGGATTAGCTGGAGACAGGAAGTTTAAACTGTGAATCAAAATGCATGCAGGTATTGTGAGAAACAGGAATGAACAGACTGCTTTTTAAATCGTTCATTCCATCTGCATATCATTGTTATGAAGTAGTTAATCTTCCTTGTATTTAATCAGCAGTATTTTTGAGTCTTTTATTGCCGTGGTGCCTGTACAATAGACATGGTAGAAGAAAACACTGGCAAGTTTCCAGAAGAGTTTGGTCTAACTGTCAGCAACTGGTTATGGCTGTGTTTCCAGATTTTTCATTTTGTTGTGAATCCTTGAAGAACATGTTGATGAGGAGTGTCTCTTCCTGATCTGAGACCAGTGAGCACAGTAATATTTACAGTTATGTGGCATGATATATATCTCTGGCAGAAGGACTTCTACTGAGCATTTATTGAGTGGGATAGTGTGTCATACTATTTCAGTCACATCTGACCTGACAAGTTTGGCCATAAATTTCTTGTCTGCAAAGAGATTTTTTTCTTTCCTTCGAAGGGACATTCAAGGATATAGAGAAGTGGCAAAGACTGGATTGCCATTGGCAAACACTATTGTTTTTAAATCCCATCTGAAGTTCAGAGAAGATCAATATTACAGCATGCAAAACTATTTTCTTGCTAAGTTTGCATGCTGGCCCTGAAAATTGCAGTTTCTGTCAGAGTAAGTTAAAATTGCTGCCCAAGTTGTCCTCTGCTCCTCCCCATGTCCTGGCTAGATTTGATAGATGTTCTTTTCTGAGTGTTAACACCAAACATTGCAGGAATGCTTGTAATAAAGATGCTTGACACATCAAATTAAACTGCATAAACCCAGCCCTGCTTTTGAACTGCTTGCTCCCGGGGCTGTGGCCACTGGCGCCTGTGGCCGGATGATAGCTCAGTTATACAAGAGCAGAACAACAAAGTTGACTCCTGAGGAGCCTGGTGCTTTGTTCTACAAAGACTGGGGGGAAAGAAGCAGCTGCTCTGCTGCTTCCGTGCAATAGCTCCATTGTTAGATAGACAATACTTGGACACAAAGCACACATAACATTTGAAGCCTAGGGGTCCAACATCACTCTCTTACTTTCACTGTAGGAAGCATGTGACATGCTTGTAAAAAGAGGCACACGCATCTGGCAAAAGCTAATTGTGCAGAAAAGTTGGGCTGATGTGTAAATAACTTTGACAATGCCTTTGGTTCTGTTTTTAGAACTTTCTACAGACCCTGAGTACTAAATCTATGCATGTGAGAGTGGCTAACCCACAATGCTGAGTAGATGCAGCCATTTCTAAAAGAATTGCCTTTTCTTTTTCCTTACTGTACACTGGGAAAAAATCTGCAAAGGTGGAGATGTGCTAGAAGAGGTCATGGAGGGAAGAAATGTCATTGAGTTTTCTAAGGAGATTCTTGAATTGCATCTAATGTTCTACTGCAATTATCCAAAGGGAAGCATCTGCCAGAGACAGAGGGTACAAATGTTTTCAGAAAAGTGAAGCACAGCAAATTTTAAGTGCAGGGAATAAAGTGCTTGAAAACTGAAGCTTGAATATGTTTGTCCATTTGCTTGCCTTGGCTGAAGACAAAAGGTTGGTTGGAATACTCAGGAATAAATTATGAATGAATATTTTTGTTAGCATATGCCATTTCACCGCTGCCAAAACAGCATTGCAAAGCAATATTGGCACTGTCAAAGTTAGAAAGATGCAAAGAGTTAGGGATGTAAAGTAGGAGAAAGAAACTTTCCTTCTCCTAATTTAAAGAGACCTGAAAGTAAAGCTTTTCTTTTAATCAGAGCCAGCGTTTTTAACAAGCTTACTATCATGTTTCAAATTTCAAACTGAAAATAGGCCTTCTGATGCAAATGTGATTGTGAAAATGGATGAAGAGGATTGTTTTCAATCTCTGTTTTCATGGAATTGGAGGATTGTTTTGCATTAATGTGCTGGTTTCAATAGTATGGATATTTGAACTGGACCAGTCCTCTAAAATGCTGAAATTACCTGAGAACATCAAACATGCTGGTGAGGCCAAAGCATAATGTGTCAAGATGGGGAGAAGCTGTGAGAACAGAGAATACATCCTCCAGGGTGACCTGTTTCCCTGATTTCATTGCAGTTTGCACTGCAGCTTGTCCTGTGCACTTGGACTTCTCTGTCACAGCCCTGGCTCACACTTCTCCCAAAGACCCAAGCCTGCCACCACAGGTGCTGCTGCAGGAGACACTGGTGCTGTGTGGTGAGTAAGAGCAATGCAAAACTGGAGCATCAAAATGGGATTTAAAGAAGAAGATATTGTGTTCAGTCAGTGGGATCTGACTGGCTGGAATCTATGGTTTGCTCCTAAACGCTTACTTTTTGAAATCTTTGGGGTCTGATGTGCTGTTCTGTGTTGGTTCAGCTTTTGCTCTGGCATCCCTTGTTCAAGATTTGTAGCAGCATGTCCTCCCTTGTTGTTTGCCCAGGTGGAACATTTACATTGACCTTGGGCAAGTTACAGAGTGACTTAAACACTTCCAGTTTCCCTAGTAAACTATTTCTGCCACAGAGGTTGCTCCTGAGGTTATTATAAACAGGGCTGGGCCGTGCAAGTGCCTGGACAATTAGAGTATCTTTTTATGAGAACTCAGAGTACTCCTTTAGAAGAATGTTTGCCTTGTCTGGTGACTACCTCAAAAACAGACAGGTAGAAGGAAAAGAAAAAGGTACAACACTTCAAAACATGTAAAATGACATCACCGTAAACATCAAACATCCAAAGAGAACATAGTACTGTAATGCCATGAATCATTTGAATAAAATCAAAACCTCTCCCTGAACCCAGAGGGGTGACTCCTCAACATGGTTCCTCACACAAACAGTTGCAGGAGGAAACCCTCCTGGTCAAGTCTCTCCATCTAATGACAGGTTCTTTGTGTTAATATAGGGAACTAAGTCTCTCTAGATATTTTCAACAGCTGTCATTTAAAAACCTACCTAGTCATTAAAAAAATTAAAATAAAAATAAAAGCAAAGACATTATTTTTGAGTAGTTTTTGCGGACTTTACATTTTCTCTCTGTTTTTTTCTGCTCCTTTGCCCCCTTTATCTTCACTTGGGACGTGTACTGTGTGTTAGATTTGCATCAGACCCAAGGAGGACTATGAAACTGTTTTGCTGTAAGATCTGCTAAGGTGAGAATCAAGCAACTTGGTTTCTCACGTTTGACAGAAATGCCTAACTAGAAAAATTCAGTCTAGTGGCAAATTGGTGGCAAACTTCAGTCAATTTTTTAGATGGATAGCCTGGTTTGATTACTTCCTGCTGTTTAAGAGAAGTGATGAGGCCTGTTGCCTCAGTCATTATGGAGGGTTTTGTTCACTGACTTGATACAAGGAACATGTATATCAATAGAACATCACTCAGGCCTTATGCTGCTTCAGACAATACTCAGGATGTGAACACAAAGTTCTTGGAGGTGAAAGGAAAATGGTTTATCCTGCCTCTTCAGCCATCCCTCCATGGACTGACAGGAAATCAAAGTACACAACAGCCTCCTGCAAAGGGGCCCTTTTGTTTGGGAGGAACAAAGAAATATAAAATATTATCTAACATACACTATTGGTTAAGCACACACTAGATTTTCCATGGGGTTATTCAGGAAAACCTTAAAATGCATTGCAAAATTCAAAGTTGATTTGCCCCATCCCAGCACTTTTCTAATGATCCTTCTCAGAAAATAGGCCATTCAGTTACACTTTTTTTTCTGTGCAAAAGCATGGGAAAGTATTAAGTGAGTTAAGATCTTTCAGAACCAGCCCAACAAGCAGTTAATTTTGAAAGCTTACCTCCCTGATATTTCAAAACAGCTAAAAAAATTGTAACTCAAATACGACAAATCCTGAAATCCATGGAATGATTGGAATATTCCATCGTAGGAGTAAATCTTGTGAGATTATCTCCTTCATGTGAAAGGCAAGTCCTAACAGCTACAGAATAAATCCCTCCTGTTCCCTGGGTTGCTCTGTAACTTGTGTGCCAGTGGCAAGGGAAAGGATGCACAGTCTAGTTCTTGCAGGATGATTTGGTGTAGTTGTTGGGAAACATTTTGCTGGTGGTGTTTTCTCTGGGCAAAAAGACTAGTCTGAGCTGCAGCTACAATATCCCTCCTAGAAAAGAGCCTGGGACAGAGATTACAGGTTTTAAAGTCAAAGTGCAACTGCTGCAAGTTTTTCAGTTTTCATGAAAATTGCAAATTAGGTGGCTTGTAAGAAGGTATTTTCTTTGTAAATGCTGCTTAAAACTTTTGCAGTTGCTTGTACATCTTGTCACATGGTCTTGTCAACACCAGCTGTGCTTGTCCTGGGCTGCATGTCACCCTGCATATAAACTGTACATAGAGAGCCTGGACCTCTGGTTCAAGTGCCAGGTTTGCTTTGCACCATGAAGTTGGAATGGTGTTGTGTGGGGGTGACCTGAGGCAAATATATCCTCACATATCCTCACAACTCAAATTCACAATTCCCTTGGTCAGTCTTCTCTGCTGCCCTTGCTGGGTCTGCCAAGACCACGGATGACACCTTTGAATTTCTCTGTCACCTTACTACCTTTCTGGATGGAAAATAAAAATAGTGTTATGACTACCAGTTTACACACAGTGCTCATTTGGAAGTGACTGGATCACATCCAACTTCTGTCTTCTTGGATGTTCACCAGATAACAACCTTGCTGTGGCTGTGTCTGGAATATTTTTCTCTCAGAGGCCTGGAGATGAATGGCTCTGTATGTTATTACAGTTTTACTGGGCCATTAAACATCACTCCCAGTAAAAATATCAAAATTCTGCATTGCAGCCTTCACCCCCATAATTATATTTGCATTTTATTAAGCCCAAAGAGAACAGGGATTACTTTCTGTAGTAATGTGGGGTTCTTTTCTTGAGAAAACTCGAGGGAAACCTATCCCACATGTTTGTTGTATTTACCCTGGTCTATTTGTCTGTAGTCTTCTTTTTAACCAATGTTGAGACTAATTGAATTTTATAAGTATTCACATGGTGTCATCAAATTAATGCTGCCTGTTAGCTGATAAATTGTACCTTTTATTGAACATACTGCTAATTGGTAAAGAGTGATGCTTAAGCAGCATCTTAAAGCATGTCTGACACCACAGATCCATGAATCAATGTCAGTTCCTCAACCTGCAAAATATTTTATAAGAGAAAGGGTTTAATTTCCATACTATTTATATTTGTGTTAAACAAAGTCATTCTCCCAGGGACTCTGAATTTAAGGACAGACATGACAGATCAAGAATCACTTCTGTGAGAAGAATTTGGGGCAGATATACACTGCATCAAAACCCCTTGGTTAGTGCCAGCATGCCACATTAAATCACATAAACCCACAGAAAATACATGTCTGGCTTACAAAATCTGTCTCAGGGAGAGGAATCTGTTTTGGTTTTATATAAGCAGCCATTCCCACTGGATTAGTTCTTTGCTTAATGGGTTCCAAATGGAAGAAAGGGATTTAGCTCCAGAAACTTTGTCTGGGGAACACTTTTTTGCCTTAGAGGTGACAAAATTTCATTAATAGTAAATAATCTTTTTACAGATTGCCCTTAGGTGTCCTGCTTGCATTGCCAGCTGCCTGTGGAGGAGTAGCTGATTAGTGAAGAGGGACTACTGTTTATTCCCTCATTCCTTGTGGTAGACCAGGATCCTGAACTGCTACTCTTGATCAATTTGTTCTGACAGCGCATGGAAATTACAGCACAGACTTTTTCTAGGGCATTCTCCTGTTTCAAAAAAAGCATTTAAATAGCTTGATTGGTCTCCATGAATGTGGATATATCCTGGTAATTGGCTGCTGTGCTCCCAATATTGCATTCTAATGTTCCACTGTATGCAATTGACTGAGAAGTACTGTATAAATTGGTAGGATAATTGGATTAACTGCAAAATGACAATGATTAAGATCCTAACCTGGGTTCCGGAGCCTCTCTTTTAGCAACAACTTCCTCTATGACTCAAAGGAAATCAATGAAGCTTAGGTGACTCCATACCCTTGAAGACCTGGCCTTCAGTTTCTCTGTGCACCCTGCGAAGTAGGGACCACAGCACGATTTCACTGCACCAGCTCTCTAAGAGCACGTGTTTGGGGGGACTGTGTTCATGTGCTGAAGTTAAAGAGTATCTGCTCCATCAATCAGTGGGTGAAGTTGGGGTAAATAGAACACAAATCCTGACTTTTCTTGTCTGATTAATATGGTTTGAGAGTAGCAGGGAGAAGCAAGGGAGGCTGAACTGGAACAGTTCCTGCTGGTGTGGAGTGAAGTAGTTTATGAGGAATGTCCTCACAGGCAGAAGATTTGGTTATAAAAGGGCACAGGTAGGCACAAGAGAACACGGTCCTAAGCTGTGCCAGGAGAGGTTCAGATCGGACATTAGGAAAAAGTTCATCAGAGAAAAAGTGATTGCACTGGAATGGGCTGCTCAGGGAGGTGGCAGAGCCACTGTCCCTGGAGGTGTCTAAGGAAAGACTGGATGTGGCACTCAGTGCCATGGTCTAGTTGACGAGGTGGTATTAAGTCATAGGTTGAACTCAATGATCTCAAAGGTCTTTTCCAACCTAGTCGATTCTGTGTGATTCTGTGGCTCTGTGATTACCCTTTGACTGCCTGCAACCTCTACCAAAGCCAGCTCTAGAGCAGTCTCTGCCTTGAGCACCACTGTGTCTAAAAGTGCTTGCTCAGGAGGTCATTGCCCTCTGTGCACCTGCTTGAAGTGATTACTGGCTGCTTTACAAACAGCAAAGACCTGAAGCTGCCATGGAAATAGCCAAACATACAAACTCTGAACAAATGCCAGGGCAACTAATTCCTAATCCATCTCTTATGCAAGATGTATCTATTTTGTGTGATCTGGTATGTTAAAAAAAAAAAGAGAGCCACCAGCTACCATTCACCAGAAGCCTGTTGTCCTAGAATTGGCTGCTGCTGATTGCACAGCAGTCACCCATGGCCAAAAAGTGATTAACTATTTGTTTATCTCCTCTCTGAGACATTTAAGACTCAATGCATTTTCTTTTGTACTGCTGTGTGTCTGCACTGTGTCAAGTGGCTGGACAGGAAAGGGCTTACATAAAGTTATTAGAGGATTGGGTAACACTAAGCTACAGTCTCTCTTAGGAAGACGCAGCAAGGCCCAGCAAGGGTGTTGTGTGTTGAGGTGGCTTCTTCCCTAGGCCATGGCCAGGTGAGGCAGGTCGAAAGAATGAGGAATGCACTGACAAAGTGGTTTGGGTTTTTTTGTTTATGTGGGAGGGGGGTTGTATTTGTTTGGATGATTTTTTTCAGTTTTTTGTTTGGTTATTTGTTGGTTTGTTTTTTGATTCGTTAGGTTTTAGTTTGTTTGTTTGCATCTTTTTGGTTGTTTTTTTAACTGGATAGTGGAGGAAATAAACATAATTGCATGAGGAAGTAAAATGATGAGAACCTAGTACTGAGTCTGTGAAACTTACCCGGTCTGACAATGTGTCTGTGAAATGACACCAGCGCTCACAGGAATATGGCCTATGCTCTTTTTGTTTTCTTTCTGCAATCCATCCAGAAAGAGCTGCCAATCACATGTTACAGTGTTGTGCTTTACAATGTACTGCATAGGTAATTTTTTCAAAGAAATCACTGGTAAATTAGCTTGATTTTACTAAATCAATATTACTTTACCATATCCAGACAATTTATACCATGTAAAGATAAGCATTTGCAAATTCAAGACATTTAATTGCTGATCAGTATTCCTGCCTTGTGTCAATGGATTTATGAGTTAACAGTCTGTGAGAGCTGAGTGCTGCTTTCATTTCCAATCAAGGAGGTTATGCTTGGCAGGCATCATAGTTCTATTATGTTCAGCCAATGAATACTTTTGTACAAACCTGTACAAAGTAGAGTAGAATATGGAAATAATGTTTTGAAGTAGAAAGTTCTGTCTAGAATGGTCTGGCATATGAGGGAAGGTGAAAAAATAGTTGGTCAAATTACTTTTTTGATCAGAGATGTCTGGGTACCTCAGTTTAATATGGTAGCACTTAATGATTAACACAAAGAACAAATAACTTTCCTCAATTCATCCACTCTGCTTGAATTTCTAAACTTCTGTGGAAATGACCACACGCACACATGGGCTCCTATAACAGCAAGCTTTGAGGTTTATTTAAAAATATTCAGAATTCATCAGTCCTGTGCCAAAACTTTGGTAAGGACCATGAAAAAGGCTTTTTAGCTACTTCAGTCAGCTTTTCCAGTAATATATGTCTAGGCAAACTTTTGCTCTGTCTTGCTTTTTCTCATAGTTTTCTTGACCTTCACTTAACCCAGAGGATTGATTTTCTGACGGTACATTTTAATATCTGCTTCCATTGTTTTTTATCCCATAGGGATTACAGAGATTGGATGTTCTGTGATATCAACAGAGGATTTGCAATGTCAGGCTTTTGGAAACTAAATTATGTGATCATTGAAGGTATTTTACTGAACTGATACCACTAGTGAGATGTATCAAGTGCAGTCATGTGTGTGTGGGTACTAGAGGATATATATCGCTACTTGGGTCTAAGTCATTTGAATTTTACAATCTCTTGGTTTTCACAAGCTGATTTTTTGTTGCTCTTGTTGTTTAAGGGGAAACATTCTCAGAATATTTGGACTTGGGAGGGACCCATAAAAATAATCTGTTTCAAGCTGAAATCTGAAACAACTAATTTCTATTCCCTGTTGATTTCTTTTGTACCTGTTGGCATCTCTTAGCTACTCTGGATCACAATTTCTCCATTAAAAAAATAAGTTAAAGATGAAAGAATGTGACAGAAAGTTGACACCGTAATTGTTACTATTGCTGCTAAATTTGTTAGATCTGAGGATTTTTATGTTACTGATATGGCTGATATGAATAATTAGAAGTACTTAGTTTCAAACTTAACACACTGTAGAACACCTTGAAAGTTCCAGATTCACAATTTCCATCATGCCCACAACAAGCCCCCAAAAATAAACAAACAAAACCCCCCAACAAAACAAACAAAAAAGCCCCCACAACTAACAATTAAATCAGATTAAATAAAAATCCAGTTGAGATAAAATTTTTGGTTTGCCACTAAAGAAAATCCCAGCAGAAATCTGCCCTGGCTTTCATAACACACCTGAGAATGAGTCACTATGTTTGTATTACCAAGATATTTTTTTCAATTGCAACAACAACTAAATATATTTAAAAGAAATTACACCTACTAGGTCTTCTTTTCCTTGGCAGAATTTAGTAACAAGTGTGCTACATAGCTGGCTCTCAGATCAACCAGCTGATGCCTGTGTGCTTCATTCTAGTCCCTCCAAAGCCAACAGGGTCCCAGTGTAGAAGCAAGACCAGAACTGGTCTGGCTTCTTCCTTTCCTTCTGATGACCCATACCTGGTGCTTTTTCCTCACCCAATTTGCCTCACATGGGGCTTTAAGGGAGATTCCCAAGAAAGGCCACCAATTAAATGTCTGCTCTTTTCATGGGCTTGCTGTAGTCTTAACAAAGTGTGCCTAAAAATAGTAAAAATAACAATAACGGTCATATTTTGTATGTGTGCCATCAACCCTAAGGACATGAAAGCCAGGCACCCATTGTGCTGACTTAATAACTGTTATAATGATTGGCATGAGAAAGGAACATCACAGTTCCTTTGATACTTCAGGGAACAAAGGCACACTTTTCATCCCCGAGCTTACTTACATGTCTAAAGGATGAGACTGAACAGTGCAAAGAGTTGGCAGTGTCAGTGTGGGGGAAGGGTGAAAGGGAGAAACCCACAGCTTTTATTTTCACACATAAATAAGGCTTGTTTTTATTAATTCTACTCTGAGTTGAACCATGTGCTGTAACACTGTATCACTTCAGAGTGATGTTGTTTCAACAGAAAAAAAAGTATTTTCCACCTTTAATCCACTCAAAAAATATTACCACAAAAGCTCCTTCTAATATGCATGCCTCAGGAAACAAACATTTATGATCTCTGATGGTAGAAATGTGCCTGCTGGTACTGGCATGTTCTGCTTTCCCCTGTCTTTTTTTGGGTATTTTCCATTTCTTGTTTTGTCCTCCCTGTGGCTATGGGTACAACCTTATTCTTACATTGGTCTGCTTCACCATGCCTCCTTAGATGAACTTACAAGAGAGCTTCAAATCTCAGCATGCTTCAGCTCTTGGATTATGCCAGCATCCATTTGAATTGAGGGAGACAGGCACGGCCCTGGGGCTTTGGACAGAGTCTAGACCTGAGATGCAGTGATGAACTAGGACAGAGAGGATGTCACAGGCTATGAAACTCCAAAATGGTATAAGATGTAAGTGGAAATAGATGAGGAGTAGGCTGCAGGTCAACTGTTGCAAAATATGTAACCAGATTGACTGCTCAGTTTATTTCAAAACTCTGGGTTCCCCTTTTACACTCGAAAAATAATTAAGCACAGAAATCTGTTCTGTTTTCTAGAAATGAAAAGGAACTGGAATATCAGCAAGTTTAGTGTCCTTAATAAAAACAAAATTGCCATTATTTTGAGAGGAGGATATTAGCTATGATATTTGACTGGTTTCCCAAAAGACTAAGAAAAAAAAATATCTTTTAAAGGCTACAGTTATTTCCATATTTTACTGTATTTTCTTTTTCAGTTGCCTCAAGGTTTTGTTCTTTGCCAGTAGTTGGTAGGGTGTGGGTAAATGGAATTAGTCAGCAGATTACAGATCTATTGCTGATTTAGCACCTCAAGAAAAAAAAATACTACAGAGTGAAGATGAAGTATATTTTTTAATTACAGCAACATCGAATTGCTTCAGTTAATCACTGAGTGAATATACTCTAAAGCCTTTAAATCAAAGGTATGCAGTCATTTTCAATAACCCCACCATGGAAAGAGCTACCAAATCACCATGACTTAAGAGCATACAGCCTGGCTATAACAGACTTGAATCACCTGCAATTTTGTTTACCCTCATTCAGCTGCTTATTCGAAGTCCAAGTGCATCTCACCAATATTTAGTCATTAGGCCGTGAAGGCAACTGTTCTTCAATGCATGTATTGAGACCAAGCCTCTGTCGTATATTGACTTGATAAATGAGAAGCCCTAGCCAGTCTTGCCAACACCACCCAGTGTCAGCACGGTGGGACAGAGACATTCCACGCTGGGCACATATCCTCTCTACCACTGCAAGCAGCAGCATAAGCATACCAGCATTTGTTTCAGAATTTATTTCCAAATTAACTCACATAGCTTGAGTACTAACTTTCCAATTGCTTGTAACCGTCAAAAAAAAAGCCCTCACTTAGATGCTATTTATTTTTAATATTTTAATGGTGAGTTTTAGCAAGGAGAGATTAAGCTATGACCTCTGGTATTTATTACCATTTATGGTGACTTTTAGGAGAAACCTATCTTTTGGACAGAAAACAGAATGAAAGAATGCTTTACCAAGACATTTTTCCCACCTTATCTCTTTTTCTAAAATTCCATTTGACCATATGCTATTACCATCTGAATATGCTTTAGTTGATTAAAATAATTAATATTTATTATGAACATTAAAATTATAATCCCTTTAAACACCTCAAAAGAGGGGAACATAGAATTGCAACCATCTGCTCTTAGGTGTTTATGACTGTCTTCCTGTTTAGTGCTTGCATTTCAGTATCTCAGAAGGAGAACATTGGAGAATAAGGTTATGGAATACTCAGCCTAAAGACTGAACTTCTTGCTAGGATTGCTTTAGGGCATTTTGAAAAAGAATACAATGTTGTACTGTGCCAGAGAGTTTCTTGGTCCTTACCGCTGAGAACTGCTGATATCACTGTGTTACTGGAATAGGAATTGTGGCAAAAGGCATTGAGGAACCTCTCTGGTATCAGTGCCTGTTCTGCAACAGTGCTGGACATGGATTCTTCTGGCTTCATGTCCTGTGTCCATCTGACCTCGACTTCCCTTTCTTTAGGGCCCAAACAAGGCAAATTGCTCCATCTTTTTACTGAACTCTATTTTTAACTTCACGGGTAGTCTTTGATTTTCATTCTGAATGTGTCAAATAATTTCTACCTTCTTCTTTCCTTCCTTTCCTTGCATTTTTATTTGGGATAGAAAAGAGTATTGCATGCATCTCTGGGATCTCCAACATTGGAAGGACACTGACTTGTTGGATTGAGTCCAGAGAAGGGCCACTAATTTGATTAAAGGGATGGAGCAGCTCTCCTATGAGGAAAGGCTGAGATAATTGTGTTTGTTCAGCCTGGAGAAATCTTTAGGATGACCTAATTGCGGCCCTTCAGTACCTGAAGGGAGCCTAAAAGAAAGAGGAGCATGACTTTTTACAAGGGCATGTAGTCACAGGACAAAAAGGGAATGGTTTCAAACTGAAAGAGATAAGGTTTAGATCAGATATTAGGAAGAACTTTTTTGCTACGAGGGTGGTGAACCACTGAAATTGATTGTCAGAGAATTTGAAAATATGGGTGTGGATCCCTAGAAGTGCCCAAAGGTGGGTTTGATGGAGCTCTGAGAAACGTGGTCTAGTGAAAGGTGTCCCTGCCCACGGCAGGGGGCAGAAACTTCGTGATTTTTCAGGTGCCTTCCAACCCATGCCGTTCTATGGTCCTATCATTCTGTGGTATCTGGAAAAAATAACAATATCACAAGAATGCTTGCGTTGTGTCCTTGAACAATCATGCCTGTGGTCGTCAGCAGGAGGAGGAGAAGGTAGGTTGGGGAGTTCGAGCCCTCCTGGTGAGCAGCGCGTCCCTGCGATCCCCCAGACCAGGGCCGGGATCCCGGGATCCCGGGACGCGGGAGCGGGGCGGTGCAGTCCCGGAAGCCGCCGGCAGGGGGCGGGAGCAAATCGCCCGCAGCTCCGGGACGCGGCCGTGCCCGAGCCTCGGCGGTGCCCGAGCCACGGCCGGTCCGGCGGGATCACGAAGCCGAAGCCAGCCCCGAGCGAGGCGTCCGGGGACGATGCAGTGCTGCAGAGCAGCCTGAAGGAGCACCAGGAGGTGTGATTGCTAAAAGGGCTCCCTGCTTTTACTAAACGGCCTCGTTTCTGTGACCTTCAGGACAGCGTGTTGCCAAGATAAAACCAGAATAAAACCAGAAAACGTCGATTTTCCAATCTTCCTTGCAGAAACTGGTGTCTCCTTTCCAATCCCCACGTTCATCTTCTGCTTGTCATCCCCTTTGTGCAAAGATTGATCATGACGGTGCGACGTGATGCTAAATGGGGAGTAAGTGGAGTGTCTCCCAAATGAGGTTTGGCTCTTTATTTTCCCAGTGTGTCATCATGTGCCCACTTCCTAAAAAGCAGCCCACAGCAGTGATGTGGATTGCTGTCACTGTGATGAGTAAGACCAGGAGAGAAAGCGCAGGGCTGAAAATAATTTGCAGAACTGTAAAAATGCAGGCTTACAGTACTGAGACAAAATCATGCAGAGTAATAAAAGACAGACCAGATGCTGTAAACAGCCTCCTTTTAACATTTGCAATGAATAATATTAAAAAAACCCAACTGACACTCATCAAATGCTACTAAGTGCTTGCAAAGGCTGTGGAGCGGAAAGCTTGCTCCGGGTGACCTTTTCCACTTTGCATTTTGGGGGTTTGCCTTGTGCCAACACCCGGAGCAGCCAGCATCAGCTATCTGCAGGGCATGGTGCCAGGCTCCCAAAGATGTCCCCGAGGGTACAGGCAGACTGCCCACTTGTGTGTGGCTCTGCCAGCAATCCCTCCAGGGTCAGCCAGGACAGTGTCCTGCAGCTTGGCACCCCAGCAGAGCTGTCCCGGCGGAGAATCAGCTTCACTGGCTCTGGATGTGCATGGCCTGGGTGACCTCCTAAGCCCACAGTGTCCAGGGGGTTGAAGGGCTGGGGGTTGCTGCAGTGTCATGTTTACAATATTGTGGTAACCCAGCCAATATTTAACCAGTCAGGCAATAATTATGGCAGGAACACTCGGAGCAGGTCATTACATTTGTACTTTGCAAGGCCCTCAATTCAGCTTTTGTTGGGGAAAATAAAAATAGAGAGCTGCTGCCTTGAGTACTACTGAGCAAGACAAAAACCAGTGGCTGGCTGGAGATTGCCCATGAGCAACACTGTGATATTGTTCCCATGCTGTGCTGATATGTAGTCCTGTCTGATACAAGAAGTGACAGTTTCAGCAGCTCGGGGTGGTGTAGCCTGACCCTCTCTGTTTATGCAACCCCACTTTCCTTGTGGAGGACTTTGCTTTGCTACTCTGAGATGCTTTCTCTCAACTGTTTATTGGGGTTGGAAATGTTATCCTTATTGCTTTATGTACTGAAAAATAACCTCTTATTCTCTGTCCTTTTCCTCACTTTCTCTTCACCAAATGGAGGTGACAGCTACCAATCTGTTTATTGCCATTCACTACTCGGATTCCCACAATTCCTGTTGATTTGGTTTAAATAAGTCTGTGTATATATGTGCAGAAAATGCTGAGAAATTGCATGGCAAGTGACAAGAGACACAACTTGGAGTGGCATTACCTGGGTCTTCACCAGTTTATTGGCAGGCCCTTGGCAGGTGAGATTTGAGAACACCCTTAACTTGGAGCCTGATCTCTGAGGTCTCTGCATTGCCATCAGATTGCTCCAGAAGAAGTAAAGCCACAGGTCACATCCTACCCAGCCTGTTATGTACTGGAGGAAAAGTTTTCCACTCACAAAAACGCTGAAAGAAAGAAAGATAAGCCAGGACTGAAGATTTTCCTTCTGCTGGTACCCGGAGGCATAGCGAGAAGTCTGGCAACACGTTTTGCAGCAGAGAGCTGAGTGAAGGAGCCTTCTGAAATGGAAACTGTCTGGTAGCACAGGAATTGTCTTTGGCGCACCCCTCCGTAAACTACACCCAGGCATTCCGGTGTCGCTGAGAGGAAACTGGAGATGGGTCCGTGCTCGCTGTGACTGAGAGCAGCTGGGAAGCACGGCAGGAGGAAGCGGCGTGGGGCTGGTGGCTGCTGGAGCTGTTTGTGCCGGGGCAGGGGTCCTGCATGGGCGGCTCTGCTCGCAAGCTGCAAAAACAACCAGCTGGCCCATCCTGGCTGTTGTTATTGGACAGGTTCTGAAAATGGGATGCGTCCATTTCGGCACTTAAAAGCATCAGAAATCTCCATAACTCATCTCACTGTTCTTGCTGACATGATTAATTTTCAAAGGATTAGGCATGGTTGTATTAGATTCTGTAAATATCAGAAACTTGCCAGATTTTGTAAATATCAGAAATAATTTCCCAGAAATATTTTTTTCAAGCTGGTTGGTTGAAGGTGGCATAAATTACACTTTTATTGCTTTAATAAACAGGCTATTAACAGACATTCTGGTAGAACAGCAATGCTTTACACAGATGTTCAATTTATGATTATGCCATACTGTTTTATAATGACCTGAAATTCTATATTGGAGAGGAACACACATTGTTTTAATTATCTTGATGAGACAACAGCTTTATAAAACTTGCTACAGGCTCATCAGATGCAGGTATGATTCATACTAGGCATAAGAAAATTACTCAGGAGTATAATGTCACCGTTGATAATAATCATTGTTCATATGCTCTTTAAACACAGTAAAAAGAGCATGTATTGTTTAAGGTTGCCAACACCAGGGGATTTCCACTTTTCCCAAGTGGATAAAACAGTTCTTTACAGTTTCCCAACACTCGGCTCAACACCAGCAAGACTACGTCTGCAGGTGACAGCTCAGCTGCCAAACCTGCTGCGTGTCATTGCACAACCTTCCATGCTCACCTGTGCAGAGTTGTGGTATATGGCTAAGTCCTGGGATAACACAGCTGGGTTAGCTCACAACCAAGAAAGACTGCTGACTCTCCATCTCTGAAGGCTCCACAAACAGCTGGGCCACCTCAGGAATGGTACAGGGTGATCTCTGGATAAAAGCGATTTTTTGGAGTCCTTCCCCTCTTTGTATTCCATGATATTATAAAAGTTTTGATTGCACTTGAACACCTGCTTAATCAGTAGACATGACCTGTCAGAATTCTTACTGTAGAATATGGCTTTTTGTCTTTATTATGAGCCTGGTTTAACTAGAAACTGGTTGTAATATTCTCATCATTTGCACCCCTAGTTTCTCTCATCTGTAGCTGTGCCTGTGGAGTGCTTTCCAAGGCCATACCTGCAGACCTTGATTTTTGCAGTCACGTTCTTACTCTGTTGTAAAATCTTTACATGCAGAGGCTGTATGCAAACACAGAGTACTGGCTGTAATGTAGTTACAGTATTGGATACAAATAAATCAGTTTCATCTGCACTGCATTGTAGCCAAGAGTTTCCAAAGCATATCTGGAACACAATAATAATATAATTTCAGTGGAATTTAATGAGGCTGTAACTCCAGAGACAGGTAGTAGGAATAACTGTAATCCAAGAATTTAGTTTCCTGAATCCTAAAATAGATTAATGGCTTCAGTGACTGTGCTCCTGAATGTATCTCAAATAAAAAACGTTTGTTTTTACTTTTTTTTTCTCTGCTGCACTCATCATATCACTTTCTCATCCTCATCTGTTCTTTGGCTTTTGCCCTCCTTTTATGAGTTCCTCTCATACTCCCATATTATACTGGTTCACAAAAGTTCACTCATAAAAATTTCAGTATTTATTTACCTTGCGCTACTTTCTTATTATAGCATCTCTGAATGTACTGTACATTCCTGATTCCAGCGTAGTACATGGTGCTTGGAACGCCTGAGTGACAAAGTCCATGCATGTATCTGGGATTACATGCACACACACCATTGTACAGGATTCTTTTCACTTACACACCAACTACCAAAGTGTTTTGGCATTTTCTTCTTTGTCATAATTATTTTAAAACTAAATTAATGTGATTGAGAATAATGACATTATTTCTTGTGTTCATTTGAATAAAGATTCCTCATGAAATGCTACCTCACACTATTACAATTGCTCATTTAAAAAATCACCTGAAGTTTTACTTCATGTTTCTCACCTTGATCTACAACTCAAGGTATACCACCTTGTGGGTGGCACTGCAGGAGGACTGGAACTTTAAATGATATTTGACTTTTACTTTACACTACACCTTTTATAACTTTTACCTTTTGTTGCTTTCTGTAGGCAGAGGTCTGCATCAAAATGGGCATAAATAAGACATAGACATAGACATAGACATGATATTTTTTAGTGTTAGATTCTTCAGTTTTCATTTTCATCTCTTATTAATTTTTTGCCTTCAGTTCAGTCCACTCTTTCTTGTCTCCTTAAAATTCAAGTGGTTTGAAAAGGTCTCCGATTCACCACTGGCACCACTTCAGTATAATGCCAGCGTCATTTGACTTGTATATGAATAGTCACAGCTTTCACTGGAAAAAGGAGTGCAAGAGCCAGGAAAGAAATGTACTTTCACCTCTCCCAGGCCACCTGCCTGCACTGGAGGAGGTAAAGAATTCCAGGACAAGCTGTTTTTTAAACCTAATACACCAGATACATTCAGAAGACATTACTTTATAAGTCATTCCAAATGTTGGATCAGTTTGTCCTCTGAAGTCATAATATGATGCAGCTACTTTCAAAATCCATCTGCCAGCAGGACTAAGTAATTAAACTCCTCTCTCCTGCTCCCTCATGTAGCCTCCCTGAAATGCCCTGAGGTCTGTCCCTCCTTCCCTTCTGCTGTAAGGCCCGAGAGGTCACCTGGCACTGGGGCAGGTGGCTGCAGGTGTCCCTGCAGCTGAAGACCAAAGGTCTGAGCTAGCCAGGCTGCTGGCCTGGAAGAAACCCATGGGATGCAGAATGTGCATCTTCTGACACGTGCCCTCATCCATGTGCAACAGTACTGGTGCTGTGGTAGCCAGTTATTTTGCAGCTAATGCAGTTAATTCCCAGCCAGCCTCCTGAACCTTGTCTCTTCCATATATCTTGGCGAGCTGATGGGGATTTAAACAATATTTGACTTGGAGGTACTACAAGGCAAACGCACAAGCCATCAAAGGCATGTTTTATAATCATGGCTTAACATGATTCTTTTCTTTGGCATTTGACTGAAAGAAAAAAGATTTAAAAAAGATTTTAAAAGCCTTATGATTTTAAGCATGCAGAATTCCCCAGCCTTCTATCACTGTGAATCCCTTTTCCCATGTTGAAGGGGGAAAGTTTACTTGGGAGTAATAAACAGGTCCCGTGGGACTGCAGCGTGCTACTGCAGTCATGCACAAAGTGAGTCGGCCAGGAAAGGGATGTCAGCCAAGAGGCTTCAGTCCCACACTTCAAAGGACAGCATTCATGGGCAACAGCTTTATTTTCCTTTTTTGCTAGTGATGCTGCCGAGGGACAATGTCCTGTGCACATGGAAATATAAAAGGATGATTCTTGTCTTATTGACATCTGCTGTGATATTCCTGAAAGACAGACAACATCATGTAAAAAAATTTAAAATAACCATACACCCAACCTCACTACCAGGCCTAATGGGCAGTGGATGAGAATCGAGTTAGTGGGATACTATTTCCAGAAAAGAGGTCATTGCTCCTCTCTGTCTCATTGTTTTGACTTATTTATAGGTTTTTTAAACACTCAAGCACTTAGGAAAAAGCCTTTCTGGAGAAATCTATTTGGAGTGGTTTACCTCCAGCTGAGGTAGGTCTTCTTTAACTGGACAAACATCAAGAGCAACACTGGAGAGATTAATAGTGGGTGGGAGGGACACCTATGGGGATGACATGACAAATGTTCCAGGCCAGCCCTGTTGCCACCCCCAAACCAAGGTAACAGTGCACTTTCTGAGCTGTTTCAGGGCATTGTCTCTGCCTGGATAACCCCTCTGAAAGGCTGCTCTGCCTCTTGAGGGCTTTGCTAATCCCCATCCCAAAACAGCATGTGAAAGAGTATTTTCCCACTGCATGTGTAGCAATATGCAAGTAGATTTGAGAGCCTGAGAGACAAAGCCAGTCCTCCCCTAGTGTTCAAACTGAGGTGAATTCACTGAGGCTGGGAGGTAGAATAGGATTCTAACACACAGCCTACATTTCCTAGTGCAAAGCATTCAGTGAGGTCCCCCTGCAGTGGGCTGGAATGGATTGGATTTTGATTTATAAAGTGTCAGCTCATTTAGCACCCATCACATTTATGCAGAACTTAGCTATAGAGATAATTTCTTCTTTATCTTTTCCCTGCCAGATGACAGGTATAAAAGCTGCTGCTCAAGAAATAAAATATTTTGTCAGTTGCTCTTTACCTTGCCACTGTGGCTGCAAAACTTTAACTCACCAGTGCCTGCACTTTTTCATCAGAGACTTTATGATATGCCATCAATTTTTCCACTGCATTGTTTGGAAATCAGATTGTGTTGTTTGCAAGAAAAACTATTTCAAATGGGAGAATTAATTACTATGAACCTATTTCTAACTTGACCAAATATTAAAAAGTTGGCAGGCTTCAGAATGCAATTTTCTTCACTGAGTAAGGTTCCTGACTTCCTATTATTCCTATTGAGGTTCAAGTTTGTAGCTGCAATAAGTTCAATGCTGGTGTGTATTCAGCTGCTATTTTCATGGCAATACCATGACTTGGTGACAGTCTGAAGCTTCTTCTCCAGTCTGAAGCAAAGAGGCCAGTGTGGGATGATCAGCTAGTATATTTATCGTAATCTTCGAGCCAGGGTAATGAGAGAAGTGGGGACTTGGAAATCTGAAGATTGCTACTGTGTGACATTTTGAAAAAGCACAACTTGGGTAACAGTGGAGTTGCCTAAAATTACATAAGTTATTAGTAAAGGTGAATGTCTTTACATTAGATATTTTATCTTCACATTCTGTATTAAACAGCTCCTGACCTCTGATGATCTCTGAAAACAGAGAGTTACACAGCTCTCAGGATGGGGCTCTGAACTAAAACCACTGCCCAGCCCATGCAGTGCTCAGCTCCTTCACCACCTGAATGGGAGCTGACACCTGGCCTTCTCTTTACGCCAGCATTTCATGTGCTGTCAATGAGAAGTTAAAAGGGAGAAGTTCAAAGGAATTTATTTTGCAGATAGGAGGATCTTCCAGGCAACTGAAGCACCACTGGCCAGGTTAAAATCCTACACAGACTCGCTGATCTCCCCATAGCCTCCTCAGAAAAGAAGCACATTAGTGGGGTTCTGCTTCTCATGGCACCATTTTTTTAAAGATTCTCAAATTAGTGAGTTGTTCATCATCTTTGCTTGCTCAAGAACAGCCTCTTCTCAGCTTCTCTGGAGCAATTGCTAGATTTTGCATTCTTTGGCATTACCTTCTATTTTGATCACCTAGTAGAGCAGAAACTGGGATGCACTCCTCATATATATTCCATCTTGTTAGAAAGATATGGGCATTTGAATCAAAAAGGCCTACTGAAGCGTAATTGAGGGCACATTTAAATGTCTCTGTCAGAAAGGAGCCAACACAAAAGGCAAACAGGTACTCTGAAGATCACACTGTCATTCCCTGAAAAAAGAGTGACTAAATGCTGCTAAATGTACCCATCCAACATCCCACTACAGTTAATTTAGAGTAGGTTCATCTTTAAAAGGGTCATTTTTGGGGGTTTTGCTGAAAGCAAGACAGGAGGCTTTGTGTTGTCACCTGGACTAGTCACCTCTAAGCAATGCCTTCCTGGTCCAGTCACTCCAGAATGGATCCTTCAAGCATAAGGAGAGACACTTTTGGCCTATCCTGGAAAATTCATCATCAAACAGAGAATGAGGAAAGATTTTATTCTGTAAAGTCAGTGGCCTTTGCAAATGGGAATTTTAGCAGGAAAGTTCACAGAGAGTGATCTAAATTTTTACAAATCCAATTGAAGGAGGCTAACAAAAAGCTTGGACTTAACTGTTTGTCATTCTGGAGGTTCGTTCCTCTGAGACCTCCTAGAAGGCATTATTAATGCTGTGTGCCACGAACACTTTGATCTGGCAAAAGTCCTTGGAGCTGGCAACAGCGGCCTCTCATCTTCCCCCAACACTTCTCCTCACTTTGGCCATGGAGAACTTCCTTCTCAGAATCCAAAAAGGAAATAAAATCAACAAGGGAAGGTTGAGCAGCTAATTTAAACCTGTCTCCAAACTGTTGCTGTGTGCTGACTGTTTAATACCTAGGAAACCTTGCTGGAAACAAATGCACACTGACGTTTTACCTTTTCAGCTGATTTCTTTGTATCAGCCAGGAAGGTTGCTGTATTCCCTGGAAGAAGACTGGCTGCTCCTGGCAAGAGGACAAGTGACTCAGGAATGACTCACTGGTGCAGGAGAAGCTGCTGGCAGGCAGACACTGCGCTCAGTTGTGGCAAAAGTCCTCTCTGCAGCTCAGTCATGGGGAACTGCAGGAAGCCAGCCTGCACCTGGGTGCTGCAGTGTGGCAGTCTGATGGCACAGACCCGGTGAAGGGAAGGAAGCCCCAAGGACATGCAGTATGGCAACAAATCCTCTCACAGCTGGCCACACATGGTGCCCTTCCTGCTCTTGTTTCAGCTCAGAGGGGCCAACACCTGTGCAAGTCTACTGGCTTTATCCTTGAGATAATTTTTCTTGTTCTGCTTTGTTTGCCACAGCAGACAGTGCCACAGCCCTCACATCCATCACAACCAGTGGGAGACAGCTCCTGCCGGGCTTCCCTGTGCAGCCCCGTGGCTGGGCCACAGGGATGAGGAATGCTGTTCCCTGCAGCCGCTGTCACAGCAGTCAGGGTGACAATTCATCACCCTTGCCCCTGCTACAAGAGACACCCAGCACAGCCCTTTCATGAAGTGGATCAAATGGTCCTGGGCTTGTTATCTTATGACCCAGCCAAATATGTTTACAATGGCTGGTATTTAATTCAGCAAGTAATCCAAGGAGCTACTATGTATAGTTTAAAGAGTAAAACATTATTCCACAAAAAACTTTCAGACTTTGGTTGTTCCTAACATGGACTGTTCCAGGCAGGAGGTCAAAGTCTTCCATCTTAACTTTCTTCATGGATTTGATACTTCTCTATTCTCTTTTCTGCCATCTGTAAAATATTCAGTGACAACAATTAGATTAGAAACTGACCATAATCTGAGGAGAGCTGAAGGTAAATTCTGCTCATGGATGTAAGATCAGGAATGATGAATATTCTCACTGCAGATGGGTTAACTAGCAATGGCATAAATACAATTATTTTCCTGATGTCATATGAGGAATACCTGAGAAACTGCTGGAGAAAGAAGAAGTAGTTAGGCAAGTGACAACTGCAGACGTGCTTTTCTGCTTGCGATGCTGAGGATTATGCTCACATGGTTAATATATGATCCCAAAGGAGGGAAGATTAAAGATAGTCACTCTGTTGATCAGAGATGCCATCAGCTGATCTGAGACCACAGTAGATCATATGAGACCCTGTGTTCTGATTTCGTGATACTAGCACATCCCTCTGTGTGCTGCGAGCTGTCCCTTCGGTGTGTCACATGTCTCTGTGTTGACTGCTCCCCAGGGCTGGTGTGACACATGGGCCATTCCGTAGTGCTGCCTGGGGCAGGCAGGGAGACATCTCTGGTGCTGCTGTGGTGTGGCAGAGTAACTCTGCACAGAAACCTCTTTGTTTTGCCTCTTAGCACTCTAAGTGCTCTGCTTTCTGTCTAGGTTGGATGTGGGAAAAAAAAATGTTCTCTCTTGGCAAAGAAAATTCTAATTGTAGGTGTGAAAAAGTAAAATTATTGTGACAAGTTCCTCCTCAGAGGGGTGTCACCAGCCTCAGTGGTATTTCATAAGACTCAAATGTGGTCTGCTGACCTCAGAGATCGAGGGGTAAAATGGATGATGGACACAAGAACACACCAATAGCTCAGCAAGATGCTGAAAGAGCACTGTTTGTCAATAGTGTCAAAAAGTGGATGACAAAACTGGCTGATGGGAGTGATACAGCAAGCAGTCAGCAGTGGTGCTAAATCAGAATAATACTTGCACCAAGCATGGTTACCCTGAGATTAACACATGCTACAATGACCAAGATTATTCTGCCTGGTTATTAGCAAGCTGTAAAAATAATATCGTAGAGTCATAGAATCATTTAGGTTGGAAAAGACCTTCAAAATCCTTGAGTCCAATCATAAACTTAACTCTACCAAGTGCACCAAACTTGAAGCTGGTACAAGACACATTAGATGCAGAACCATACAAATAAGATATTACTGGATCACCATTTTAAAGGAAGAACATATATGAAATTATATGTCTAGGTAAGAAGTGGACAAGAAATCTAAATAGCTACACTACAGAGTCTCTCTTCCACCTCTGATATGGCTTAGGCAGTAGTCTGTGAAAAGCTTCAGGTTAGATCCACAAGAAGACTTAGATATCAGACAGACACTGTTGACTGTTAAATCTGAAATAACACCTGCAAAATCTGTCTGTTGGCTGCTCTTAGTCCTGGAAATAAATGCATGAAGGCCCTAAACATTTACGCTTCCATCACTAATACCACTTGTGTCTCCATGCATACTCTACATGCAACACAGTGGGTGAAAGGTCTCCAACCTGCCTTCAGATGGGTTTGCACCTGTACCTGTCACACCATGGTGCTGTGCAGAAATACCAGCCCAGAAAGCTGAAGCTGTGAAGGCTTGCTGGGCTGATGCTGCTAAGCAGGCAGAGTAGTTGGGGCAAACATCTGCACCACGATGGCTCCCAGAGTGCAGGCTCACCACAGGCTGCCTTGAGTGTCTGCTGGGGGGCTGAACAGAGCTGATGAAGGTCTGGTTTCTGCAGAGCCATGCAGGGTGCCCATCTCAGGCCACAGCTGTCACAAGTGAGATAAATCTTTCCTGTCCCTTCTTGTCTGTGAGATCTGAGCTGATAAGAATTTTCTGGGAATGACTGTCAGACTAGGCTGAAAGCTAAACAGGGAAGATGGTGACTAATTCCACCTGTTGATAAATTTCTTAATGCTGAAAGCATCCATGTATTAGGATGAGCAATGTTTGAGTCCTGCCTTGGTGAAAAGGATCCTGGACCTTATCCAGCCTCCCAACAATTTCTTCAAGGAGAGACTCACCATGTGTTCTGTGGCGAGGCTCACCGGGTCTCTTGTGCAAAGCAGGATAGCCTCCCTGGTGTACTTGAATATGTATTGGTCCTGAGAGAGAAAGAAAAAAAAAAATAATGTTTGTAATATAAAGTGAATATAAAGAAGTTCTGTGTCTGCTCCAGTCTCTCTTTCAAAGTCTTGATACTGGATGTGCCTGTAAAGACTACCCAATTGGATGCTTAAGTCTACTAGCTGATCTGCACTCCTGGCCTACATGGAAAGCAGAGAAAACTTCTTTTACCAGGCTTCTGTTCCCATGTAGTTCTGAATACCCTGGGCTGGGAGATGGCATGAAGGTCATTTTCAAACCCATAATTATGGATTTGCCTAACTTAATTCTTTTGCAATTTATCAAATGAAGGAAAGGAAAAATGATCTTGTGACTGAGGCGGAGGGCTGGCATTCATGAGCTTGGAACTTTATTCATCTGTTCCCTGGGTTTCCTGCTTGGCCCTGGGCAAACTGCAATCTGCCCATGCCAACATTTCCTCCTCTGTAATGTGCAGATAAGGGTGCCTACTTCACAGGGGTTTTTTTAAGCTAAATTAATTATAATATTCTCATGTTTTCAGGATTTTTTTTCCTGAGATTTGCACTTGTATTGGAAGTACAAAGAATTATTTTAATCATTATTGCTAACAATAATGATGAATGCACTTCAGTTTGGAATGTATGCCTCTCACAAGTTTGTTTATAGCTTCAGACCATAATAAATAATTCTGTAGATACAATCTCTTCGTCTTGTTCCCCAGCCCTCTGCTCACCCTGCATGAACCTGCAGTTACACTGGCTGTCCTAGGCCAGAGCTTCAGGGTTTGCTTGGCCTGCCACATTCCCTCATGCAGTTTATAATCAGTAGGATCATCTCTAAGTGTAGCCTACCTCATCACAGTATTACCCTTCAACAGCATTTGAGGGGACAGATGGGAGCATATCTCTTCTACAGGTCAGCAGTGGTCTGCATAGTTCCACAGCAATGTCTTTGCTCCAGGGCTTATGAAGATCCTACATGAATTGTGGTAATTAAAATGTCATGCTTCTGTGAGTGTGAAAAGCATTTGCCTTACCATATTCTTGTGGCTGCAGGTACCGATGGTCTCTTCTTCTCCCATTATATCCCTCCCATAATTTTAGGCTTCCTCCCTTCTCTCTGTTTCTTTCTTGTCACTGTCCCCTGAGAAACCTCAAATTGCTTAATTTTTTCTTTTCCTCTGATGTATTCTTCATAATTTCTCCATTCAACTTAGTATTTTATCAACTTTTCATTGGCCTTTCACTTCAGAGATCTCTGCTTTGTTAAAAAAAAAAATACAACTGGATAACAATGTTTGCTGCTATCCAGAATCCAGTGGTTAACTCCACTAAGAACGTCTGCATGAGCTCTGGTCACCGCTTGAAAAAACCCCAAGGAAACGGGGCATGACAGTAACTTAAGGTGAACAAGCTGCTAATATTCCATTTAAAGGCTGGTGCAAACTGGGAGAGAGAGAGTCCAGCTGCAAATTATTTTTTTTGTTTAGAAGATGTACCCATGATGACATGGCCACCCTCCTCTCATGTGTTATGAACAGTGGGTGTTAAACACAGAGGGTATCATATGTCACAGAGTAGGCAGATCTCAAGAGATGAGGGGGACCACAGTCCTCAGCCACATCTACCCTGTATCATTTTTCTTTGTGAATGTGGTGCATGGAAAAGAGAAGTCTCAGTGGAATACAGGGTTTTTTTGTCATGCTTTTATATTCCTCTTCTTTTTCTAAATTATGCATCACATTTTCCAACGTCAACTTTCTCAGTGCTGAACAAGACACCATATTAAAATATTTTTGAATTGGAGGGAAATCAATCTCCCTGTCTTCTCTCTGAGCTCGTCACCCAAGTCTCTTGGTTGTCTTTCATTTTCATAACCCTGCTAGTATGTCAGATGTTTTTTTATCTCACCTCTCAACCAAAGAATTTCCTCATCCTTGCAGACCAAGTCTTGGTGACTGCCCATGACTATGATCCATTGCCTTGGACTACCCCATAACATGTCCAGGCTCCATCCTGACTTGTCTGTTTGGGAAATCATAGTTCTCAGCTGTTACTCTGGGACCCTTTTTAAACAGTGATGACACCCACACTGGTTCATGTCCTCAGCAGATGACGGTGGGTCTGACGATACTTGTTTCAAGTTTAGCACTCAGACCACAAGGCAGGGAGTGTGTCTTGATGCCATCCCAGAGATGACATCCACGAATCAGATCAGCATGTTCTGGCCAGCTCAACACACCAGCTCACCTTTCAAGTTGCTTCATAGAGGGATTAGGTTTTCTTCTTCTCTTATGCAACAATAAGGGAGCAAAGAAGACTCCCTTTTAAGAGCTAGTTTCAGAAGATCTGTCCTGCATCCTAAGCTGAGTTATCTTGATTGAGTTACCTTGGCCCAGAGCAATGATTTGAGGTAACAGTTTATTGGAGCATCATGTATTTTCTGTCCTTTAGTTCCCTGTATGCAAAATTTTCTGATAAGAAAAAACACCTTCCATCTGGGATTCATGGGGCTCCTTTATAGTCCTGTGAATATTTAGCTATTCTGTTTTTCCCTTCATGGTCGTCTGCCTGGAGACACTTAGAGGTGGAATATTCTAAATAACTGTGAATTCAAGGAAACAATCCCCTTCTCAAAGAAGTCTCTCAAGGGTAAAAAAACTACAGTAGTAAAAATGTGAATAAAAATGAAATATCTAGTCAAAGAAATGAAACTTTATTCATTTATTTAACATCAAGAAATATCTTGCCTGTTAGCAAGTGGAAATGGCATACTGCCTATGCCATAAGTATATACCTAGGTATGTTTAATTTTTCTTCCTCTGCATAAGCATAAATATAGGCATTAGTATATGTATAAGGCAATGTAAAGTACTCGCTGTACTCAACGTAAAGGTAAATTTGCTTGTTGGCATATCTCCAAACAGAATTCAAGTGTTGCAAATAGAAGGCATCAGTGCCATTTATTTTTAACTTTAAAAGAATGTTAAAAGAATCACAGAACCACTAGGGCTGGAAAGGGCCTCTGGAGATCATCTAGTCCTACTCCTTTCCAAGGCAGAGTCACCTAGAGCTGTGACACAGGAATGTGTCCAGGTGGATTCTGAATGTCTCTAGAGAGGGAGACTCCATGACTTCTCTGGGCAGCCTGTTCCAATGCTCTGCCACCCTCAACTTAAAGAAGTTCTCATGTTAAAATGAAAATTCTTGTGTTTTAGTTTATGGCCCTTGCACAGTGTCCTGTTCCTGGGCACCACTGAAAAGAGTCTGGCACCATCCTCTTGGCATCTGTTTTTGAGACATTTGTATGTATTGATGATATCCTCTCTCAGTCCTCTCTTCTCCAGACTAAACAGGCCCAGTTCCTGCAGCTTCTCCTTGTAAGAGAGAACCTTCAGATTCCTCATAATCTTCCTGGCTCCCTACTGGGCCCTCCCCAGTCACATCTCTTTTTTCTTGTACTGAAGAGCCTAGAATTGGACAGAGCTTTCCAGATGTGCCCTCACTAGGTCTGAGTAGAGGGGCAGGATCACCTCCCTCAACCTGCTGGTCACACTCTTCCTGATTAATCCCAGGATAACATTGGCCCTCCTGGCCACAAGGCACTGCTGGCTTATGGTCAACTGGTCATCCACCAAGACTGCCAGGTCCTTCTCCACAGACCTGCTCCCAGCAGGTCAGCTCCCAGTCCATGTGGGTACTCGGGGTTATTCCTCCCAGGGTGCAGGATCCTACACTTGCCCTTGTTGAACCTCATTAAGTTTCTCTCCACCCAGTTTTTCAGTTTGTCAAGGTCCAGTGGAATGGCAGCACAGTCTTCAGGTGTATTGGCCACTCCCCCAGTTTCATATCATCACCAAACTTGCTGGGGGTAAATTCCATCCCTTTGTCCAGATCATTGGTAAATAAGTTGAATAAGACTGGACCCACTATTGATCCCTGAGGAACACCACTGACTGCAGGTCTCCATGTGGATTCTACTGCACTGATGGCAGACCTCTGAGCTCTGCCATTCAGCCAGTTCCTGTTATAGCCTCAGTGTTCATAAAGAGACAACATATATAAAAAGAACTGTCAGCTGTAATGAACACAGAGAAGAAATACAGTTCTAGAAAATTGTCTGCAGAAGGATATCTCTGTATATGCACTCCAGCGAGGTTAGCTCAGTCTTAACGTTGGAGAGTAGTACTGGGACGATACCAGACTTTCTAGTAGTCTTATGTACCTACACAGTACTTTATCACCATAGGCAAATAGGCAAAATGCTGTAGCTGGAGGCAAAATTAGTCATTGTGTATACAAACACAATAAAATTAAACATTTTATGCAAGAAGATAATCTTTGTAATGCCCTCATAATAAAAGTTTTTCCTTGTAAATTCTATAAAGAGACCAAGATCTGAAAACTCTCATCTTGATTTTTGCTCTGATCTTTTATGTATTTAATCTGCAGTAATGAAGATTTGAAACGTTTCCCAGTCTTTCTACTCACCCATTCAAAGGGAAAAACAACATCGCATCAACATTTTGTTCTACTCTTTCTCCAGATTTCTCTTTTCATATCAGACCTTCAGAAGAAAAAACACCTCAAAACAACAACTTGTCTAATCTGTGTTTCACATCTCAGCTGCTATTACTGTATAAATTATCTTGTTTAGCGACAGCTTGGCAGCATGTGACACTCCATCATCAAAACCCAGCAAGCCTCAGTCATGTGTTTAGTGCCATCTCGGCACCTTCGTCTGTAGCAATTTGTCACATCCTTCAAAAAAGCAGAAGTCAGACTTTGAGAACTTGCACCTATTAAATGCAGAGCTCTGCAGAGGGGATGAGATGTTATCTTTTCGACCAAAAAACCCACTGGAGAAGAAGAGTTTGAGAAAGAGTGATGTGAGGAAAGCTGGCCAAGATAGTAAAGTTCTGAATTTGGTAACAGCAGGAATAACAATACAATGAGCTAACATGTGTATTTACATAAATTAATTTCTTAATTTAATTATGTTATTATGCCCACAAATTTGTATCAAATCCAACAACATAAACCCAAACTCAGCTTAATGAAGACACAATAACACAGCAAGATCTCACTGTGTAGTTACACTAAGGCCTTGATGGATAGCCAAATGAACCCGCTGTCCTTTCCCTTGTCCTTGGGTGACTGTTGTTTGTTGTTCTGCTTGAACTGAAGCAATTTTTTCCCTGCACTGTGAATGCTTACATTAATATTTCTTAGTGTCTCCCCTGTAGTGTGGGTAGGTTTTACCTAAAACAGAGCATAGTGTATGACCTAAGCACTAGAAAATCAGGCCTGAACTCTGCAGGAACTTAATGTGCATTGCCAGGAGACAGTTTCCTCTGCTATCATGGAAAGTTTATGGATACTCAAGATCTAAGGTGGCACTTTGATGTGCTGTTTTTGCAACATGTGTTCAATCACCAGATGATTTTAAAAAATATATTAAAATCAAGGGGGCCTTGAGCTCACAGTAAGCAAAAGGTCATTGACCTATGCTTTGATGGATATGGTTACTGTCTGGTTTTTTTGTGGTGGCAGGCCCCTCTAGCAGTCACATGGTTGTTCAGACCTATTTTCATCATTTGTGATTCAGGATACACATGGGCTAAGCCACATTGGTGACCCTACTACTTTTTTCTGGTGGCAGCCCTGATCAAAAATGTTGAAGTAGAAGGCACTGTGTGTTGCTTGCATGTTTAACCCATTGGACTTTTCAGAGAACAGTATTGTCCTAAAGAAGAGCTGCTAGACAAGAGCTACTGTCTGTGGTGTGATGCTATGGTAGATCAGGAGCAGAGCTCTCTGCAGCTTCACATTTAGCTGTGGGACCATGGGAGAAAAGCCAACATTTAACAACACTTCCTCACTCAGGTCTGCAGTGCCTGAGACTGAAATATAATTATAGGCTCACACTTACATTGTGTTTTCATAGATTTTTAGGATAGTTTGGGTTGGAGGGGACATTTAAAGATCATCTATTACAACCCCCCTTTTGTGTGTAGCCTTCTGCCTTTGCTTCTTTTGCCTCATTAGGCTGTTACCTCTTGCAGGTGGAAGGCACCTTTGCTCTGTGCTTTGTGTTTGTACAGCACATCAGGATCCCAGTCCCACTGATTGCTTCAGGTGCTGCTAAAATATTAATAGATTCCTTCAGATGCTGCACATCCTTTGCATGTGAGCCATGTTCTTCAATCTTGCTTGGCTAGGTAAGACATGTTGCTTTTCCTGCTCCCTAAATGGATAAGCACTCTCAGATGGCCAGAGTAAATTAATTTCAGATGCAAGTAATATTCAAGGGTCTCCATTGGCCTGTATGTGCTTTTTGTTTTATTTATCTCTGTTCTCTTCAGTAGCCAATTTGGCTACATAAAGATAATGAAGAAAGAAGTGAGAAAAGGTGTAGCTGAGCTGGTAAAACAGGCTTTCCTATGGCAAGCAGGCTCTTCTTATCTGGTAAGCAGGACTTAAGGGCTTGATTCTCTGATATCCTGTATCTTGTGACACTGGTAAGACTAAAGGAAATGCCTTTCTATAAGCTGGCAATTTTTTCTATCCACTTTGCATTCAGGCAAATACGGATTCAAAAAGCCAAGCCAAAATCATCATAAATGAATATTCATAAGAGAAAACAATGAGTGAAATGACAAGATAAAGAGGAAAAATATATTCACCTACATGGCTCTTTTCCATCCCAGCTGAAAGAGTAGCTTTTGTAATAATGTTATTTAATTATCCCAGACAAGGTTTAGCATTTCTAATCCATGTTTAAGTAGCTGGTCTCCACACATTTTTAACCTATGATGCAAAAGCACTGCATAAAGTCAGCATTGTGTGTAGCATAAGTGCACTCTTCTATTGAAATAATGTAATCAGAAGTGTTGTTTTCATAGAAGGAAAGAATCATTTATATTGGAAAGACATTTAGGATCATCTAGTCCAGCTGTAATTTTGCTGGTAACTGATAAAAGGTTTTTTACCTTCTTAAAGACTGTGGACAGACACATTCAAAAAGCCTGAAAATTACTTATATAAAAAAGTTATGGTAGAAAGGCAGCCAACAATTTCATAGTTTGCTTTGTTTACCTTTTCTGGCAAGAAAAAGGGGTCTGAGAAAACTTTGCTGAGCTGAAATTGCAGCTGTGTCACAGAAATTACATGAGCACAGGAAATAGTTGCCTTATAGCTGCTCACTGAGGTCCCAGATGACTTCAGTGATGTTCGCTCCAGCTTATGTGTGTGCATGAGGACCAGCAGAGTAATGTCCCCAAAACCAGTGCTCCTTGAGCCAGCAATGGGTTTCTCTGCCCCATTCAGCTTTCTGTGATGAGGGTAATTGGGGAACTGTATGATTTTACAGGAGATCCGATACCACTGCTTTACTCACTCCACAGAATCTAATATTAGGGACACTTCTATTGTTTTTGTCAAAGAGAAATATGAAATACTTACATCCCTTTCCAGTTAATTAGGTAATTATGTAATTTTGTATCAAAAGAGCTTCAAGTGATTAAGCTGTTGAAAGTGGTAACTTCAATTATAGGAAGCCTCCAGGGACAATATTGCAGCCACAGTACTAATAAATAATTGCCATCATAATAACACAAAGGCATGCTGCTTCTCAGTTGTCCTAATGGCTGCATAACTTGATAAGAAAAATACCATTGCTGACAGATAAGAAAACACTTGATATTTTACTAGGTCAAATTTAAATTACTCTTTTAGGAATGGTTTAGTTAACAAAGCAATTCTTTTCTCAGGTATGACAAGTTTGTGTGGTTCCTGCTAGGAAAATAAATTACTTGGGAATCAAGATGTACAAAGTCACACAAGACAAAGAGGCAACAGCATTTTAAACAAAAAATTGATCCATGTGGTCCATGTGCTGAAAACTCCTGTCAGAGCTGGTAGCAGCAAACAAATCAGTGATGTGCAGGTTTCTAAACTTTATAGTCAATTGTTAAGACTAAAAGGAAAATAAGCACATGAAAGACTGTAATAAAATAGAACTAATATCTGTAAAGTTCAGAAGATATGCACGTCTTCATCTATTTTGCTTTTTTTTGTAATTTAAGATGCTAAGTTAGCTCATTGCTATAAAATTATTCTCTAAAATCAAATGCTGGGGTTTGTTCCCTGTTATCCCTTCTATTTTTGTATTTTACTGCTGTTGCGTTTCAATCCAAATGTCTCCATTTAAACATTTTGCAAATATGTGGGATAAAATAACCCAGGAATCCTAATGGACAACTTTATGAAACACACTAGATAAATATAAAGTAGACATCGCTAGTATTTATTTTGCAGAAGACTTTGATGAAATTTTCGTTTAAGGGTTGTGTAAGTACCAAGCTAACTATTGACATTTTTGTATAATAGTCCTTCAATTTCTAAATTTTGTAGGTTTTGGTGCTTTTTTTTTCCTACAACTTCAATTTCTGTTTGGTAGTATGAATTCATTCTCCTTCCAGCATCCTATCACAGAATCACAGAAACACAGAATCACTAGGTTGAAAGAGACCTTTAAGATCATTGAGTTGAACTCATCCCCTAACACCTCAACTAAACCATGGCACCGAGTGCCACATCCAATCTTTTTTTAAACACATCCAGGGATGGTGACTTCACCACCTCCCCAGGCAGACAATTCCAGTACTTGATCACTCCTTCTGCAAAAAACTTTTTCCTAAGATCCAACCTATATTTCCCTTTGGCACAGCTTAAGACTGTCCTATAGAGAAGGAGGAACTGAATGAAGAGTAAAGAAAACCTGCAGGGTTCTCCCATCACTCTGAAATTCAGTTACTCCTGACTCTTTTTCTATAACGATACATAGGAATTCTAATTAAAATTTCTGTCTCTGTTTGACAGGAAAATAGTAAACATTTGTAAAGCTCTTTCCTGGTTCTAAACTCTTTTTCACATCATTACTTTTTATTTCAAGGTGTCCTAGACTTAGAGATGAGAAAGATGACAGAGTAACAAATGGTGCCTTGTCAGATGCCTCTCTTAGTATCCATGAAGGTACCTCACAAGCAGATTTATCATTGCTTTTTTGTTTCAAAGTATTATCTTAATGGAGCTGGTTGTCTGGTAGAAGGGAGGAAACTAATGATGCGTGGACAGAAAGGAGAATGTAGGTGATATAGTAGGAAATGGAGAAAATGGCAGATCCCTCACTTCTTCAAACATACAGACAGAAATGCTGCACTTCATAAACACTCCATAATTATGGAGAGATGGCATAACATAAAAATAAACCCTTTAATTGCGTGTACTGCTGGCTGCAGCAAATGACGGGTGTTTGGTTGGGAATGGATTAAAGAGATATGTAAACATATTTTTTCCATTCAGGCACTGCTGTTTTTTCCTTGACAACCCATTAGGACAATGTAGGAGGCATGCATGGAATGAGGATACCCTTAGCACTCATCTTCAGAGCTGGGCAGAAAGAATCTCTGTGTCACCCTCCTTCCCTTGCCTCCATGATTTTTACACAGTGCAAGTACAACCTAGTTTGTGGCTCCTCAAGGAAAACCTTGTCCATGTATGCTCAGAGCAGGACTTCACTACACACAAGATCAAATGCTGGCTGTGGCTGAGGTCTTGCTCCTGCTCCAATGTCTCCACTGGAGATAGAAGATGTGAAGAGGAAAAAAGCCCTGTGCTGGCAGGAGTCAGGAAAGTTGCTGTTGGCTGTCCATAAATGCAGTGGGTAATTCGTTCTGCTGAGTTTTCAGGACAGATTGTGCAGCACAGAATGTCATGCATACATTTTTTCAGGACCCAGTTCAAGTGGGGACCGATTCTCCCTCTCCTATTTTTAAAACAGAATGACACAGTTGATTTCAACATGCAGGCACAGGTTTACTGCTGAGTTTAGTAATGCAGCTCATTCAGGTATTCCCTTCACTTGAATATATGCATACAACTGTGGCATGCAGAGAGGAGAAGAACAGCCTTTTCCCACCATGCAGGATGCCAGAGGCAGATTGCACATTGGACCGAGCAATTGAGATTCCACAAACAAAATACTGTGAGTTGGGCTCAGGCCAGATCCATAGCCCACACATAGTGATTTATAAAATAATAAACCAGTAATAAACCTGAGGAGATCCCCTGATGCCTCCTTCCACTGCACTCCAAGCATGATCATTTTCTCTCTTGCACCAAGTAGGTGGCAGTGTGGTGGGGACTCGATCTCTTCACTCTAGGGAAGCCTCCTTCTCAAGTATCAGTCTCCTTCCATTTTTTCCTGGGTTTCACTCTAGACAGAGTAGCTAAAAGGAGCTACAAGAAAGCTGGAGAGTGACTTAACAAAAACATGTAGTGATAGAACACAAGAGAATGGCTCCAAAATGAAAGAGGGTAGGTTTAGATTAGATATTAGGAAAATATTATTTACTGTGAAGGTAGAGAGGCACTGGAACATGTTGCCCAGAAAAGTTCTGGATGCCCCAGTCCTGGAAGCTTTAGGCAACCTGGTCTAGTGGAAGGTGTCACTGACCATGACACCATGACAGGACGATTGGGATGAGATGATCTTAAAGGTCCCTTCCAAACCAAACCATTCTGTGATTCTATGGTTCTGGTGGCCAGCAGCCACCAGAGCTGCTCCTCAGCTGGGAAGAGTGGAGAGTCAGCAAATGCCCCAGCCCTGCAGCAAAAGGCACCTGGAAAGCAAGGCTGAGAGTGCTCAGGATCTGAGGTTACATTTTGGGAATGAGAGAAAGGAATGTCAGAAGGGCCAGGACAATCTAGAGAAGAGGCCACCACTGCCTCCCACTCTGGCACCAACACCAGCAGCATCAGGTCTCTCCCTGCAGCCTCTAGCTGTTGTGCTGCACTGCTCCTCTTCCCTCCTTTCCCGAGGCAGGACCCTCACATCCCAGGCCTCTGTCTTTCAGCTGCCATCATCTTCCTCCTGCCACAAAGATCCCTTGAGCAGGCTGTGCCCAGGTGTGATGTGCTGCCCCTGCAGGGGTTGTCTGGCCAGGTACAGTCCAACCCAGAGAGTGTCTGGGAGGGCCATGCAATGTGTGTGCAACACTCTACAGGTCTTACATTGGTCTATTTTGAGACAGCAATGATGAAATTAATAATGACTGATCAGCCTTTATTAAGTAATGGTGTAACTGAATTAAATTCACTGCAATTGGATAATCAGTTTTGACTTTTTTTTTTTTGCCAAAGGGGTAATCTAGAGACAGTCCACAGTCCCCAGAGAGAGGACAGCCAGGTTAAATGTTCAGGTTGGAATCGATTTAGCACGCAAGGTTAAGCCTGGCTTTTGACATGGATTGAACAGTACGGTCAGACAGAGTTTATACTCTCAGCTGCTGTGAGCAAGCCTCGCTTTAGTGAAAGTGAGACAGCCATTTCCATCCATGTATAGTGATAAATCCAGAAAATCTAACTGCTTCCTGGTGAATTTAAAATAATACAGCAGTCTCTGCACTTGCCTAGGTTAGAAAGATGGTATTATTTTATACTGCTTTGCCTAATTCCATATGGAAACTGAAAGTAATGTTGAATGACCATTAATATGGTCATATTTATATGCCTGTGCAGTGGCCTCTACCTTAGGACTTTTACTCCCACGGTAATTCCAGTTAAAAAGAAATTCCATCTCTAATCGAAATAGACCAGTAAAATATTTGAAGCACAAAGCAGGCCTGGATGGGTGTGCCTCTCCCTGTACTCAATGCCGGTAAGATAGGAAGGGTTGGTGCTATTTTAAACACAACCATTGCACTTTTCCTGCAACACCCCTGCGTGTACATCTAGTGTGGTGTGCACTTAGCTCCAAAATGGGCAGTGAGGAAGCTGACAAATTTTCTGTGTGTTTGAACTTTCATAACCCCCTCAGCTGATGTGCTACAATCTCTGCAACAGCAAAAGACTTCTTTCTTCCTGTGCCCTAAATAAATAAGTTGTCATTGCTTTTTCTAGAGTAAAAAATGAGAAAACGCTTTTCTACTTTTTGCGTTTTCTGGCTGATCCAGTGGACACCAGTAACCCACTAGATCAATTACAATCCTTTTAAAATTATTTCTCATTATTTTTCCTTAGTTCTCTCACACTGTCCTCCAGTCCTTATTTTCACCCAGATTTGTCAATCTCCAACCTTGGAGCCTAGCCTTATTTCAGATCTTCCCTTAGTTTTGAGTTTTTTTCAGACTTGTCCATTCCTGGGAAACAGAACGGAGATTTTTGTCTCCTACTTGTCCCTCACTATGGGGAAAGACGTAACAGAACACAAGAGTCATGATTTTTGAATGCATTCATGCCCTGGGATTGCTTAATCTGTTTTCTCTTACCAGCATCCACTTTTCCCTTTTTCACACTGTTTTTGTGGAATGAGTCTGANGCAAAGCCGGCAAGCAAAGCAAGCAAGCAAGCAAGGCCAGCGAGCCTTTTCCTAAACACAGACCGTGGGGGAGGTGAGCCGGCCGATAACAAGACAAAACAAACTCTCACCCTCAGAGCCAGTCCCGAAAGCACAGAACACAACACGAAGCACAAACCGAACACACGATTGGGGATACAAGCACCACAACGTCACCCCAGGACACTGCTTCTGCAGGAAAAGCAAGACTGGCACTCGCTGTCTTGGCACCCTTCTGGGAAGCCAGGCTTCTACAAACTCTGCTTGACCCACATGACTTCAGCCCATGCTTCTTGATAGCAGCAATAAGGAGTAGTTAGTTATCCTTCCATCCAGGTATCTTCATCTGCTGTCCATATACAAAGCTTTAAAGCACTTCTGTGGCATGTTAGTATATAGAAAGTGCCCAAGACCATGCAGTGAATAACTAGGAAGAAAAGATGAAGAATTTATGCCACTGGTTACACCATTTTTTCCTCTTCTGGATTCCTTCCACTGTGATCATGTACAAGTCACAGTATTTCTGTGACTCAGTTTCCACGTTAACAATGAAGTAATAATCCTTGCTTTCTAGGAATGCCGTGAGGATAATGCTTCAACCATTACATACTGCTTTGGGATCATCACTCAAAAAGGTCACAGGTGATGGCAAGAGTCCAGGTCTCTGTCCTCAACGGTTTTAATTCACAGCATGAAGAACCTCCTATAGAGGGTTCACTAGCCTCAGCTCTGGTGACACACTTGCACTACCCTCATCTCACAAGCAGAAAAAATAGTTTTCTCTGTGAGTGTTTATAGAAAGTTTGTATGTTCTAACACCCCCCATGCGCAATACATGTTGTGCCATTACTTAATGACAAGAACTTGAAGAAACATGAGAGTTAAAGAAGTGGCTACCAGACAGTAAAACTGGAAGTGCTTAGTCTGTATTTATGCAGGGAAACAAGTCTCCCGCCACAGAGGAATGGTGAGCAATTACCAGTTCCAATTTGCGGTAGGAATTTTATTTGAATGAGGATTTAATCTGTGGTTTAGATTGCTATTATGTCTTGTCCTGAGGTGGCTAATGAGCCTTTTCTCCACTGATGGGTCTATGTAGCCCTTGTCAGCAAGAACTGTAGTAATATTTTGGTACCAACAGGGAAATAACTCCGAGTGCTTAGCAGTATTTCTGAAGTGAAATCAAAAGCAGAAAGCTGTTCTATTTTATTCCTCTTCTCCTTTTGGGAGGGAAGTCACAGCAGATCACTGTGGCTTAGTCAGTAAATCCCCAGCTGGGATTTGAAACTCATGACATCAGAGAACAAAGCATCTTTGCTGTGCTAATGTAGGCAGCAGTGATGTGTCATCGCCTACCACGCACATGTTAGTGTATCATGAGGGTTCAGTTCTGTTTTATCCACAAGGAGCAACCTTATACTTTGGTACTATGTAAACACTACCTCTATTCACAGTCTCTCTCCTTCGGTAATGGTTCTCACATACAAAGTAGCAGCACGCAAAAATCATTCTGGTGATGAATGAATTACTTTGATCAGAGCATTTTGTTAGTGTTCTTTATCTAGGTAGTGATAAAAGAAGCTACTTTTGTACAAGAGTCACAGGCCAAGGGAGAAAAAACATGATTTGTATAAAGTGTCAACAGGAACTCATCCATGCATTGGGTTTCCTGGAAAGCAGAAGGTAAAGAGAAGCATCCAGAATACTTCTTTATGCTATAGCTATTTTTTGAATGCCAAAAATATAGAGCAGGCACACAGAAATTGCTGCCTAAAATCATGTCACCAGAAAGATTAGCTCTATCTTCCTTTCTTAAAGAGTAGCCAGCTTCTACAAACTCAAAAATAACAGCCTTCATTTAACAGCATCAAGAAGCCCAGCTACTGCTCGGTACCTCGACACGCTAAATACTAAAATGTGTTATAAGGATTTTATGTGTGACTACCTGGCTCCAGCTATTCCACAGGACCTGTATGTTTGCACAGACCTGTCCTGTGCAGCTTCCTGTGGCAAGGTGAGGTCTCATCCTCTCTGGCAGCAGGGGGAAACATCTGTGCACAGTTCCCAGTGTGGATGCTGCACAGGAAAGTCCCAGTGCACCGCAGAGCACTTGCATCCAGCAGAGCTGCTGAGTTCCACAAGTGCAGAAAACCCCACACTGTGCTGTGGCTTCCCCTAGGCATAGACAACCTCCCTGGAGGTGACCTGCCAGGCTCTCCTGGCACAGCCATTCTCAGACACCTGTGACTGGTTTCCATCCTACCCCAGCAGTGTGGGGGTAGTGCCATGTCTTGAGCTCAGCCATGGATAGGGAAAGCCACATGTGCTGGGCCCCAAGTGCCCAGCTGCTGCTTACAGGTATTTCTGCTCTCTGTGGAAATGTGCTTACAAGTTTATTGAAGGTGAATATGTCGGGTGTGTTTTCATAGTCTAGCATACATATGGTTTATATTTCCTGTGCTATTTCTTCACGTGAGTTATCTCATTTCTGCTCCCCTTCCCTCTCTCTCTATTGCCTTTGATAATTCAAAACAGACTGTAGTTAAAAAGTGAATTATGCCCTTCTAAAAATCTTCTTACATTTTTATTACAACTCAGAGTATTCCTTTTATTACTCCAGCTCTCCAGGAATGTAATTAACTACTTGAGGGATTTTTAAAAGTTGTGCCATAGTCATTATTCCAAGACTCTTCACCTCTTCAACAGCAATTTTGAGCATAAAGATGTAAGTAACTGGCAAGATTTTTAAAAACTAGGTATTGGATTATGGCAGAAAGGAATCATCCTCTTCAAAGATATAAATGAGACCTAGGAAGAGAAGATAAACACATAAAAAATATTAGAATATTATCTTTAACCCATTTGAGAAGTAGCAGCACAGATGCTGCTTCCTCAGAGCACAGGTGAGGAAGTTATTCTGTTCATTCATTTCAGAAACATTAATACAGCATATAATAACATATGAGGGCAAGGCACAATTTAAGTTCATGTCCTGTGATTTCCAAATTATTGCCATTACAGCCTCTTTCCTTGAACACTTTATATATCTCACCGAAATTTCTCATTTTCTTTCATAATTCTAAAACATCAATTGACAATGCTTTTGTAGTAAAGTATTCAAATAAGTACATTAAATGTTTCAATTAAGAATCAGTGCCAGACATAATGCTGTGACATTGCTATATGGAACCCTAGGACTGTGTTGTTAAGAAATGCTCTGAGCTGTTACTGTTGAGGTTGTAGAGAAACTTGTATTAAGTCCCATTGTGGGCAACTGAGGACTTGACAGTTTCTGGAAAACAGCAAGTAAACTTTAAGAATGCAGACACTCAATAGTTGCAAAGAATACTACACTTAGCAGAAGGGGCTTGGGTGTTGTGCTATGGCACTAAATGCTAGACATGAAAAATCATCTTTGGGAAAGAAAAGCCTTTTCTAGCAGAATTTTTGTGAAAAATCTGAAAAAGCGACTTAAATTAAAAGCTGTATGTAGTAGAAGTACAATCCTATTGACACAATATCAGTGACAGTCATCAGAGAAAGCATAAGAGGGCCTTGTGCAGATGTCATATGTCAATCTCTGCAGCCTTTTGTGCTTAAGTTTCTGTCATTTTGAGTCTGGGCTAACATGACAAAACAATGGTTTACAACCAAAACACTATTTTACTTTAAATAACCTCAAATAGTACAAAAATCTATTCACAGAAGCTAAAAAACTTATAACTTTGTGTTCTACGTATACTACACAGGTTTCACATTTAACAGTAACTCGGGATTTTCAAAGTGACATAGTTATCAGAGAGAGATTTTGTGGTATCTTGCCTAATGATAGCATGAAAATCTATTCAAGAGCTAGAAATGGCCCCAAAGAAACTATTACAGTGCAGTAATGTACTGGAAATGACATAATCAGAGCCCATAGAACTGGGGAGAAGCCTTCAAACAGAAGTGTTTTAATAGTGATTGTTCCCAGCAGAACTATGAAGCCTGTCTGGCTAGTGCGAGAGGCACAAATATTCATGAACTCGGCTGGCAGCTGAGCAGCAGATTTCTGAGCTCCTGAGGGAACTTGAGAAGCACAAACTGCAAAAACCCACCTAGAGAGAAATCAAAGGGTGAATTACAAGCACTAATAGCCTACAGGTTGAAAGGAGTCTCTATATCCAAGTAAATGCCCTCACCCCCAAATCCAGACACAGTGGGGTGCCCTGCTGTGTTTAGACTTTCTTGCTTCAGCAAGCAGTAGGGACAATCAATACACATTCATTTGGGGGAAAAAGGATGTACCAGGAAAAAACTATTTTTCATAACTGAATGCAGAATTTTCATCTAACCTGCTCTCCATCAGCTGTTGCATGTTAAAGCACTGAGTTGTCCTAAATTTTGAGCAAGCCACAGACTGCATAGCACAATTGTTTTATTAGCAGTGACACCAGAGATGCTGTCATGAGACCACAATCACCACTGAACTTCCTGAGAAGCCAACATCAGGCAGAGATCCTACTGTAGGTATGGCAATAAACTGTTTCCATTTGGCATTCCTGCACAGCACAGCGTGTGAGCAAATAGGCCCTTCCTGAAATCCACAATTTTCTTCTAGTTCTGCTTAGTAAACTACATATTCCTAGAGAAATTCTCAGTCAATTAGTCAATGCTTCTAAAAGCTGCAGACTGGACTATATGGTACCAAATTTGCAAAGAGCTAAATTTGCTGTGTCCAATTAATGCCAGCAGCAACAAATAGCAGGCAGTAGTTTTTTAAGAAGTTGCTTAGTGTTGCCCAGGATAAGTTCTGGCTGAATGAAAGGGATTTGGGAGAGTTCTGAGAAATCAGAGAAGCTGCTCAAAATTAATATTTTTCTACAGGACTCCTGTATTCTGAAGGGTGTAGAATTTTGTTCAGCAGGTCTCAAAATGAACCAATGCAATGATATCTTGATGGCTTCTTAGGATGAAATATTTCTTTCCACAGGATTTCCACTAGGTAGATGTAAAAGAGCAAGGGATTTGTGTGTAAGTAAATAAATATTTTAAAGGGAACAATATCTAGTAACTTACATGGCCTCATTTCTCACTGTCTCAGAGGACCATGACACACAGGAATTCCTAGAAAAACAAGTTGGGAAAATTAAAGATTTTAATGTGATTTACATCCTCCACAGAACTCAGTGCAGATAAGTATTTTGCTTGAAAACCTTAAAAAATTGTTGAGATAAGAGGCACATAAGGCAGTGTTGATGCAGAACAAATGAAAAGCTCTGAAAAGCCAAGTTCAGGTCAGCGCCAAGTGCTGAACCCCTCCACAACCGCGAGAGGCAGGAGTGAGTTTTCCAAGCTAAAGAAAAACCAAACCCAAACCAAAAACCAATAACAACAACAAAAAAACCCCAAACCAAACACGCTTATATACATAAAAGAGCACAGGAATTTTCCATGGGGGTGGGGAGCAACAATAGAGAAGTGATGACCTTGGGATGGCGCCTGAAGCCTGAACAGCTTGGCTATTGTATGGAAACAGCTGACTTCTGCACAGGAAGCAATCATTGCTGATTAGGGACTCCAAACCCCTATCTCTATTTTTTTCTGTCCTTTTTTTTTTTTTTTTTGTACGTAAGGCAAAGCTCCCGAGGGCTGTTCAGAGACTCACCAAACCCCCCTGGTCTGCTACAGGCATGTGCGTGCGTCACAGGCGGCGGAGAGGAGGCAGCAGCCAGGGACCCTGAAGGGCCCTGCTGTTCCTGAGCTCTGGCTGCCAGGGGACATGGGATCCAAGGGCACAGGGTCAGCCTAGAAGGCACTTTTGGGTCACTGATATTCTGCAGAGGACATGGGATGTGGCCTTCTGTTTCTTGTTTACTCTGTGGGTTTGTTCCCAGGTATCCCAGTTTAAAGAAGAAATTTTCATTATTAGTGCTTTAGTGTGTATTCCCTCTGCATCCTTTTTTGTAACAGGCTTTGTCAACAAGTTAAGTGTTAAATTAATGCTAGATGCAACGTTGTCAATTTGAGGATGAGCTCCTTAAAAGCATACTGTGTTGAAAAGCTTCAGCTTTTACTGGCTCAGGAATACAAATGTGGAGAACAAAATGAAGCACAGAAACAGCCTCCTGGAGAGCAAGAAAAATTGTATGTTTAATTGAACACCATGAGTTTTGTTAAACCGATGTGTGCTGAATGCACAGAGGAAAAGAGATAACCACAAACACTGCAGCCAGCTGGGAGGAGGTCAGTAGTGAGGTGCTTGCAATTCTTGTTGACACAGCTAGGAATGCCAGCTCCAAAGATATGGGGAGCACTGAGTGGGGATGTGGGTGGAAGGACAGAAAAGGGGAGGACACTGAAAAGCCCATTAAAGTTCTTCCCCTCATCTTCTTCCAGTGCAGCAAGCAGGGACGAAAATACAGAGAGGACAGAAAAGCAGCAGAGCTTAATAAATTGGCTGGAACAGCCACAGAGGAAAGTGAGCCTCGCTCCATAAGCTGCCTCAGTCTCTACCTCTTACCAGGAGCTCATCCTGCTGCCACTGTGCTACACATCCCCACAGCCCCCATACCCCCTCCCTGGGTATTTCAGCTCATGCCCCATGAGGAACACACGTATCATGAAGAATTTAAGCCACTTCAGACTTAACCAACAGCAGAGCTAGGGTTTTTCAGATTTTAATGATGGATTTGTGTGTCTGTGGAGGCAGTTAAGGACTTGAGCTGCTTTAGGCTTATAATATGTAGACTGTAGTTATATTGACATACTTTATTTAATGACACCCACATTTGGTATGATGCTGCTTATTCACTGCCAGCCCAGTCCAGGGCAACCAAGACATGCTGTGACTATCCTGATCCACTGCATTGCTTTACAGATCTCCCGCTACCTGGTAGTTTCAGATGCTTTGGCAAATTGCTAAAGATGCAACACTGCGAAAAAGCAGTTGAGATCCATGTTGATGAAATATGTTACTTAGTCAATGAATTTTACGTGAAGTGATTCAGACATGCTTTCAGCTAAAGGAAAGGAGAGGCCAAGGGATGATAGCTCCTGTGTGATAGGATGTTTTTTAAGGTAAAATTTAGCTAAATCTGTAGGAAATACCAGAGGTCATGATATCATGTTTACTCTTTTACTACTCTGACATTCTAGACTTTTGGTTAATAAACTGGTCTCGTTTGTGATGATTGTGTGGTTTAATTTCCACCATGCCTTGAATATCACATTCAGTGAAAGCAAGTAGAAGCAGCTGTTTAGTCTGACAAGTTTGTGGGATGATGGCTGAAGCTGGAAATGCATAAAGAACAATGCTAAAACTGATACAATATGTTAAATTTCTCCATCACCTCATTTTACATCATCGCCAGGAAATCTCACTTTGCTCTGCTGACCTCTGTTTCAGGTATGCTCCTAAGTGTCAGCGCAAACCTTTTAGGTAGTCACTCCTTCTAGAAGAATGGACTTCAGATTTAGACAGATGTCTTTTCAGAGATGCATTGAGAATAATGAAAAATACAACGAGACTAAGTTAATTAATCAAGAGAATTATTATATTAACTATGTCTGAGATCTGCACCCTTCCAATACAGAGCACTTTCTTTCAACACAGGGCATCCGAGAAATCCCAGAAAATGGTTAGGCATGTTTGGAAGTGACATGGCTGTTTTCTAAACAGAGCTTATCTTGAAGATACATTTTACTTTGAAGACACACAGTCACACTTCTTTACCAGTCTGCTCCCTTGATTTCTGCAGTGTGGGAACAATATATTTCAGCAGCACCTAATTTCTAAAATCATGTCTTAATCTCATACATTTGGCAAATTAAGAGTTTGGTTTATATTATCTTCTATTCATCACAACACTAATGCTGTTTCTACTGTGGCTGACTTTCAGGTGAAAGATTTCAAGGCTGGAATTTATTTCACCTAGTTTTAATTGTCTATCGTTAAGGGAATAGCCTCAGCCTAAGCCAGGAACCCTCTTCAGTCAACTCAAATCAAGAAGAAAATTCATCCTTTCCCAGTTCAGGGCTATCAATAGACCCCAAGCTTCCCTGTGTGAGGTATTAAAATTCCTAACGGTACCCAAATATCAGCCATGAAAAATCATGTTGAAAGATGCCACTGTGGATAACCATTTACATGTATCTATGGGTAGTGGCCATTGTACTTGTTTGTTCACCAGACACTCAGCTCTTAGGATAGTTTTGATATGGTGTTCTTGGATGGGCATTTATGCTTACACACCATTACTCGCAGCAAAGGTCTAACATGACATTCAGCTCAGTGATGTCTTTTGGCCTCACTGTAATCCTCAGTATTATTATAAAAAATCTTACTGGCCATAATTTTTCCTAACATTGAAGCAAAAATTTCCTTTGGTCACTGAGCTGAATTGCTTTCCCCTTACTACAGTAGGTTAAGAATTCAATAAGTCTTTTGATTTCTCTAATGTGTATCCTGATGCCCTTTGTTTAGCATACCCTGAACTGTCTTGGTAAAAAAATTGCAAAACTTTAGAAAACATTTAATTTTCTCCTTTTCTCATTTTCTTTCTTGTTATTTTTATTTGTGTGATTTTCCTTTCATTCTGCCCTTGCCTTAAGTTCTGATCCAGTGGCTCTTCTGCAGCAGTATTGCAGGGGCAAGCAGACTGCCCTCCTGCCTGCTTGCCCTACGTGCTGTGTCCCTGCCCCAGCTTGGCCTCACCCCACAGATCTGAGCCCACCCTGGGAGCCTCATGATGTCTAGATTGAGACAGACAAGGGATCAACAGTAAAAAGAGACATTCTCCCTTTCAGACTGGATGGCATGTGGTCATTAGAGGCAGATGGAAGTAAGGAGGCTTTTTTAGAATGTCTAAATAATTTGCACAGAGGGGATCTTCCAGTAGTAAGTATTTCTAGACATGAAAATTTTAAAATAAATTTTGCAACCAAAATGGACTGTGAGGTGCTGATACTTTTTTTTGGTAATAATTTCCTCCTCCCATACTACACACTGTCCATCCCCACATACCCTCAGTGACTTTTTGGTTGCATGTTTTCCTCTCTTTATGAGCCTTTCAAGATGACTATGTAGTGGAGCTATCTCCAGCTTCCAAAACCTGCAGTTCATGATCCATGCCCTGGACTCAGGCCTAAGACTCAATAATTGATCTGTGAGAGAGAAGCTACTTCTATTTCCTTTTAACCAGCTTCATCCCCCTGCTGTTTGAGACTTCCTGAAATATTTCTGGTAGGGACATGCCAATCAAGTACAGCACATTTATATGTCTTTCCATTGGACCTTACAACAGGAAAGGGGACTTATTGTACAGGATTTGATGAGAACATTTATTCCTCAGAAATAGCTACATTTTGTCCTTATGCTTCCATGTTCAGTTATGCACTTGTCCACATGGCTCACAGGGTACTCATTCGCACTCGCAGACAGCCTAGGCTTAATTACAAGACACCAGGAACAACCAGAAATCCTGCAAAGCCACATCCTGAAGACTGGTCAGTAGCCATATGACAAGAAAAGTACTGTTGGGCTGAGTTGCTGTCACAGTGTCTTAGCTGATGGCTGAAGTGACCCTCTCTCAGCGGCAGTGTCCTTCTCAGCTGCCTTTCTTGTACCACCCAATCTGCCAAGCACGGTGGAATGCCATTCGGTGTCCTAGCCCATGCAGTTTACTCCCAGTTACAGCATTGCTCTCCAGGGCTGTTTAGTGGCCTTTCCTTTCCAAGAGAAGCTCTGAACAGCAGAGCACATCACATCACCACAGCCAGATATGAAATGCTTTTAAACCCTTCTATAATGAGGGTGCTATTCTTGTTGAGAGGGAAGGAGGGAGAGGGGGTAATTCCACATGTCATTCCACAAGAGGCTCCTGAGGATACTGCTATTACTAACGTCTACTGTTTTCCGCAGCCCAGAATAATGCCCACCCTCCAGTACAATTTGTGCCTGCTTTAAGGTGCTGCCATCCGTCCCTCTGGAACAAACACAGGAAATGCATCAGGAGGCCTCGGCTGCAGATGGAAAGCACATCACCGAGCAGCACTTACACTGCAAGATCCCCCAGATGAAAGTCTATTTCAATGAGCATTGTGTTTCAAGGTCCACTTCCTCCAAATCTGGAAAGCTTAAGAAGGAACATCCCACTTGTGTCTGCCGACACAAAGGGCTGCTGTGGCTTGGGAGATGTTATCGGCCTTCCCGTGCCACGGCAGCAGCCTTCCAGTGGCGTCTCCCAAGAATTACTCATTGTTCCTGGGGAGGCCTGACTCCTCTGGGTGGGAGCTCATGGCATCCAGTTCAGATGGAAGTAGGTGTTGCTGGGAGGCCAGCCAGACTCATGACAAAGATCTCTGGCTATGGGGAAGTTGCATTGGGGGACCAAGCTAACAAAGACCATAGCGATCACAGAAGTGGATACTGATTCATGAAATGTGTCCCTTTTTGCTGGTTATAGTGAGCAAGTACCATTTAGAGCAATCAGATGTGAGCCTTGGCTCCTGGGCTGAGCTTTAGAAATTGAGATGTCTTTGTCCTTTTTTTTTTTTTCGTGTCCTCAGGCACTGTTGATTTCTACTTACTCTTTCCCATAGCTGTCAACTTCAAGCTCAGTTATGTCACGGCCACCTTAAATGAGAAAATAAAGAGTGATCCATGCTTTTAAAGATCATCGCTTGAAATCCAGGGCTTCTGTGGGACACACATGACCCTTGAAAGGCTCTACTTGGGTTTAGTTTGCACAAGCCACTTGCAAAGTGGATGCATGCTCACATTACTCTTTTGTCTCTAAAATTAGAGCGAAGGTATAAAAAGCAACTTCCCTGGAAGACTTCCTAGAACTGGTGCTTCTAGTGCCAACTGAAGATACTGGGAACAACCACTTTTCTCACAATGATTTGGCTTTGTCTTCCAGGCTGCACCTCGAAGCACAGAAGAGGAAAAGCAAAAATGACCTGAACATTTCCAGAATTTAGCAAATCTTTGATTTGCAGTGTGGAGGGCTCACATTTGAACTGATACATTTATTCTTTTTATTTTCTCATCTCTCTCCTGTTGTACCAGTAAATCCATCTCTAGTTTCTCTTCCTTATCTCTTTTACTTTTTCAGGAGGTCAGCAGAAGATAAACTGCAAAGCAAAAATGTCTGTCAACAGTGATTTTTGACATATAAATGAAAAAGATTGAAAACATATGTTTTGGAGAGGTATGAGAGAGGCAGCGGAGAGAAAAAGATACAGCCTTTCCAGAAAGAAAACTTTTAGTCTGCCTTGCAAGCAATGGAAATTCCAATTTTAGAAATTGTGCTACAGGCTAATAACGTACAGCGTTGTTGGCTATGGCACATGGAAAAAAAGAAAAAAGAAACCTTTTGTAATTCTGTCTCTCTCGCCAGAGGAATGACATGCAGCCAGTCAAGCACATCAGAGGGAAATGTTAATTTTCCACAAATACAGTCTAAGAACATTCAGCTAATACTGGTCATGCATAACTATGCCTTATACCCATGCCATAGAGGTGTATCATGTTGTTTGGTAAAACGTGAACTTCTGAGTTTTCCATCAATGGCAAACCTGCTAGCTCCAGCTGGTTAGCATCCCAGCAATCAGCATGTAGGGGGCCTGGTGGACTAAGGACAGAACTTCACTGCATAGTTTTCCTAAAATAACGTTGTTATTTTGTGTAGCATATGCTACAACTCCATGGCAATGGAGCCAGGGAAAATGGTGACTGAATGGTGACAATGATGTTGAATTACCTTCTGATAACCTCACTCACCCCATTTCTGGACCAAGTGTCATGCTAGTCAGCTGCTGGTGGCATATTGCCACCAGTTTCCTCCAGACTGAAGCCGAGAGAGGTTTTGAAAGAACTGTTGACAAATAGGGCCAAATGTATGCCTGGAATAACTTTTTAGTGTAGTGGTTACCACAGGAGTGGATTTGGCCTGTGGCTGTGTTTAAACCACTTTCTCAAGGATGCTGTGCTGTTTCTCTGGAGGCAGTAGAGTTTCTGACCCATGACCACAGTAATCAGGGCAGGTACAAGCTCTACGGCTCCTGGAGTATGCTACATGGCTCAAGGAGAGAGAGAATGATAACTCTCAGCAGCTGACATGATGGCAGAAGGATGAATGAAAAAGAAATCATTACAAATTCATGGAACTGTGAAATTCAAGGTATCCCTGTATGAAAACCCCAGCTCACTTACAGCCTGAGCTGCAAATATTTGGCACAGTTTTACAAAAGAGAAAATAATAAATCCATAACTGTTTTTCCATGTTGCAGATCGATTTGTGGTGGGTAATTCCTAATGGATGTCATAGCAGCCTGTAGAATGTCAATGAGTACTGTTTCCTTGGGCCATGATGGGTCAATTTACAGGGCTCAAGGCAAGTCTGTGTGTACCCAGTAGTAGTTGGATACACCGTGAGATAGATGTAAAAGTCCAACAACATGCTCTGCTCAGCTGAGCAACTATAGAGCTGTTTCCGAGCATCTCCAAAGATGGAGACTCATTTTACAAGGAGTCATATGGAAAGGACAAGAGGTATCTGGTACAAATTACTTCTGGGGAGAATCCAACTGGACACAAGGTAAAATTTTTCACAAGAGCAAACAATCAGCCATTGGAATAATCTCCCTAGGGAAGCTGTGAATTCCCCAGCATTGGTCATGTTTAAGATTTGGCTGGATACTGTGCTGGACCATTTTGTCTAGATTGTGCTTTTGCCAAGAAAAGCTGGATCAGATGATCCTTGAGGTCCCTTCCAACCTAGTATTCTAGGAGGTCTCTCAGCGATGGGAATTGCTGCTCATTACTACAGGTGGTAGCTGGCTGGAGGCTTAAGGAATTGAATTTAAGTGCCCCAAAATAGAGGTTGGATAAAAGTTAAATGTCTAAACTTTGCACTACCAAACTCCCACCAATTTGTGAGCTGCAGAGTGATGTGCTTTGGAGACTCTCAGTCAGTGCCTATCTACGTGTTCAGGCATTGACACCTTTAGCTGACAATGGAAAAAAGCTTTATCCCTGCCAAAAGATGGTACCAAAGATGAGACTAAAGCAGAGTTAAAAATAAAACCAACATGCTTGGATGGAGTGTCAGGAAGGGGTCTCCCCAGTTAACCAGAATAGCAAGTCCTTCATCTTGTGGAAAAAACATGATCTTTATTGTGTAGCACCCAGGCCTCCTGGAAGCAGTGCCAGGGGATATTAGCTGCTCACTTTAGACTTACTGATATTGAGGGAGTGACAGCTCTTCTGCACAAAAGCAAAGAGCTCCTCTGGAAGCAGTACAACTCTTCCGTGAGATGGTGATAAATACAGATGGCTTCTTGACTGGACTGGGCTAGAGGACTGCCAGCGAAAGTGCATCACCGAGCAAATTTATGCACTTCTGTCATTTTCATAATCTGCAGGTTGAAAGTGACTTCAAGGCAATTCCAGACTGAGCAGGTCTCACAATAGAAACAGACAGACATGGCACAAGTCATTAACAGAATTGGAAAACAAATACTAAAACAAGTTAGCATGATAAATACCCTTTTCTTGACTGTGTAGTCTTTTTCTTCCCCACCCAAAACCATGTCACTGATGACATGAATATTTCTCAGGCTGTTCTCATTCAGTATTTCTGGTTTTAAAATAAAAAAAAAAAAAAAAAAAGAAAAAGTGGGAATTTTTTCTGACTACCCACCTCTTTCCTGAGCTGTTGCATTTTTTTGAGAGATCTGTTTCAAAGAATACAGTACCTGTGATATTGCATGCATTGTCCTTGCCTAGATGTCACTTCAGTGTATTTTAGCTAACAGACCAAACCATGACATTCCCTTAAGACAAATACAGGTTCAGGAATGCACGAGCCTGGCTTTTCTGCTCTGATATAAAGCTATTAACACAAGGAAAAGGAAACTGCTGGCTACTTTTTGCTGCTTCTTAGCTGATACACCTTAGCTGGCTCTGATCTATGACCCCAGCCAATGACTCTCTTGGCCACATGCAATGGACACATCAGGATCTGTCAATACAGATGAGTAGGAGGTCTGGCACACACTCATTCTTCTCATTTGACCAATAAATCTCCCACCAGCTCTATTTGCTCAGCCTTGCTCCCAGATGACTTGCTGCAATCATGACACCACAACTTACCTGAGAGCAAACTTTACACCTTGTTCCAAGAGTTTGAGTGTCTGTTGTTTTCCATGTGAACAGTCAAGGTTTTCAGCGGTATTTTTAGAATATTGTGGTGTTGGAAAGTCCAGTAGTCCCAACCACTACAATCAGCCTAAGGTTAATGTGTAAAAAAAAATCCCTCTTGGTGCCAGATTTTACAACAGCAAAGTACTATATATAGCTTCGCAGGAGATAAGGATAATTCAGCCTGATACTTGAAGGCACAAGGTCATCACCAGTGAGAGCTGGAAAGAAATGCTTCATGTCATGTGTAGCAATGTCTGATTGGGTAAGGACAGCACGCTTTGCCTGTAATTCCATTTCATTACCACATGCTACTTGTTACTACACAGGCTGAATACCAGATAGGGTTGACTAATAACTTCACCCACTGTGCCAAATCTATGTTCTGAAATGATTTTTAGGAAAGCAAATCAGCCCAATGACTTACTGAATCAAATTTACTCTACTTGTTACCTCAGAAAACCTTCTCAACTTCTTTATTCTATAGTAAATTTGCCATAAAGCTCCTATTTTCTTCTTTGATCAGTATAAAAACATAAGACTTCATCATCTTGTCTTTCTGCAACATAAACTTGCTATTTCTAGCAGAATCTAACACCAGAACTCCCTAGTGGATCTTCTCTGTAAATTCCCCTTCTAAAGACTGTATCTTCATTCAAGGTTCTGGGCAACAGAGGAGAGCAGCTTAGCTGAGCATTAAATGCAAAAGTCCTGGGTTTGGTTCCAAGCCAGCCCATCACCTGCCAATTTCTGTCTCATTTCCATAATTTGTAAATGAAACTGGCAGTGGTTCTTAGATTTAGTAGTGATCAGAGAACAGTAAGAACCACCTACTACAGCATGGTATCAAGGCTGGCATCACAGAATCACACAGAATTACAGAATTAATTAGGTTGGAAAACACCTTTGAGATCATCAAGTCTGCATGGCTGTGACTATACCACAGGCCAAAAAAAGTGGCTCCCTGGTCACAAAGATAGCAGAATGTCCTCCACCCACCCATTGCTCCATCCCAGTGTTCCCAGAGCAGACTGGCTACATGCCTATCTTGTAACTGTTGGCCCTGAGTTTGTTTAGGTCTCATGAGTTATGTCTCAGGCATTAAGACATAATGGTTAAATTTTTAGTGGGGTAATTTTTTTGAGTTCAAAGTGATCTAAATAATGACAGGATTGCTTTGCATCCCACCCAGCGGGTGGTTTTGTGTTGTGACACTGAGGACAAGCATTCTATGGCTTGAGGCTAGAGGCCAGGAACTACTGCAGAGGACAAAGCCTATGTATAACTACATAGGCCTGGGGAGACAACTCAAGAGCATCCATTAAAACTTTCGAGAGTGGCCTGCTGAGTGACCTGTCACTCAAAATACTCTGAGAAATGTTGTTGCAGTGATCCAGACTGGACTGAGGTAACACTTAAATGATGTAGACACTTGTATGTGTAGTGCTCAGCTGGATCTCCTCCATTTAGCATAAATCTCTCACAAACACCAGTGTGCCAAGGATCTAAAAAAGGCTTACAGCAGGAACCTCTCCAGGCTTACAGTCATAGTGAAATGGCAGGAAAAACCCTCTAAACCCCACTCACCTTTGAAGTATCTCTCTGTTTGCACAAGAAGGTAGACTTTCTCAGAAGAATGTCTGGAGCAAACCCTGGCATGTCTCCTTCCCCATTTCTCTTGATACCTGCCTTGCACTGCAGAGGGGAAAACCAGAAGCCAGATGCTTGCCTGTGATGCAGATTCAGCAGTGGGGTGTTTGACCAGGGTAATATTCTGCTGGTTACTCACCAGCAGGTGCTAAGCTGCTCCTAGGACAGAGTGGCATCAAAAAACTAACTTGAGAATAATGCTCAATACTTCTGCAGTTGCCTTCCCTTTCTCCCTCCCTGCTTATCTCACCTTTGCATCAGACTCTTCCACGAAGAGCTGCCAGCTCTGAAGCTCAGGTAGGTAGATATGCAGTCCTTTCAGGCTGCCTATAATACATCCTGGCTTGTGTTGAGCTGATTTGCCTTTTTCTCCTTGGCATTTGTTACTACTTATGCCAAGGGTTGTTGGTACAAATCTGGGGACCAGGCACATAAAATGTTGTAGCAGCGGGTCAAAAACTGAGGTTCCTTTGTCCTTGATCTGCCTCAGACATCCAATGGAGTGATACGCTGGTTCACATAAATCAACAGCAAGCCCCCGCACCACCCCCTTGGGCCTCCTCCACTTCCCCAGTCTTCTCTGCAGAGATTCTGGGTGTATTAATTCCAGCTGGGAAGATAAGTTCAGAGAGCCCCCGTGGAAGGAAAATAGTGAAACAAAAGGAAGAGACAGACACTTCCATTGCTGCTTTGCTTTTGCTGCAGGAAGCTCAGAGACAGCCGTTCAGACAGCAGAAGCTGCAGGTCACAGAGTGGGCACTTCCTATGAGACGGGAAGCCACAGCTCCCTGTGCATGGGGCTGTGGCGGGATGCAGGCTCCATCCACTCCTTTGGACTTTTATTGCCGCAGCTGGCGCCGCTGTGGCTCAAAGGCATGACTGGGAAGGGCCAGGCACCCTGCTGCCCCAGGAGCTGCTCAAACAGCCCTGTGTTCAGCCCTGTGGGCTGCCACCCTCCAGCACATATCTGTTGCTGAGTTATGAAGAGCCACACAATAGCAGGAGCACGGGGAGAACAATCACTGAATACCAGAAGCACGTGGCTGAGTGTGCATGGATCATGAATGATGCTCCTACAGCACATCTATTGGGAGAAAAAAGCAGCTATCAGAAAAAACTACCCAAAACTTGTCTTCTTTAATGCTTTTAATGAGTTACGTCATACCTTAAATGTCTAGTAAAGTTACCAATGTGAAGGGCTATCTGAGGAGAGTATAACTACTTTTCTTAATAAAATTGATTTAAAAAGAAATTTCAACTGTGCCTTCCAGCATTAATTTGTGGGCTATATCCTGTATTTATTGCTCTTAGTGCAAAAGTTGTTTTTTATGTTTCACAAATGCAATGGAAGGTCTGCATATTTACTGTAATTGTAGGCCATGTGGAAACACAACAAACGTAAGACTCCTCCAAATTTTGATGAATTGCAGTCTAAAGAGTCACAGAATCATAGTATATTCTGAGTTGGAAGGGACCCACAAGGATCAACAAGTCCCACTCTTAAGTTGAATGGCCCACACGGGGACTGAACCCCTGTGAGTGAGAGAGACGGAGACAGAGAGCAAAAGTTAGTACACAGAAGAGGAAAATCTAGCTCCTGGCAGAAAATGTATGCAAATATAAATGTGTACATATACTTATGCAAGTTTATATTCTGTTTCTACTGTCTTTGTTGAAGGGAAAGCACTACAGGATCATCTATGACTCTAATTTAGGAGTCCCAGTACTCAAAAAGAATCAGCACACCCTGAAGACTTTTTGACTCTGTGCCGGCCGGTGAAGGTCCTTTGCCATCTGCACATCACACCAGAATGGCCCAGACTTTTAGGACTGATAGATGGTGACATGATACATACCAGCCCTCCAGAGCTCATTTTGCTGCTGGTACAACCATCCATGAGGAATAACTGCCAGAGATTTTATTCTCACAGAAGCACCAAGATGACAATTTGGCTCCATATATCACAACTCATTTTGATTCAGGTGATATCATCAGTTGCAATATTGTGATTAAAGCTGTCGACACAGTGACATTCATAAATACAATTAATACTCAGAAACCTGGCCTTAATTTTCTGTACCAAAATTATTATGCTGTCTCGGGTTCAGGAACCAGATGTGATATAATGTTTCTAATTTAGGCTTTTGAATAGTCTTCCCAACACTAAATATGCTAACATTTCAAATAACTAAAAGTGTGAAGCTAAAACATGCAAATTATACATAAAAATATATGAAGAGACCAAACTATGGAAAGACCCCAACCTATCTTATCTTTATAAAAAACCAGCGAGTGTGGTGATGCAACAAAAAGGGAGAGGTGAATGACCTCTGAAAGCCTCTACGTTTTCCAATTGTTCCAAAATTGTTGAGTTGTTGCACAGCAGATATAAGTCTGCTTTGATCTTGTGGTTTGTGCTGGGAAGTGTATAACTGTCAGCAAGAAGAAATGTGGCCTAGTGGAGTGCTGAGATTCTTGCACACCGGTTCGAACCAGCTACAAATGGAACTGACATGATTTCCAGGGCTGTGGGAAGAAGATGAAAACAGCATGGAGAGTTGTGTAGGGAATTACAGGAAATTTGTTAATTACAGGAGTTATGGAGAGTGATTTTATATGAGGATTCATATATTCATTTACCTACTGAACTGTGTTTCCAAATGCATGAACACTTAGGAAAAACCTCTCACCTTTTTTCAGTTAAGCTGAGGTGACTGAAACAGTTCATATTATTTTTCATGTAAGTTCATTCAGCTCTTGTTAAACCCAAGGGGTTACTTCAGTACACAATAAAAGAACATACAGATTGTTCAGAATAGCCTAAATTTGTTTCTAGTTTGAGTAGGTTCACTTAAAGAAATAAAACATAAAAAACCATTACAGAAAACAATCATTTTAGGAACTGCTTAGAAAAGGTTCCTGCTAAAAAGATTACATCTTTTAAGTTGCTAAAAGATTTCAAATTGGGAAAGATACAAGTAACTTCTGAATTATCAGCATTTTTCAAGAGCTGTTTTACTTAAAAAAAAAACCAAAAAAACCCCACCACCAAACCACTCCGCTAATTTATTGCAATTGGAAAGGACTACACAAGTACATCATTCTGTTTTCATGTCACCCATAAATACTTTGTTTCTATACCAGTTTTGCATTTTGTAGAGCTGCAAAGGAGCTGGGGAAATTCAAGTGAATTATTTCACCTACAGAGCATGAAACACACTGGAAAAATTCCTATGGCATATGCAAGCTGCTGTCCAGTGTCCACAAGTGCCCCTTGTTTTCACTGCTGCACAGAGCAAGGGGCTCATCTACAGAAAAGCTTTAAAGGTCATGACCCTACCTTAAAACAACTGTAGTGGGTAGGTCATGCTACCCTGTCCATTTCCCTCTGCAGTCATTTATACCTGGGTCAAATACATTTCTAGTGGTCCCTTAAATTCACAACAGGTTTGTATAGCCAGACTGTCACAGAGAAGCAGCAGTGCATGGATCAATTTGATTCCAGGCTGTTGGACTCAAAGGAGAGTTGGACAGAGTCCATCCACATGATGCTTGCATTTAAAGTAGGATATCTGCTTCAATAAACAATGTTCTGTTTGCTAAATAGGCTGGATTTCAGCTCAGGTGCCCTGACTGAAGCATAGTCTGAATTCAGCCCCACCTGAAGTGGGAGGGCTTCAGCACAGAGACAGGCTTTTGGCTTGAACAGAAAATTTCTGCAAGAGATGAGAACTCTGCTCTTCTGATGCAGTGGCAGGTCTGATCCAAAGGTCATTGAGGCTGATGGAAGAGCTCCAGATACATTCAGTCATTCAATAGTCCTAGAACAGGCTGTAATCTATACTTTGCTCTCCTTTTTTTNNTTGCTCTCTTTTTTTTTTTTTTTTTTGTAAAATTTTTAGACGTCCACTTTTCTGTATACAGAACTACCTTTCCTATTTCTTACTTCTTGTTTGCATTTGCCTGTTTAAGAGCCCTTCAGAGACCGGACAAGAGTGAGACAGAGGAAAAGTGACTAAAGTTATTAGTCAGATTAGGGATGTTTCTCAAGTCCTATGGTGAAAAAAAATTCCAATTTGTATTTGTTGTTCCATACTTCTGATCTATTGTCATCAAGCTGAAATATTTGCCTTATATTGCTAAACAAAAATATATTTAGAAAGCTTTGCAGTTTGTTAGTCACTGTTTCATGAACCACTTGAACATGGGAAAAGCTAGCTTGGTATCTGCTTATATTAAAAATGGAGAACATTTTCTTCCTAGGGACTTTTACATGCTTATTAAATGGATACTTCTATGTTTTCTTCAAATCATTCCAGTGGTTTCTTTGTCATCTGGAATGACAAAGAAAATTTCCTTGGACAAATCTAGAAATTTTCCACAGCCTTTTAATTTGCATAAGTGCTGTTTCTAGGCCTGACAATTGTTTCCATTATTGAGAAAATTAATCAAAGAAAACACAAAATGCATTAGCCATTTTACCAAAACATGATGAAGAATAGATAAAATAACATATTATTGAAAGATGAGTGGTAACATGATGCATACCGATCAATTGTATTACAAATGTATGACATTAAATGAAATGTCAAAAACAGTAATTCAGTTTTGGGGGATTATATTTTGCTGAGCAAGTGCAGAACCAGAGGCGTGAGACTGAAAGCATGTGCAGAGATTCTGTCTTCATCCCTTCTCAACGAGATTATTTGGGGTGTTGGTTGTAGGGCACATGAGAGCAGTGGGTAGAATATTGAATGGTGTGGGGAAAATGAGATTGACAGGAATGAAAGGCTTCAAGATTCAGATGGATGTTTTTGTTTGCTGCTAGCAGTTCCTGGTTCCAACCAAACAGTGTGACTTGGCTTAGGTAAGATGGACTGTGCTCTCAGCGACTTTGATCTCTCCTAATCTCCTGAGGTCTTGCACAACCCTAAAATGAGGAGAAGAAGGGTCTGCTGTTATCAAGAGGAGTTATCCCCTACCAATGATGAAAAGAAGTAGAATTTGACAAAATGAGGCGTTTTGCTTCAATTCCTGAAACAATTCTTTCTTTATGGTGGTTGAAGATATGTGTTGCCAAGAAATTGTTTTTCTTTTTATATATAAGAAATCTTTCAGATTCTAGGTCATCTGATACTCACATAACAAAAAGTCAGATGTAGCTTTGATTAAAGCAGACTTTCCTCTCATAACATTTAAAACTAAAGAATAATGACCACTATTTGCACAACTCTTTCAATTTCTGAAGGAAATCAGACTGCTTTCCTAACATAAGGCACCAATCTTGTGGCAAAAGGGCAATCCTTAAAGAGTGGTTTTGTTTTAAGCTGATTTCTTCAAATATGTGTAAAAGACATCAGCATTGTGACTGCCTTTTGTCCTTATCTTCTAAGATATATTTATATATTACTTTTTAGTTAGTTTGAAAGAAAATGTTTCAAAGGGAAGAAGTTTTTAATTATATTTAAAATTCGTGTCAGTTTAATGGACAGTAACTATCTTATTCTTGTTTAAGTGCCACTAAGTGAATTCACATGGGTACTCCTTTCAAAGCCAGAACTGCACTCATCCATCAACAGTTGTTCAATGAGGATGGAATAAATCTTTGAGTGTAGCTATTTAATTTTTAAACTTTTTTTTCCCAATCAAATGAAAACATATTTTGAAATCTATGTCTGTTTTCTTGTTATTCCCACTGGCAGGCTTAGCATTGAATAATTCAGCAGACTGAGTAGTCTATGCCAAGTATAACCTCAAATCCCCAGACTTACTAAACTCAATTTCAAGTTTCTCACTTTAAGCAATATATTTAATAAATTATGTATTTTCCCTTCAAATTTTCCAATGGATTGCAAGTAGCCGAGACACCATCCCTTGATACTATTCATTTTCATATTAAAGGAAGAAAAAAAGCTGAATAGGGTGTAAATATTCCCCTAACCAAAAGCCTTACTGTTGGTTTTGTTGTTTTGGTTTGGGTTTTTCTTTTCATTGAAATCTAACCCTGGGAAAATGTGACCATACAGAAAAATTATTCTGAGTTCCTGTAATCTGTACTAGATACTATTGCACGAAGAAAATGAGAGGTAAACATCTAATTAAGTGTATAATCATCTCCTTGTGTAATTTGCCAAAGATATAATTTATTCTAAAATTAGTGAGAAAAGTACAGAAGAAGGAATAATCAGCATAGCCTGGTAATTAGGTATGTGTCCTCTGGCACGTGGCCTGTCATATTTTAGACCAAAAGTGGATCTGAGCTGCACATTTTTGATGCAGATCTCAGCTGATTACGATCTCTCCAAAACTCAGGGTGTTTGGCTTATGGTGTTGGCAGAACCCAATGGAAAGGGTACAGCTGTGTCCTGCATCGTGATCAGACTCCTACATCTGCAAACACTTATGGGATTTCAGATTGAATTTTAGCCTTATCATGCTCTCACGGATGCATACCACAGAAAGCAATTAAGATGTTGGGAAATCTAAGTGACTGTAAAGCTTCAGGGCTTGTTAAAACTACTTGTTATCCTCCTCAGGAGAAGGAAACTTGGGGAAAAATGAAACCATAAAGAGCTACTTTGACCTCTTCTGACCTCTCATCTTTTGCTTCTGAAAGAGCAATGTAAGAAAGATATTAAGCTATTAAAGAGCATCCAAAGGAGGGCAACAAAGACAGAAAGGGCCTTGAGGGGAAGCTGAATGAGGAGCAGCCCAGGTCACTTGGTCAGTTCAGCCTGGAGGAAACCAAAGAGAAACCTCACCGAAGTCACAGCTTCCTCATGAGGGGAAGAGAAGGAGCAGGCACTGATCTCTACTCTGTGGTGACCAGTGACAGGACCCAAGGGAATGGCCTGAAGTTGTGTCAGGGGAGGTTTAGGTTGGATATCAGGAAAAGGTTCTCCACCCAGAGGGTGGTTGGGCACTGGAATAGGCTCCCCAGGGAAGTGGTCACAGCACCAATATGACAGAGTTCAAGAATCATTTGGGCAACACTCTCAGGCTCATGGTGTGACTCCTGGAGATGTTCCTGTGCAGGGCTGAGGGTTGGACTCAACTATCCTTGTCAGTCCCTTCCAACTCAGGATATTCTATGATTCTGTAATTCTGTAATACAAGTGGCTATGTTAGTAACAGGCAGACGCCTTTGTAGGTGGATCAATTAATTGTCATTCACATCACAAGTGTGATCTGATCTAATCTACAGATGCTTTCATCAAACATCTTGCCTGTCTTCTCCACTGACCTTTCTGCTTTAGTCCCTTGCCAAATTAACTTTGAAGATATAACATGACATTATAGACCCTACCCAGTGTCTGCAAAGGAGTTGTTTTCCATTTTGAAATGCTCTAGTGGTGGGAGTCAAGGGAAACACATTTCGACATCGTTACATACAACAACAACACCTTGTTCTTCCTTAGAATAATCCTCAGATAAACAAAGACTTGATCATTATGCTGGGTGGTTGGTGGTCATATCTACAGAATGAGTAGAAATGGTAACAGCTGGCTTCATGTTCTACAAGAGATGTGTTCTCTCACTTATTCTGAGCACTACTAACCTATGCAACACAACAAGATCACTGACAAGGCAAAATATTACCCTGCCTAAAATCTACCCTAAATCTCTGTGATGAGAAATGACCCCCAGCGAGATTACTAGGACCAGTTGTACAGGAGACACCTTTTGAAGGGACAAGAGATCATTGTCTTGACAAGTGAGAGAAGAGGTTTTGGAATCTGTCTCTTGAGGTAATGTGATTGGAAAGGTGCCTTTGGCAAAGGGGATAAAAGAAATCTAGAAACAGTAAAAACTAGAGAAACGGGCAGAATGTCTCCAAGAAGGAAAATATTCTTTAGAATCAGAAAGACCAAAGCTGCCTTATATCAGCTATTTGACAGATTGGCTGGATGTTGCATCTGGAAAATATTTTAGGAATTTGAACAAAAGCTTTAATTTTCCTTGAAAGCCATTTTTATTTTAGTCTCTTGCTTTCAGTTTGTTTTACAACACTAACAATTGCAACTTTGTCCCATTGGAAGAAAAAAAAAGAAGAAAACTCTTCATTGTCCTTTGTCTTTATTTATAACTTTCAGGTGCATATGAGAAACACTTTATGTGGTAATGGGAAATAAGTGGCCACTTATCTTTTCTGAGAAGAGACACTTGAGGTGACTCAGCTCATTCAGTCCTGTGGTGTTTAATGAAATATGAAAGAAATGTTTCAATCTAGCTCAACTATTATAATTTGCTGCTTGTTTGGAAATAGTTGCTATCTTTCTTAAGCCACATTGTAATATCATAAGACCTTCTCTACTCTCTTGAAAAATATGTTTCTGAGATCATATAAACTGCAAAACAAAGGACTGCATGATCTCCATTTTGGAGGAGGAAACCCTATGTCTGGAATAACAAATAATTTCATAATCTCAGGACAGGCAATATTCAGAAATAGAAAAACACAATAGAAGAAAAAGTGAAAAAAGGTATCAAAATCCACTGAGGTTTTTACTGCCTACATGTAGTGACATGGGTCTTCATTCCACAAGTCCCCCTCTCTCTGCTTTTTTAATCTGTTGGTTATTAAAGCTGAAATAACTACCAAATCTTCCAGAAGAAGTGACTGGTACACAGTTCTGGGGGGTTGCTGCTCTGAACAGATTCTCCTCTAATGGGCCTCTGATGCAAGTCACTACCTCTGCAGAGCAAGTTGCCTGGGAGACTTCTGAAATATCATTAAAAATGTTATCTGCTCCCCCTACTTTTTATCAATATGTGATTTTTATTGCTTTCAGAACTAGCTGTCACATAAAAGAAAATACAACTTTTTTGTCCAGGTTCCTCTATGGTTCAGATAGACTAATAAATACACATTTTAATTACCATACCTGATGCATGAAACAATATATGAAAAGTGAAGTAATATTAGAGGATAAATAAAACAACATGCATCCTCGTCTCTGGAGAGATTGTTAGTTCATTGCTCTGGATTGGCCTTGAGATTAAATAGAGCTCTTTCAATTAAGCAAACAAACTGCAGCTAAAGAATCCACTGCAACTAAGTCAACACTAATTACTCGATCATAAAATGTTAAAAAGGAAGTAGGCAAGGGGAAAAGGGGAAAAATGGTAAACAAAGAACCTGCTGATCTGCTGCATTTCTCTTTTGCACACCGCCACAGCTACACGAAGCCCTCAAGAAAACTGCTGGCATGTGGAGCAGGAGCATCTGTAATAGATCCAGCCACTTATTTGAATGGTTACCTTTCCAATTCAGAGAGCAGCGTAGCTAATTAACAGAGATAGCTACATACAATTAGCTCTCAGGACTTGGTGCATGCTGCTATGAAGTCTGAATGTGTAGGCACAGATGAACTACACCCACATTCAGATTTCCCCAAGGAGAGGTTTTGAGGAAAGCTTTAAAACCCTCTCCATTATCTCTGCTACAACTCAGCTGAGCACCAGAAGCCAGCTTGCATCTCCCTCCCCCACCCCAGGGCAGCACTGCACCTTCTTTCCAGTGGCTTCAGAGCCACTGGGAAACTGTAATAGTGGTGAAAGCCTCTGTCCTCCCCTGGCCCCAGGATGTGAGCCAGGATGCACTCCCTGATCTAGAGGGCCCGGCATGGAGGCATCATCTCACTGGGAAGAGGCATTCCCTCTTGTCTCCTCTTTATGGGAGCTGTGCCTGTTGCTGGAGCTGCCTGAGCCCTCAGCAGTCATGCTGGGATATCAGCACTGTGTGAGGGCTGCAAGTGTCAGAGCAGCAAGTGACAGGCTGAGCACATTGAAGCTTCCCTAAGGCAATAAAAATATACGACATGAGTACCCATCACCAGCCCCTGAGACTTCACAGAGTCTCACTGTCCAAAAAGTCTTGCCCACTTCCAAACTCAGAGAATGGAAATCTAGGGGTGTGGAAGAAGCTAGAGAGTGCACAACAGCCTAATTAAAGTCATCATTGAGCTTTAGTTAATATATAAATATATATCTATATATATATACACACACATAAGTTTCATACACACAAGTTATTGGTCCAAGAAAGATGTGTTAACAGTTTAAATCCAGTTGAAAGAGAAAGTAAGAATTATTATCTGACCGTCTTGTCTCCATAGCTTTAATAAAGTAAGAAAGATGGTGAAAAGTGGAGGACTGTGGCAGAAGTGGGTGGAGAGGTCTTAACCTGCAGAAGCACCACATAGTGTGAAAACTAACCCAGAAGATGCAGGATTGTGTGTCAGAAATGAGAAATTTTTGTTTTTAACTCACAAACAAGTTGAAAGAAATAACTATAAAGGCAGAGACAAGTAGGAGAAAAGAAAAGGGCCAGCAGGAGGGTTTCAGAAGGAGGCAAGCAAAGGAACATGTCCCCATGCCAAGGATAAGGGGCAGTGTGCCTAGCCTGTGTGGGAAGCAGCACATGCATGGGGGACAGATACTGCAAAGGGAAAAACCACTCCCCAGGCCAAGTGCTGGAGATATGAGCAGTCCTGTTGACAGGCAATTGAAGGGGAGCCAGTGCTTATCTTCCCCACTTACATTACTGCGACTTCGTCTGCTACACTTTGACTTCCTTTTGAACGTTTGCATCTGTTTGTTTTCTCCTCCTGTGTACCAAGTGTATAGTGACATTTTACACAATGCTGTTCTCCACTGGGAAAATGCCTGAGAAGCCTTGCATGGAGACCAGGCTCAGTCCTGCCGTATCCATAGGGGCTGACACCTGAGTCATGCCTGGTGTGGGACCCTTGCTGGGACAGTCACTTTTCTCCATGAAAGCATAATAATGTCAGGTTTCATGGTGCTATGGGAATAGTAATCCAGGTGTTGCAGGAGCTGCTTGAAAGTTTTAGGAGTTTCATACAACATCTGGATAAAAACCAAGCAAGAAGACTGTTCAGTTCACTGAAAGTCTGTTATTTTTACTCATTATGCTAACTGGATGACTCAAAAATTACTGCAAAATTAATGAAAATTGTAGTAATTTTTCAAAATGACTGATTTCACTTGCAATTCATCCAGATGTGCTGAGAATATAAAATTGCACGGGGACCATTTCTGCAATGGTGAGCTGTATAAAACACAAATTGTTGCCATAGTCTCTCCTCTTACACAATAAATTAGACTGAAAAAATAGCTGAAAACAACTAAAAAGCAGACAGCACATCAGTGCCTTCTTTCTCATCTTGGACTGGTTTAACATTTGACTTCACACTTTGAAGGAATTTTTATGCTACTCTAAATCTGCTGTGATGCAGAAAGCTGTTGCTGAACTGTCCTGAAACTCCCTCTGAACTCTCAGGTCAAANGGAAGGGGGGAAGAACTGGGGAAAGAGAGTGTTTCTAATGTGCAGCATTCTGTTTCAGCAGATACAAAACTAAAAGATACCAAATTGCTCTTCCCTCTGTAGCCTGTGAAGAAGAAAAGCTCATTCTCAGCTGTCTTTCTTGCTGTAGAATGAGCACAAGAGGAGAGGTTTTTGCATGCCCTGCGCTTTCTTCAGCCATTTCCCCCTCCACACTCCACCACCGTTCAGCTCCAGCCCTCCTGGCTCAGCAGTGGGGTGAGATAAAAGGTTTACCTTGCAGTAAGCAGAAGCTTGTCTGCTGTTCCTCAGTGGGCCAGGCTTTGTGTCATGAATTTGCATGTTACTGCAACGGATAAATAAAAGCCAAGATATTCACGAATATGATTGAAGAAGAGACTTACGTAGTAGTCAAGTACACATTAGAAAAGGAAGTACTTGGATAAATATTTAAGTAAAGTTCAGAACTACTGCTTACCTCCTGTCAAATCCTGAAAGTACCTAAGCTCCTGGACAGGCTTGCTAGTCTGGTTTTCTAAGGAAAAAGTCCATGAGATTGAACTTTGACTATAGTTTCACCTCATCATAACTTTTGAACTCTTGGGAGAATTCACATCATGCTTGGAAGATGACTGGAGCCTCAAAGATAGTTCTGTTCTTATGGGTTTTGGGAAAAGTTGAAGACAATGTAACACTCAATCCTCATAGAAAGCCAGAGGCAAGAGGCTTAGATATTCAAAACATCTGTGATGATTTGGTAGTTATCACCAGTTCATGTGGGAATCCCAACTCTACACTACAGTCCCTGCTCAGCTAAATCCCACCCTGTATATTCTTCCACCATATCTTCTGGAGATCACCCAGCCTCCAAATATTTTCAGAGTATACCTTGCACACCAACAGATTAACAAACTGCTTCCTAGGACAGCTGTGGTGTTTATCAAGAAGTATGGCCAGATGGAGACTGGTGCCATAGCCCACTTTTAATCAATCTCACTAGCTTCGTATCGCCACCTTTGCCCAGCAAGTGATGGACAATCAGGGATGCATTTTAGGAAGTGGTCTGTTTTCCAGACTTTCCTATTAGTTGGCTTTAAGTGGCAGTTCGTCAATCAAAGGTCAGCGAAACTAACTCCTAGGAGACTGCAGGAAACTCCTCTCTTCACTGACGGCCTTGAAGACCATCTGGAAGCAGCCATTTGACAGAGACCAAGAGTGATACAGAAAACAGACAGCTAGGTCAAATTACATAAAGCTGGAGCCACTATAGGAGAGTGTCAGAAAGCAGCATCTCAGCTGATGAACACAGTCCTGCTGTTTCTATGGCTTAATGTCAGCTGAAAAGAAGGTTATTGGTGATGTAGAAGTGGTCAATGCCCATTCCTTTTCATATTCTTGGTAGGTCAGGCAGACCTCTTGAAGCCTGGCCTTGAAATTTTTACAGTGATGTTCTGGCAAGTGGCAACCTCATTACTAACCAATATTATTTTATTAGCTGTTGTCTTATTACACAGACACACAGCATACATTATACCTTTGTACATATATTTAGCATAGAAACAGACAGCTTTAAATATAAACTTTTATATTTTTTTTTAATAAATGGAAACATTAATGACATACCTCCAGACTGCCTGTTGCTCTGAAGTTAAGGTCACAGACAGCTTCAAAAATGTGCAAAGTACATTAAGAATTTTCCCAGACAGATTAGGTATATGCTTAAGTTTTATAAACCTACTCTTAACCCTCTTTTTCAAATCTCCTTTTCCAGGAACTCAATTACAGCATGAACAATAGTTTGATTATAACTGCTGTAGCACAATGACCTGTGTTACATACTGGTTTTGTGTTGTTGCTTTCAGTGAGCTCTGGAGTAGAGAATAATTTGATACAGAACCTTAGGGGTGATTTTGTTAGGTGACTAGGAGGATATATCTAAATGCACTCACTCACCACAGAACTGTATGTATGGCCTGATTTTTGAAAAAACAAGTATCCCTGTTTCTGGCAGACCATGTGCTCTGGCAGGGAAACAAAGCTACCTGCTGTGTAGAAAAACAGCAGGGTGTTTACAGGCAAGCCTGACCTTTCTCTATCATCTCCTTCATAGTAAAAGCCCTAAACAACTAAGTTTCTGAGGCACTCTGAAAGAGCAAGTGGGGTTTTGCTGACATTCTGACTTATCTTGGTTGTTCCCAGACTGCTTTTGTTGGGTTTACATTGCAGTGGACTAGGAACAAAAGAGGAAGCTTTAATTCACTGATCCCCTCCCACTGCACAGAATTACAGGCTAACGAGATGCAACCTGTAACACCCTGGAAAGGCCCTCCTGCACACACTGGTGTTACATTTACTTATGTAAGCAGGTGCCCACCCCAGATACACTGGGAAAGGATTAAGTATTGCTTAAGACAAATAGCTTATTTGCAAAGGGTGTAATGGAGACAAACACTGTCTCAACAGAATTGAAACTTGTCAAGTATGACTTTAAGTCAGTATTTTTTTGTGCTATTTTGCTATTCTTGTACTTCTGAATTCCCTCTGACAGAGTAAGCTAAGTTTACACTGCTGGAGAGGGAGGCACAGAAAGGCTACAGATACATGGCTAGTCACCTTAGGAGCCTGATAAACCAGCCTGTCTGGACTCTGTGCTACCATGGGTGCTTTTCAGTTGTTTTGTAGGTTGAAGAACTTCAGTGCAAAGCTCACTCCAAAATCTTTTGATTGTGTCACTCTCTGTGCTGTCAGCACAGCCTCACGTACAATCCAGATTTTGGTCCTAAATGGAACAGAACTGATCCTCTGAGGCTATGGCTAGGAAATGAATGTAGATATGACATCACAGCAATACATTAAGATTACATTGAATGTGTGCAATTAAATAGTAGAAAACTTGCCATGGGAAAATAATTTAAAAAAAAAAAAGTTGCATTTTATGCATGCTGCCTACCCAGTAGTACATATTTTCCATTCAGCTTTCCAAGAGGCTGTCATGCATCAGTAAGGCATAGCTCTCCACACCTTCAACATCAAATATCTCATCTGTATACACTACGCAGAAATTTGCACACAACTGTCACACTGCCATTTGATTCAGCCATTCTTATGACCTGGAAAAGTACAAACAAAGGAGGACATGTAAAATTAGTTGTAGTCTCAGCACAAGGTAGTTCCAATAACTTTACTTAATTGTTCCGGAACCACAGTAACAATGTTATATGTCCTGCCTTAGAGATTGTCTGTCTGCATAACCTGGTGATCTGATGTTGTAAAATTAATAGTATTTTCGTTTTGTGTTGTTTCTTGTTGGTTGCTTGACCATATAACTGTGGGGATTCTTTTTCCCGTTGACTAGGGTATCATGAAATCATGCAATGCTTTGGCTTGGAAGGGACCTTAAAGAGCATCTAGTTCCAAACCCCCTGCCACTAGACCATGTTGCTCAAAGCCCCATCCTTGAACATCTCCCAGTGCCTCACCACCTTTATATTGAAGAAATCTCCCCATTTGCCATGGTAAACTCTGAAAATTTGAAACTCTCTTCACTGCCTCTCTGTGAAGAATTTTTCAGAAGTCTCTAATGATTGTTTGGGGTGGCAGAGACTGCTAACAAACCTACTCATCTATTGCTTTGCAAAGGATTATGTTCATTCTGTGAAAAATACAAACATTTCAAATTTTATTTTTTAGCCCCAATATGGCAAAATACGGCCCACAGAATACCAAAAGTGCCTTGCAAAATAACTTTGTCAGAATGTTTCATTTTGACTCCTTGTTCATACACAAGTCCATCAGATGCTGCACAAGTATGTTTATGAAATCTTAGAGAAAGGGTCCAACAGTTATTTACATTCCTGTAAAATGTTTTGATTTCCTTAAATAACTACTTCCTAACACAGTAGTTTTCTAACAGAAAGTTTTCAGCAACTTTTACTCTTGGTTCCCAAATATTCTTTATCAATGTCTGTTGTACTTTTTACTCCTATACTTATTTGGAAATTGCATTATTTTTCTTTGTCTAGTGCTTGGTTATTAGTTTGGTTGTTTTTCTAGTTGACATGGCTTATCAAATCAAATAAAATACTGTAAAAAAATGTTATTCAAGCTTGCCTGTACCTTAGGATTTCTAATCCTCTTAGTTAATGAGCACTTTTCTTTTCTAAATCTCTCTCATCCTTTGTTTGGAAGCAAGGCAATAGTGCTGTTTTTTTGAAGGATTAGAAATTCATCTCATAAGTGCGTATACTCGTCAGTTAATTACCTGTTGATGCCAGTAAGAGCCAGTTCTAGCAGTATTTCTTCAGAAAGTTGCATATTAGAGTGAACAGGGCAAAAGAAACTGTACTCCTGCTGTTCTGCCTGTTCTTTGATTTGTCCAACCTTTGCTTTCAAGTATTTTCCAAAAACAAGTCGTGGTTATTATGTAAAGACTAGACTTGGCTCTTTGCTAAATAGTTTGGAGCTCGTTTTTTCGTTTCCTGCTCCTGCACTGTAATTTAGAAATGAATTGGAGGAAGGTTTGCCAAACAGCAGTCACATGGAGAAGATTTGCATGCTTCAGCTGATCTTTGGGTCTAGCAAGTTCTCAGAGATGTTGAACTGTCTGTGAAAGCGTGACTAAGAGAGATAAAACTTGCATTGCGTAATCCCTCTCCCAAAAACACGCATACAGTGTGCCTCTTGCATCCTCTATGAGGACTTTCCTCCTTACAAGTTTCTCACTTCAGCCCTGAAGTGGCCCATTGTCCCCTGGCACAGCACCACACAGAGCTGGGAAGAAGGGGTGGGTCTGGAGGGTAGCAGGCTCACCTTCCACAGCACGCTGAGCTTTTCCTGTGGCCTGCTGCACTGGCTGCGTGGGACCAGTGAGAAGCTCCTGGTGCTCTGCTGGCACCACCAAGCTTTACCAGCTGCAGCAGGACACAAGGAGATAGAAGTCAGTCTCTATGGCTGTTGTCAGAAATTAAACACATGGCAATTTCTCAACGCCAGTTAGTTCTGGGCAGAATACAACTGTGGCAAAAGCAAGGAGGAAAAGCCTCTCTCAGTCCTCAAATAAATAATTTGCTGTCCCACTCATGAAGGCACATAAGAACCACCCTTCCTAAGTTCTCCAATCTGAATGAATTTACTATAAAACTATTTCAAGATTCCTTACCCCCTCCACAACTTTATGCAACTTTGTGAGTTCTTTGTGTTTAGCTATCATTTATGTTATGTCCTCATACACTTTGCTTTTGAGAGTGATGACATTGAAATGTTTGGAGCTGACAGAGCTGCAAAGAATTGTTTTGCCAGAAAAAGCATTCAGGGAGAATGGAAACTATTTGTGAAGTTGGATCTAATGCAAGCAGTTTGCATTTGAATCAATCAGCTGAAGTCAAAGAGTTGTGTTACAATAAAAAAAAAAAAAAAAAGAACATGTTTTTGGGCACTTTTTCCAGCTTCTAGTTTTGAAACAGATCCGATTTTACAGGTTAAAGTATCTCCCAAAAAAACCCCCTTGAATATTTCATTTTCAATTGATCAGTGTTTTAACTTAGCAGAAAATGATGTTAGGCAGCTATGTCATTAAAAACAAAAAGTCCAGTGCAAACAGCCTGAACCACTTGGGATTTTTCAGCCTCAGCTTGGCTTCCTGAAGAAATATAAGCTTACATGAGTGCTCTGTATAACTGTGTGCCTCTAGACTAAGCACCATCAACTTTTTTTGTGATCACTGTCTGACTTGAATCTGTCTTGTCTGGACTGCAGGTATGCTGCAAAGATACTTAACTTTCTGCAAATTTCATAAATAATGGGAGATGAGAAGGAGACTTAGGCTCATTACAACATAAGATGGGTCAGAAAGGAGGAGTAAGCATCATGATGACCTCAACTGAAACCTCATTTTGGCCAGCTGCACAGATTTAATAAGGCAGCAAAGATGAGAGCTCTAAGACCTGCCCTTCATGAGCTGCCATGGCTCCTGCTGCAACATGGCATCCGTACATTAATACCATCCATACCTTTGCATGCTCCTCACCTGCTTTTGGCACAAGATACCAAAGAATGGGCTTTTCTTCCTCCAGCACAGCCTGCAAGTATCACTCCATGGAGTATTGTGAGTTACAAATGATGGAAAGCATGCCATTAGGAAAAGGAGCTGAGACAGATCCTTGATTCCCCTGTACCAATGTTTGCAAAATCATTTACTGTGCTTTCTTGGTTAGATTTTATTATTTCAAGATAATCTGGTTCAGCTACTAGGAAGAAAGGATGATTTGCTTGTATGAGCTGATGAAAACACAGAAATGTGTAGAATTATTTTAAAATGTCAGTCATCTTCAAGGCAAAATCCAGAGGAAAACAGACAGCTTTTGGTGACTTTCCCAAAACCCTGGTCTTCAAACAGCTCTGGAGTTCACATCATACATAAAATCTTCCACGTCAAGCAAGAGTTGAGGGTATTGTTTTGGCTGCATAAAAAGTAACCACATGACATTCCATACTTGCATAGAAGTGTGGCCACACGTTTACTTTCGTGATGGAAAACTGCTTTCCTAATCAGCACAACCATTTCCATCATGGAACCATTGTGCTATTTTCCATTCAAAGGAATCAAGTCACACTGACTCTTTTCTAACAGCTTAAAGATCAGCAGAAACAATGAAGAGAATTGACCTTATGTAATCCTAAACTGATACCTGGGGTTGAACTCTTGCCCAGCGCTCCCATGCCAACTTCAGCAAAACAAGATCTTTCAGGAGGCTACACTTCTATCCTTTTTCCACATGCAGTTTTGAGGCAGGTGACAGTGACTCAAGAAGGGGAAGAAGAGGAACCACTAGAATTTTTTGAAGTGCCTTTTGCAGCTCTTGGGTTATGCATGATTTTATTATTATTCTGTATTTATTCATGGTTTAAACAAAGGGACAAAATACCCTTCCTTTAATTTGGGTGACATTAGGCAGGAAGAATAATTCTTTATATCATGTTCAGTGGAAATACGTTCACAAATAAACTGTGTTTTTTAGTCTTGGGCTGTTACCATGTCTCAAATTGTTTTTTAGCATGGATTAACCAACAGAACTACATCCATAAGCCCTTCTCTGTCCTAGTGGCAAGAAGATTTAGCTTTGTCAATTGGAAGGAATCTTTGCTAAAGCTTTATGGCTGTCATGTGTTTGTTAAAAATTATTCTTATGTCTATGTTCCTTACCAGGTATTGAGAATTCTGTGAAGGGCTGGGTTTGGGTTGAGTTAAATACCAGTGAACGTCTGTATTGTGCAGATGGAGACATCCCTATCATGTTTATTCACCAGAAGACACTGAACTGCAACCATTGACTGCCACTAGACCAAATCTTATTTGTGAGTAGAGCTGCATGCCTTGTGGAAAAAGCATTCTCCACATGCTCTATGAAAATTGTATAATTTCTCAGCTTAATGTGATCTATCACTATTTTTTTTCTGCTATCAACATACCTGCAGAACATCTAAACTTTCATTTGTATGGAATTGCCATTATTTAGGCTGTAGTTATTGTATCTACAAATGTGGACATTTGCTGTGTTTGCTGCTGTACAAGCAGAATAGTAGGACAATGTATTTACAACCTGTTGTGTTGGGTTTGCATGGCCAAGCTTTGGTAGCAGGGTGGCTTCCATGAGAAGCTGCCAGAAGCTTCCTCCATGTCCAGCAGAGCCAGTGCCAGATGGCTCCAAGATGGACAAGCTGCTGGCCAAGTCTGGGCTAATCAGAAATTGTGGGAACACCTCTGGGATAACAGATCTAAGAAAAGGAAGTTTAAAAAAGGTTATTGGGCAGATGTAATTGCAGCCAGTGAGGAGCAGTGAGAATATGGGGGAGGAACAGCTTGTAGTTACAATGAAGGTTCTGCCTCTACAGCATCACATTAATGTGATGAAACTCTGCTTCTGAACTGCCTTCTCCCTACCCTTGTCACTCCAGAAAACACCCTTTCAATGTCATTCATTTCCATGCTAACCCCAGAAAACTGCAAGATCTTTCTTCTTGTTACATATTCTTTGAATCTAAAATAAGTGTAGCTATTATTTCAGAAAGCAAGGAATAACTGCATATAAAAATGCATTTACACAAATGTATATTCACAGCTTACTGAACTTCGCTCATTTCCCTTCATTGTCCAGTTGCTTGTGCACATCCAGATGCTTCTACTCCAACTAAGAAAAGAAGTGAGTCCACCTTGGCTTTCTTGCTGTTCTTCATCAGCAAGATGCAAGGTTTTGCAGCTCCTCTAGTTTACTATAAATCACTGTGAAATATGAGGAACAAATATGAGCAAATATGAGAAAATATGAACAAAAGACAACCAGTGAGACATTCTGCTGTATGCCTCATAAGCACTCTGATAAGAAACGTGGCAGGCAGGAAAAGAGCCAGGGTCTTGGCAGTGCTCAGATGGTCTGAAGGAGAACAAGCCTGGCTCAGGCAGGAATTCCTGCAAGATGAGCTGGACCCTGCAGAAGAGTATGAAGAAGTGGCTCTTGCTGCAGGCCAGCTCTCTGTCCTACTCCTTGGAGCAAACTGTATTGTAGGGGATGGTGTGAAAATGTGAAGCATTTGGAGGGCAGTAGTTAACAACTACCGCACTCTACAGAGAGGATATCTTTACCACAAACATGGTGTGTGCAATATGAGCCCCTCCTCAGTTCTGTCTCTTGCACAAGACAAATGGGCTGCTGGTGTGTGCTCCAAGGTGTCAGCAGACATCAGCATCCTAAAGATACCCCTCTGCTGCTGCAGGGTAGCAGCAGAAGAGAATCTGGTGACCTGTTCTTTTCTCTAAGTATCAACTATTTTCCCTAAATTTCAGAATTTAGAATTTTCCCTAAATTTAGAATTTCAGAATAGTACAGAAACTATTCTGATGGTGACACCTGACTTTCTAGATAACAGGGGCTTAAAAGTGGGCCAGGGAAAATAGTAACTGATCTAAATGGTTAGCTTCATGGTAAAGCAAAGGCACACATGTCAAGAAAAGAAAGATTTATCATTTTGTTTTCACATGCAAAACAATGGAAAACAATCTGCCTAAGCTTGCCATATGGTTTTTATTGGAGACATTCTGTGTTTATATATGTATGTCTGTATATATACATGCGTAAGCTATTATAATAGATTCTGACCTGCTTCATAAAACAAGGATATCTGAAAATATGTCTGCCACTCATTAACTGCCCGTTTCCTTACGTATCTAAAAATTTAGGACTGGCTTTTTCTGAATATTCAGAGATTTCAACTTCAATATTACCACAAGTAACTTAAAAGATCCAAAATGTTCTACTTTGTCTAGCTTGCATTTCACTTCATAGTACAAGTATACACAGGCTCAAGGATAACCTATCTAACCAAGCTAGATGGCACTTGAATAATGCCAGTTGTCATGTTACAATTTTCCACTTTGGTGAGTATAATTTTAGGTACTTCTGAAAAAATGTAATTTATTTATTTAAATATTTATTTAAATTTACATTTAGAGTGATTTATGGCCATTATCCCTTTTTCTCTAGTGGAAGCTACCCTTCCTCTGATAATAGATATCAAACACATCAGTGGGAGATGTGAGTAAAATGTAAAAATATGAGAATCTTAAAAAATGCTGCCATTTACAAACTGATTTGAAAAAACCCTACTTATTTCTACTGTGAAATCTGTAAAAATCGGTAAATATGTAATTTCTTACATACTGATAGTATTTGGTATTTTTGTATGTCTATTATGGTTTTGATTTTTAAATAAAAATGGCTGCCAATCTCAGCTGTCAATATGTCCATGCCTCATATGACCAAGCAAAACAACACAGCTGATAAAATACCATAAAATGAGCTATCTAAAATGAGTAATCTTCTTGGGAATTAATCTACTTCCATGCAGTTTAGTAAATCTCAGCATAACTAAAAGCACAGTCCCTGTAACATGTGGCAGAGGGTAGAATATTAATGTATTTGTAAGATGTTGACAAGTACTGCATCTGTCAGGAGTAGAGGCTATAAAAAAAGTCCTCTTCATTCTGTCTGTGCTTGAAATTTCTTACATTTAAAACAAGGAACCCTTCCATCTCCCCAAAGTTTGGCTGATGAAGCCCTGCAGTGGAACATTTGCTAATACATTTGATACTGTCATGATGAAAGTCAGACTATAATCTGCCAAGAACAGAGGTTGCCAGGTCAATCTTCCGATAAGTATGACTGATTTGCCTCAATACAGCAGTGGAAAATATGCAAATTCACAGGGTGACTAATTACCCTAGGGAAAACTTAAGCAACTGGTCTGAACTCCCCTGTAATTAAAACCATCTAGATAATGTAAACAATTGTCTTGTAAGCATTTCGCACTGGAAACTTTCTGCAACTACTTATTCTGTGGCCTGGCTTTGTATTTGCCAAGCTCCTCAGTGCATTTTAAGCTCATTAAGGCTTAGCTCCTGCCAAGGACTCTCTGTCTCAAGTCATCCAGTGCTCACAGGTGGCAGTTCTGGTTGGAGGCTGGAACTATAACACTGTTGAGTATTCATAGCTGAGGGGGCAGCACATCACATGCCTGGCCCCCAGCACCAGCAGAAGTGGCAGCAGGAGAGGGACAGCAGGACTTTTCAGAGGCACCTGAAACTCCAGATGAAACTACTGAGAACTGGAGATGTAGTACTGGGGGAAATCAGCATGTGGAGTGTTGGGGGCTTGGTATGCACATACAGGAAAAGCAAGAGCACCAGCTGTAATTAAAGTCACCTGCTGGTTACTTTGTTTTGTTAAAGCTCCTGCCTTGTTTTCTTGCCCCATTTTATCCAACATGTCTTTCCAAAATGTTAGCAAAATAGTTAATCAAAAGACTCTTAACCTTGCTTAGACTTCTGATCTAGAGAAATAAACTCTCTGATTAGAGGAAACTGCAAATAAGTGCTTTTATCACATGAAATAACAGGGGCTTTTTTTTGTTTGTTTGTTTGTTTGTCAAGTGGGCTCAGTGATTCTGGGAAAATTGTTTTTGCTACTGATTGGCATTGGTCTCAGTATTTCTCTATGGGATGTGTTCTGAATACATGTTCTAGATATCTGCTGCTGGGCACTGAAACATGAAAGTTCAGGTGGTTTCCTTCCAGCTTCCCTGCTCTTCCCCTCCCAATAGGAGAACAAATCAACCTGTTAAGTGTAGAGACTCTGGGATCTACTGATGGTGACTTGCTGAGCTTATTTAATAGATCATAAATAATAAATAATATCAATAAATATCAATAATAAATCAATAATAATATCAATAATAAATAAATCAATAATATAAAGAAATATAAAGAAATAATACTGCATTTGGGGGGGGGATTTAGCTTGTGCGGAATGAGAGCTACTAGATGAGGAAGAAAAAATTCAACACCCAAGTATCACGTTTTTCAAGCTCTGAGTAAGGCAGGAGCCAGTGTAGGGGCATGTGTGCATGTGTGTTTTGTACCAGAGACTGCTCACAAGAGAGCAGTGAATTGAAATTTCAATTGCATGGGAGTTCAGCCAGGTCAATATTCAATAATGAATTTGAATCTTTATAGCAGGCCAACAGTTGCACTGAGGGATACTGTGTTGTGTGGTGATTCAGTCCTGAATCCAAATGCTGTGGAACTTCAATTTGCCTGACATATGAAGTAAATGCAGTTTCCAGAAATCACTGTTTGGTGGTCCAGAAGATTTGAAGAGAGAAGTCCTTTGTTTGCTCACAGAAAAGGTACAGCAGAGGCCAACACTGAGATTTTCTTGTGCATTATGCTGAGGCATTCCCTTCTCAAAAAAAACCCTAATCAACTGCTAGCTGACTGGGAGTAGACCTCTCCCAGGAAAAAAAAAAAAAAAAAAAAAAAAAAGACTGGGGAAGATCAGAATCTTCTATTTGCCTGAGCTCCAAGCCTTCTTGAACAAGATTCCTACAAAGCTGTTCAGAAAATTTGAAATGTTGTGGGCTGGGAGCTGCTCTTTTGCTGAGGCTCAGCTGTCAAAATTAATTGCTACTTACTAGCATCCTCCTACATCCGTATCTCCAAAACATTTGATGGCGCTTAGTGCTACTGCAAAATGGTCCAGAGGAGCACTACAGGGACATCTTTTTCTATTCTAACAGTTCATGTTGCTATTTCTTCAGACTCAGTGTTAGGACTAGTTTGTAGTGTATAGGCACAGAAAATAAAGTAGCCTCTTACCACAACCCCAGATGTGACAAAGATCCTCTTATCACATCCTCTAAGTGGAAGAACCTCCCAACAGAAGTCCATCACAGCTTAAGTAATGCTAGCTACCTCATTTTTTTGATGGGCTCCTACTGGGGGTGAGCAGGTGCTACAAGAGAGTTGGAGAGGGACTTTTTACAAGGGCATGTGTGTCAGGACTGGAGGAATGGCTACAAACTGAACAAAAATACATCTAGATTTGATATTAGGAAGAAATTCTGTACCCAGAGGGTAGTAAACAGGTGGAACAGGTTGCCTGCAGAAGTTATGGATTCTCTGTCTCTGAAAGTGTTCAAGGCCAGGTTGCATGGGGCTTTGAGCAACCTGTCTAGACAGGTGTCCTGCCCATGGCAGGAGGGTTGGAACTAGATGGTCTTAAGGTACCTCCCAATCCAAACTGTTCTATGATTCTCTAGTATGTGCTGGATCTTCATCTTTCTGCACTGCCTGCCTCTCAGAAATTTTAATTTATAGATATTCCTGTGGCATGCGATCTTCAAGGCGAGAGTTAAGTATTTGGATTTCAGCTCGGTAAAAGCTATATTTTTTGCAAAATTTGTGAAACAGAGTTAGCTCCAACCCTGAGGCAAAGGACAGAACATTGACAGAGCAGGACTTTACACTGTCAGATGGTGAAGAAACTCCTATCCCTCCTGCCTCTCTTAAAACTTGTGGGGGACACTGAAGTCCTTTAAATTCCACTTCTACATCTGTTCTTAGTTAAAAACATAAACAGTAAAACTAAATTAAGAGAAATGGTGACAGTTTGGGGTACCAGAAGTAAGTATGAAGGGTGTTTCTTAATATTAGATGTTTTTCCAGTCCAGAGCATAGAGAAAAGATGTAAATGTTTCAGAAGAAATCAAGTTTCTGTTCCTCTGCGTCTCCTGCAGGGTGCCAAATGTTATGGAAGTCTGCCTGAGGCTCACTAACACTAAAACTATTATCTCTCTGAATCTGGGGCAGCTGAAGTTGCATTCATATGTTCATTAGAGCTATTCTGGAAATAGAAAATGAAAGATTCTGAGGCTATATTACACCAGAGACAAGTACTTTTCATTTCACAGTGCTGCTGTGGCTATATCAGCACGGCAGGTTGCCCATCTCATGTTAAATTGAACCAAAAACTGCTGCATACTATGACAACAAAATAACTCCCAGTAGCAGACTCTTCCACTTAAAACCACTTGGCTTATCTTCTCTGCACTCTCTCCATGTAGAAGGCTACAATGTCAAGAAATAGCAGGATTCCTATGCTATAGGAATTCCACTGGGTTGCTGGCTATGACCTAGAGAGCTGAACAAAGGACCTGAAAATTGACACCTCAGTTCTGGTTTTAGGGGCAGTCACACAGCTAGTGCAGAAACAGTTAAATTGCTCTTAAGTTGCCAAAACATAATTCTGTATCATCCTTCAAAAGTGGCTTCTACCATGAAATTTGAAAACCCATGAAATGATCAAGTCTCCTTAGTGTGAAGCAATATAACTGAGGGGGAAAAAAGTGTCCGTGTCAGTTTACAAAGCAAATGAAAACGGAGAGGCAAAAAATGGCTACATCCAAAATAATAGATCCAGTAACCAAGCCTATCTCAGACAACTGCCTCAGCACATTGGCAGTTTAGCTTTTGCCAAGTTTTCTGAAAAAGTAATTGTACATGGGAATCTGAAGAAGAGATTTTTGTGACTGGTTATAGAGAATTTCCTAGTGCTAAATACCTAATGCAAAGAGTAGCATGATATAAAAAAAAGAAAGTTCTCATTTCTACTCCAAGGCAAACCACAGAGGAAGGACTTGGTTAGTCAGTGATGACAGACATTGAAAAGGGAAGATAAGGAGTCAGATAGTGCAGGAAACTGGAGAGAGATGAAATGGAAGAGGAGAGGCTGATTATTACAGCCTGGAGACTATGGGAGAAAAAAAGAGCAGCAGAAAGACGATCAGGTGGGCCTACGTGTGTAGCACAGCCCAAAGCTGAAGGTGTCAGGTCATGCTGAGTTCAACAGTGCCAGATCACTGTAGAATAGAAGCTGGGTCTCAAGAAACAATACAGAAGAGTAACAGGAATGAGATGATGAAGGTGTTAAGGATGTATGTATCACCAGATGTATGAGGAGTGTGAGGCTGGAGAGAAGTCAGGGCTGATAGCAAAGTGAGAAAGGGACAGGCCAGGCAAAAGCTGGGTGATAGGGGTATGGAATTTGCATTTAGCTTGATGTGAGAGAGGGAGAAATTGAATTGGAAAGGGTAAAACACAATCAGCCACAGAAGCATGATCCCAAAGGGGAAAGGAGAAGGACAGAGAAAATAGAGAAATGAGAGAAGAAATAAATGCAGGGAACTGTATTGTGTATAATGAGAATGGTAAATTGCAGTTAGGAAAGGGGAACACACTGAAAATCCTTGAGTGAACAGATCTGAGACACCTGATAGAAGATTCTGCAACTGCAGCAATTTCCTGTGTTTTCCTATTTATAGGAATGACCCAGATAAAATTGCAGTGTTCCTCATCTTACTTTTCTAGTAAAATATTGACATTTATTTTGTGTGTGAAGAGGATGCGCATGACTAAGAAAAATATTTCAAACAAGGAAATGGCATTAGATTATCCAGTCCTTGCTGCTTGTCTAGATACTCAGTATTTCAGAGGCTGTGTCTGTGAAAGAAATAGCATTTTGTTTGGTGCAGGAGTATTATATTGAATGGTGCTCGGAAAATATTTTCCCTCACAAATACAGGGGCAACTCGCACAATAACTCATGAGCATTTCATACCTGCATATGAGCCAAACCTCTGCACCTGACTGATCACTACACAGCTCCAGTTTTCCTTCGCATGAAATCAACTTGCATGAGTAGACTTATCCACTGGTGCATAGTACTGCACCAGTGGAAGACAGATTCCCACCTCCTAATTGCATGCGCCTCCTAAATGGTCCTAGTGCAGCATTTCCCATTGTATGAACTTGTGGCAGTTGGAATTTTAAAGAGATTTCTGGGAACAGTAAGTTTATATATGGTTTTTGCTGTCTAAAACAAGCAAGTAGTTCTCCAGGCATTAGAAAAACTGAGTTCTAGAAGATGAAAAAGTTGAATGGTAAGACTTACATCTGCATTTCTTCCAGAGTTTGGTTTTGCCTCATTATAGGCAAAATGTAGCCACAAAAATGAAATGCAAATGAACACCATTAATATGCAAACCTAACCTTGTCCAAAAATGACACTGCAAGGAAGAAAACAAAAATCCAAGGTAGATCCCTCAAGTCACTGTGCATTCATGTTTTCAGACGGAGAATTCAGTCACCAAATGTGCTGTTGGTGGAGCATGCTCAAAACTGCTGCTCTTTTGGAACCCTGGAGAAGCGTGAGAGCATGGCAAGATCTCACTACAGCTATGAATCAATATATCACAAACTTCACCAGACTGGACCCCTTTGAAGATCAGCAGACAACTGAATCTTCTGCTGCTCTTATTTAGTCTGGCATGTCTTGTCTGAGACTGAGAAAGGAGATGACAATTTTCTGAGATAAACCCTGACCTGAGGCTACCCATTCATTCAGCTGTTTTGGGAAGCCATTTGTGACAAACCTATGCTCTACATACATGGCGCTTGCCTTTCATCTTCTTCCCCCTTCAGAGGTCACTTTATAAATTTCTTCTTAATACCATCAGCCTTTTGTGTGAGCTGGGACAGATGAACAACATTGAGGAGAGGGGACACTATCCTCTGTTTGTAAATTCTGCCATGACTCTTTTGTTGCTTATTACCATGTCTGAATACTTGATTATACTTGATTAAAGCTAGACAAAGAGGAATGCAGAGTGCATTGGTGACAAATCAAGAACTGAAACCACACCACCATCAGGCACAAAGTTATGCGTTTTAAAACTGCGTCATTTTAAAGAATAGCCATGCTGAGTTTTTCTTACTTTTTCTTTTTTAATTAATTGAGGGTTCTTCTTTACAGTGGTGTGTCTAAAATCTCTTAGCTTTGACTTAAATGAAAGTTGAGATTTCTCAGTACTCATTGAACTTCTGAGGAAGCCTTTAGGAATAATGAATGGTAAGGCTGACTCTGAAGTCAGCAGAACTGGTTATGACACATGAATGCCCTAGAGATCCAGTCTAAATTAGAGCAAAGTTCTGCTCCCAGCTGCAGTGGTATGAGTGTGGAGTAACAGACATAAAGATTTACTACACAAAAAGTGAAAACATACACATACTGAAATGAGAAGATACATACGTCCAGGGTTTTTTCTGTATTGCTAATTAAAAAAAAAAAACAAACAAAAAACAAAAAAAACAAAAAAAAACCCACCACAAACCAAACAAAACCTAGAGAAACTGGAATAAATAATACGTTTTGTAAAAGCACAGATTATTTTCCAGTTACAAATGGATTTAGATATTAGCCAATGATGTTGTCTAGACGAATATTATAACCTAAAGTGTATCCTTAAGCCAATAGCTGTCACAGCAACTCAGGGTGTGCTCATCCCAGGAAATTTAGTGTACTGAAGAGACCCAAACCAGTAAGTTCCACACATTGCGCAGCCCAGGATTCATTAGCTGGAGGATACTCTGTGCCAACACTTGGCTGACATGGCTTTTAAGCTTGTTTTCTGCATAGTAGAAGACCTGGCACTTCTGGCTGTTGACTAGGCAGAGGGGATTTGAACTTGGATGTTTCTGTATCTCCCATACTATAAGCGTCTGCTTCACAACTTGCACATCCAAACCAAATTCAACTAATAGTTTTTGCTTGCTATCCTTCACTTCTGGTAACTGGCTCAGCAGTAACTGTAGGTCATGGGTTCACCATACTCCTCTTTAACCTCCTCAGGAAAACCAGACACAGTGGGAAGTAACCTTTCCAATATTTATGAGTAGATGGCATGGATAGCTTCTTTGCAAAGGGTGCAGCAAACAAATAAAATATCTGATGCCTTTTGTTCTTACTTTTTATAATCCTAGTTGCATGTTTAATGCAAAATGTGCTATATATTGTATATTATATATATATATGCATATATGTATGTAATATTTAGGTTGATTCTTGATTTTACTGCTGTCAAAAGCTTTAAAATTGGATATAATTATGTAATGTGAGGAATATGCTGTATCCTTCTACATGAAAATCATCACTGCCCACCACAATATTACACAAAATTATGCAATATAATATAATATAATGCAATGCAATACAATACAATACAATACTGACTCACTGTTGCTTGTTAACCTAGAAACCTCTCCAGAACAATTCAGAATGAGCAGGAATAAAAGCAGTGAAATATAGCTGTGGGTGAGTAACATGGAAGGTGAACAACCATTACAGAGTAAGTAGAGCTATAAGTGGTTTCTAGAAGCCCCAAGGATTCCTGGCTGCCAGTTGTCAGAGCTGAAAACGTGGATTGAACAGGACATGCAGAGTCAGCTAACGCCGTGCCAGTGCTCCTGGAAAAAGGAACTTGAGCACCAGTAGGAATGCAGCTGAAGGGCTGATGAAGTCCATTTAGCTTCTGCTGGCTGCTTCATATCTCACTGATTTTTCCCCTCCATCCAATAATAACTTAATCTCTCTCTGTTTCCTTTGTGCATTATCCTGTACTTACATAACTCTATAACCAGGGCAGTTATAGCATCCAAAGTGGAATATCTGCCCCTTGGTCCCTCCCTGCAGCATTGCTGTTCTATGGTGAATGCAGGGTTGCAGAATCACTTGCAGAAGGGCTGCCAGCTTCAGACCTTTTCCTAGGCCTTCAAATACACACTTCAATCAAGCTACATAAACCAGACTCCTCTGGGATTACTGTCCAGCCTGCAGCTGAACTTACTTTTCCTTTTCTGCTTACTGAAAGGTGCAATTGGACATATCAGCCAGCCCAAAGGATAAAGTCTTTACCTCTTCCCTGTAGATTTTTTTTTTTCCACATTCTAAGGAGTAGCTAGGCACTTCTAGCTTTGTCAGGGAAGGTGAATTACAGAGGCAATTCCTTTTATCCCTTCATTCTTTTGTCTTCCTGCCCCTCAAAACAAGAAACAATATGATTCCTATTAAGGTAACAGTAGACAAAACAGAGCAAATTGCTTTGCTGCAGTCATTCAATGTACAATGCTCTGCACAGAAATTGCCTGGTTTGTGGTGTTGTTTTCCTTACATTGAGGGAAAGAATATAGATTTCAGAGTATGGTGTTACAAAAACATAGACTTCTATGGCAGAGCTAAACTGTAAGCAGCCTGCTAAAAGCCATATATAAATGAACTCCATGACAGTTCATATTACAGTTATAAATATTAAAGTGATAGAAAAGGCCTCACCTGACACCCTGGCTCGTTTTTGCAAGTGTTGCTTTGCATTCCTACAAGTCGAGTGAAAATTCCCAAGTGCTGGCTGCCATCCAGTGATCTTTCCCCATGCCCTGGCCCACTACCTTGGCAGTGTTTGAAGCACAGTGGTGAACTGTAATTGGTGGTTTTTCTGAGCCCATGCAGATGGCCAGTGTCGTCAGGGAGCATTACTGGGGATGGCAGCGACTTCGAGCCTTGCTCCAAGGCTCTTGGCAGCACAGGATACACGTGCCTGCTGCAGCCTATGCCTGCACCCCAGCCAGCCAGGCACCCACCAGCCAGCCAGACATGCTCCAGACAAACGGAATGTTGAAGAAATGGTGTCACCCAAGTCTGTGTCACCTCATCTGTGTGCCAAGATCCTTCGGATAGGGATAAGAGAGCATTCTGGGAGAGGTTCACTTCTTGTTTCAACATGACCTTCTGAACCTGCTTCAAAGTTATCTGCAGCACAGCATCAGGTGTTCTGGCACCTGAAAAACATATGGCAGAGAGTCCACCAGGTCACGTGCAGTGGCACATGCCTGATGGTACTGACACTTCTGTTTCTCTTAGCTCCTCCCTGGTAGGGTTACCATGGGCTTTGAGGGACATATTCATCCTCTAAAAAAGTCATTGGAGAGTCACTGAGCAAAGATGTCCTTGAGATAATCTGAGTATCACCCTACTGTGGCTACTCTCAGAGCAACAGAGGCCAGCAGTGAGGTGTCTGCACAGGCCACTACTGCAACTCACAGAAGAGAAAAGGGCCAGGGATCACCATCTGAAATATGTCTTTTGTCATCTCTCATCCCCCCCTCCTCTCTCTGGGACTTTCTACTTATTTCAAGATGTAGTGAGAATTCCAGATTGCTGCAGCTTTGTCCCCTTCTCATGAGCCTTGGGGACACAGCATGGTCTTTTCTGTAACTTCAGTCTCCTAAATTCAAAGCAGGATGGGTTTTTTTGTGATTTTATTTACTGATTGCACCACACACAGAAGATGAGAAATGCTGTGGATGTGAGGCTGGAAAGGATTCCTCCCTTGAATATATATTGTTGAATGAAAAAGGCCTCCTCAGTGACTCAAGAGTGGCTTCCTTGACCACAGCAAGAGGAGAACACAACTGTTTTGGGCTTTCCTAAGAAACTTATGCTACCACAACAACCAGGGCTTCTTGAGAAAGAGGTTGTTTCTGTGTCACAGGAAGAAAGGGTACTAAAATTTGTCATAAAGGTCAGGATAATAATCCAGGACAGAAGTTCTTAACATCTTGGGATTCATCACTAAGTAAACAAGAAGAAATGAGTCACCAGTAGCCCAAACTGTAGGAAAAGAATCCCAGCCTCAAAAACTAATAAAAGCTTTTCCTCATGCTCTGTAGTCCTGTGTCAGATATGAGGTTCTGTAGAACTCCATGCAGCTTGTGAGTGGCAGAACTAAGGGGACTTGATTAAATGTGCAACACAAACACAAGCTAAAGGAGAAGGAGAAATGGATAGGATATTTTGATAGACATGGGACAATTGTGTTCTCTCCTTCTGTTTGGAAGGTACTTTAGTTTGCCTGTGAAGCAAACAAGGCAGTATGTCTGAGCTAAAAAATTCTTTTCCTGCTTCTTCAAAGTCAAAACTTGTTAATGGTTAGGAAAATAGAGGGAAAAAATTAATCTGTACCTAGAAGAGCCATTTTTTTTGATGGAAAATAATTTAAAAAGCAATGTTTGGTTTAGGATTAGGAGTCAAGGTGTGTGTGTGCTGGCATAAGGGTAATTTCTGAGAATATCAGAGATGAAAAGAAGCCTTTCCTCACACCTGGGAATTTTCACAGGGGAGCAGAGAGCACACAGCTCCCTGCCCTCACTGTCAGGCTGTGGCCAGTGACAGTGCAGTGTTTTACTTTCCATTGATGGTAGCAACACCCCAACACAATTCTTCACCAGGCAGCCAACAGGAAATACATCTTGGTTTGGTCTGGCCACATTGCACACACAGTTAATCCCTGCAACTCCCAGCACAATTAAAAACTCTGATTTAGATCGTAGGAAGAAACTGCCTTGCTATTTTAAGGACCCAATTGTTTTTGCAGCTGTTACACCAAGACTTGGCTTCCAAACTCTTCTCTTCGTGTCAGACATATCTGCACAAGGGCAGGTACTGTCACTGCTGGCTGTGCAGGTACCAGCAGTGGCACCTGCTAGGCACCAGTGCCATTTGCTGGCTGCTCCTCCCGGCAGGTGACTGAGAAATGAGCAGTTCAGCTGGGGACATGCTGTTGCAAGCTGTAGTCACTGCTTTCCAGACACCAGTTTGTTACAACTCTTATCTAAAAGTGCCCGACATCAGCAGGGGTAGTCTAGGTTCAAGTGTGACTACAAAGCCCACATGCTGCCTGGGTGCTGGGGTACAGCTGCAGGCCCCCCTGTCCCTCCCCCAGTGGGTGTTTGGTCAGTGAACAAACCTCAGCATGATCCCAGTCAGCATTTCTGGAAGCAGATGGTCTTGGGATCAGAGAAAACTTTCTCACCTAACTTGCTGACTCAGGATGCTTCAAGGCAGTGATCTCATGTCCCTTTCCTCTAATACTTTCTCCCCTTTCAGGAAGCAACTGTTTATTGCTTGTTGGTTGGCAACTTGATTACATTGCTGGTTTTGAAATCAAAGGCATCAGTAGAAGTTATGCTCTGTCATTTCTGTGCTGACCTCCAAAATATTCTCAGCTACAGGCCATCTGCGATTGTAGTCTGGCAATCCAGTCAGGGATAACATTTCTACTCCATAAGAATTCACAGCAATTTGACATTTATTTTCATTCTGAACTGGAACGAAAACTCAACACACCCAGACTTTCCCTGTCATTGAAATTCTTAGTGCTGCCTCAAGGAAAATCTTTTTTTATCCATAACACTGCAGTATTTGATAAGGTAGCAGTATTTGCCTTCAGTAATGCTGAAAAAGTTGAAGTATAATGTTGGAAAAAATTTATGAAATATTAATATGTTAAATTTAGTTTAGTGATGCATTTAGATATATAGACTTCACAATGAAACACGAAAATATATCTAAATAATGAATTCAAAATATTTTGAGTGCATCAAGCCTATTTGGGAAAATAGGAACAGTGGATTTGAATCTCATTTTGAAAATGTAGTGGGATTTAACATATTTTTGTGGCATCGTATTTCTGACAAGTGATATTTTTCTGTCTTCTGTCCAAAATCTATGGCTGGTTCTAATAATCAGATGGTGTCCTGGTTTAGCTAAATAGAGTGTCTTACCCTGCTCCTTAGTGCAAGAGTTCTAGCTTCTCTTCAGCCGTGGATCCTTCCTTGCAGCTTGTAGGACTGTTTCTGGGTGCATGATGGTGACTGACTGTCTTCTGCTGGACTCCTCAGTTGAGCTCTGTGACAGACTTTTACAGCTCCCTGCTGGAATATGCTGCCAAATCCCTACCCAGAAAGGTCTCCTAAGCTGTCCATGGCTTGGCTGTTTGAAAGATCTTTGTGGACACTGACCCACTGACTTGTCCACATCCCGTTGCCTTGACTAGCAGCAGTTCTGCTGCTTCTCCTTTTCCCACTGCTGCCAATGTTGGCATTAAAAAAAAAAAAAGGAGCTGCTCTGTCAAGGTATATATTTGGACACTAAATGTAGAATATGTCTGACTTCAGACCCTTGCTTCAGGAAAAAACTTATTAGGCCAGCATTCAGGATTAACCTTCACTCTTCCTTATTTAGATTTTGTTTTGTGCTTCAAACATGATTTACTTACTCCATGGTATTTAACAGCATGGGCCTCTTATCACACCAGAGAATGATTTCTGGAAATTCCAGTAGGTTTGTCCATTCCTTTCGGCTTTGGGGAAGAAATGTATAAGGCGTGGCTAAAGAAGTTGATTTTGGGAAGTGATTCTGGGGCATTAGCACTGCCTGCTTTCTGGATCATGGTTAAACCTTACCAGAATGCTCAAAACCTTAGGAGAGTGCTCAGACTGCTGGACAGATACATTTTGTGTAAATTAGTGATAAAAGCGGTTTAGGAAACAATTCAGATATGTGAGCTTCCACTCCTTCTGCTGTGGGGTACCAGATTTCATGTTTTCATGCATGATGTCTCATGGTGGGCCTCATGCTCATGCTCATGCTCATGCTCATGCTCATGCTCATGCTCATGCTCATGCTCATGCTCATACCTTTGTGTTTGACAAATTGTTTTAAAAAGAGAGCAAAAATGCTTGGCCCTTTTTTTGCCACGGAGGTACTATTATGGTGTCAAGTAGGATAGACCATCACCCTGATGTCAACAATATTTAAAAGAGGGAAAAATTGAGACTAGCTCAAGGTTGTGGCAGACCTCTCAGATAAACTTATCCAAACATTCAATGAGGTTCCTAACATTTTCGTTCAAAGTAGGATATGAAAGTAATAAAAGGCTAAAAACAAATCTAAGAACAGATTTAGGCATAGTGAATAAAGTGAGCATCTTTGTATCTGTGTGGTACTTAAAGCCTTTTGAAATGTGCTTGTGTATTTTGCATTAAAAATCAATGAATAAATCACATAAAGGTAGGGCATCTCTCTTTCAAGAGATGTCATTGAGATACAGTTATGTATGTTACAGTTGTGTTCTTCCAGTTTGCAATCCTCTCCAGACTTGTGATCTTCCTCTTGGCCTCACAGTACCTAATCTTGGCCACAGCACAGTATCTGACATTGGCCACAACACCTCACAGGTCTTTGCATTTTAGGTAAGTGCTTTAATCACAAGCATTTATCACAAATAGGAGCAATAACATCTCATCCAGGATCAGCAGCAGGTAGGGCCTATGAAAAAATGAAAGAGATGGCTGCCTGTGCTTGAATGGGTGGCTCAGGTGCCTTAAGTTTTGGAAACAACAGTTTTCTCTTTCTCCTTGACATACTCTTCAGAGTGAGCTGGAGGAGAGCATCTCAGCCCCTGTGTGTGATAGAGCTTCAGACAAATCCCACTCTTTGATCTTTGCCTCTTGGCTGTCTTATGGGCTCTGGTGTTGTGTGCCCAATCTCCCCACATCTGAACCCTCTGTTTTCAGCACTGGGAAAATAAGTGGTGCTTGCAAGGCTGTGAATTCTGCTCTCACAGCCAAGACCTTTGACACTAGAGTGTAACAATGTGTGGTAACATCACGCCTGTATAATCTTTAGTTCATGGAAGTAGAAAAATCGCCTCTGGAAACAAATGCTATCATAAAGCAGGTGTGGGAATGGTAACAAATTTTTTCCCTACTGACCAGTACATCTCAAACTATCATTTCAATTAAGACAAAAATACTACAAATATTTGGGCAGGGTTCTAAATGGAAGTTACCTGTAAATTCACCACAACCCAAGAAATAATCCTGAGACCCCATGTCCAGACTATCTACTCCCAAGCATAAATGTCTCTCCCAGAATTAGGAATGAAGAAAATCCAAAGGAACAAATGTGCTCTTCATTTTTTCACACCTTCTAAGCTAAGAAAAAAGCTGTAAACTTTTTTCTGAAATGAGTTATCTCTTTTGATACTTTGGTATAAAGCTGTCAGAACAGAATCTGTAGAACAGAAATTTTAAATTAAGAGTTTTAATTAGTATAAATGTTTACTGCTTCTGAAGACAAATTCTGTGTATGGGAGTCACCATTTACAGAGTGGGCTTTCAACACTTTATCAGCTGGTATCACTACAAATATTGAAGGGTTTCCCTTCAGGTTCTGTTTTCCACCCCCCTTTTTCTTGTTTCCTTCTCCCTTGAAATGCTTCATTTTGCACGTTTCTCACTGTCAAATGTTTTAAATTGCTTCTGGCAGAAACGTTTTACAAGTGGGGAGGATGCCTCAGGCTTCTTCCCGGAAAATAGGAGACTCTGTGTGTGGGGAGGCTGACGCCAGCTATGTAAACCTTGTAGCTTTGCATAAAAAAAGTATTTTTTGAGTAAACAATGGAATCCATTATTTACAGACTGTATTGTAAACATCTGTGGCAGAGAAGTCTTCTTATTGTATGCCTGTAATGACAAGGGTAAACCCAGCACAGGAAGAAGGAAGGACCAACCCACTCAACAGAATGAGACTTATTTGAATTCATTTTAAAGCCACCAACAAACAATCAATGGTTTAGCTGACACAGGACATAAGCAAATAAGAAATATTAGGATACCTACGTGACATTCTGGCTCCATCAAAACAAGCAGGATGTTTGAAATTGGCATTAGAGGTCAAGGTTCAGTTTCTAATCTTTTTCCAAAAAAAACCCAAATACAAAAAAAAGCAACTAAAATTGCTCAGCTTATATAGTAAAAAGAGTGCTTAAACTATGGCTTTCTGTCTGATTGAGGTTTTAACACACATTTTTTAGACACTTTGATAACTACAGAAAAAAATATGAATACTGTGCTGCGTCTGAAAAAGGAAATAAAACGATTCTTTTATGGACCTTGGCAAAGGACATTTCCACATTGTTACTGGCTGGCTGAGCTCTTGGCCTTAGGTCATCTGTTGTTTTAACTAGTCATTAGTGATTTTGACTTCAGTTGTTGTCATTGTCTTGGAACTGCACTGAGGAGAGATTGTCCATCATTCTTTGCCATGTTGTACCAAAGGCAGTCTTCCAGGAAAAACCTACAGCCTCTCTGCTGTGTAGCTCATCTCAGCTCTGAGACTCCAAAGAATGTTGGGGCAAATGTTTGGTGCCATTTTTTTACAGAAGACTGATTTTGTACCTTTTTTCCTTCCCCAAATACTCCCTACTTCAGCTGTTGAAAGCAGTCAGAATTAGAATTCAGATTTGGTTCTCTCCTTTTTTTATAAATTTCATTTCTATACAGTTAATCAGATACAATAATCTGTTTTTACGTTCTTGTATCATCAAACCTTTTCCTAATTTATGTTGCCTGTTGTAGCTGATCCATTTGCAGTCAAAGGTATAGAGTGCATCCCTCTGCCACAGCCTTCTTGTCTTTGCTCACACTCCCTTGAGGCTGGCAAGATCACCAGACACTTCTCACTTTTCACAGGCTTTAGACAATGCAGATCTTGGTGGAGCTGGAGTTACTGTCACCAGCACAAGATGTAAAAACCTGGATGTGCTTCTGGAAAACTCAATCCCAACTAATGTTTTTAAGCTAATTTTAGCTAAAAAAAGGTTACCTTTCCCCATGCTCTAGAGAAACAAGTCATGGAATGTAGAATAAATGCTATTACTTACACGCTAATATCTTGCCTGTCTGTAGAAAGCTTGTAGGAGGCAGTGGGAGGTTAGTCTTCAAGAATACTTCAGACTACTCAACTTTGCTTCAGTCAGAAAAACGTTAGTGACACTCTATATCAGCGATTATTAAATGGTACATGATCACTGACTAAAACAGATGTACTTAAAGAAACTAGGCCAAGAATTTTCCTTCTTCTCATTGTCTAAAGCATTTTCATTTAAAGCTCATCAGTTGCAAACTTGCAAACATCAGTGAATACATTTGAACAAGCTAAAAATCATGCTCCTATGAAAATTTCTTTTTATTTCCATCTTTCAGCCAGTAGGAAGTCTTCTCTGCGACATCAGTCAGAATGTTGCAAAAATGAAGACATTAAGGAACTTGGATTTTATTACTCACATTGAGCCATACTGTGTCTTACGAGGAGTTCCTCTGTACAGGACTCCAAAGGTAGGACTAACAAAATAGTCTGTGAGATTTGTTTGCTCAATTTCTAATGATTTTTTTTTCCTTTCTTTTTGATTTTTTAAGGTAAAGATACTTAACAGAGTGGCTTGATTTACTAAACATAAATTATTTCACGGGCAATTACATATGGCACAAGTGGGCACACTTGCTCTATTCATTGGACTATGACACTCCTGTCATACCAGAAGTGGATATTGCCTGGAGCTGTTAGCCAAGATCAACCTCTTCAGCAAAAAGGAATTTCTAGTGTCTAACAAAACAATTATTCTAATTGTACAAAGCTAAAAAACTGGTCAAGACACAGACTCAGAGAAGCTGGGGATGGTTTGCCCATTTATTTCCTTTCTGTAACAATGCAAGAGTGTTCCCTACACAGCAATTTATGTAATGCAGATTTTATGCAATCTAGCCTGATTTTAAACACCATAACTTCACAGTTTTCCACACTCTTCTCTTGGGATGCTGTTCACAGTCTAACAGACTGGAAGAATTAATTGTTGCTTTTCAAACTACAGTTTGTTTTTTAGGTCTAAATCATGACTGCCAATACACCCCAATGATTCTGTCTCCTCTCACCTTATAGAACCCCCAGGACCTTCTGGGACAGCATCATTGAAGCCATCACATTCCTGATAGACAGGCTGTCTGGATGTAGCATTTTCAACTAGACCATAAATCATTGTTGGCAAATATGAAGGAAAAGACGACAGGAAAAGATAAACTGGTTTAAAAATGCAAGCTTATATATCTTCTTCAATAGATTAAAATGTTACCTCTGTGACCCAGGTTATAATTTGCATGCTGTTAAGCTCAGTTCTGGCTATAGTCAGGTAGATATTGACTGACCTAAAGCTATGTCAGTACCAGCAGGAAAGGCCCAACAGGTGACCACGGCAATGTCATCTGCTGCTTTCTTTTGCAGTGTTCACAGCTGGTGACCCTTGCCCAGTGCCTAATCCCAAAGGTCCCATTTTCCTAAGCATCTATTTTTAAAATATTGTCTTAAAGGGATGGGACAAAAAATGTGGAATGTGTCCTGGACACCCATAGGAAAGGAAATTGTTTAGAAACTGCTGTGAATGCCAGAAAATCTGCAACACAGAACTTGAAAAGCCCAGTCCAGGTTTGCCACATCCTATAAGAACCTTTTTCAACAGAGTAAATGTAAAACAAAATTTAGTGGATGATATTTTTTTCCTTTTTTTTTTTTCTGAGTAGTTCTTAAAAGTACTTAACAAAGCCAAGTAAAACTCATGTTAATGATGAAAAGCTTTAGGTTCCTGTGGCAACTTATATTTAATTGCCTTTATGAAGGAAAGGCAAAAAAATTTATAATTTTTCCAGAACTGTAGTGATTTTTTTTTCGCTCTTACAGCAGGAGTCATTTATATGCTAATGGTACATAAATTAGCAAATCTCCTTCAAATATTAACATTAATGTATAACATAATGAACTTTATGTGAAAACTGAGGAACATGATGTTCTTTTGGCATTCTATATGTGTGCATTTCTCACCTTAAAATAAAAGCCACTAGTGGTGATAGTTTCAGTCCAGTTTAACCCATTTTTTTCTTCAGCATAACCAAGATCTAGTCTTTTAAATGAGCCTAGGACACTTGGCTTAGTCTAGCATAACAGTCTTGGAAAGGGAATAAATATAACATTGGCATTGTTAGGAAATGTAAGAGTAACCTCAGGTTTGTAGTGCAGAAGGGGAAGGAGGATTTTGCTTTAAGTTTTGGAATCATTAGAATCACAGGACTGATAAGGTTGGAAAAGGTCTCTAAGATCATCAAGTCCAACCATTAACCTAATATTTCCATGTCCATGTTTTAATTATATTTGTGAGGAGCACAAGCTTACTGTGCTCTTACATATTATACAGTCACTGTGGTGAAGGAAACTTTGGCACAGACTACATCTAGCAGATGCACCGTAGAATTAAATACATTTGGGAGCTGAAAAGTGGGATGAGAAGCTCACATTTACTCCTGAAAGACAGTTTATACAAACCAGAAGTCTGAGTGTGAGATCTAATGAGGGGCATTTAAGGACAAAAGTCCATATTATAAAAAAGATGGAGAGCAATGGAATTAGTGTCCTGCCTCACCTTTCACAAAGCTTTCAGCTCAGATCTGATGGAAAATGCCATTCCTCCTGTGTTTCATTACTGCCTAAGGACAGATATTTTTCAGGCCCCTTCTCTGCAGCTGACTTACATCCTAGCTGCATGGCTCTCATCCTTAATGTCAGATCCTTAATAACATCATTAATAACGTTAATTCATTATCCTATGGAAGTAAATTTCAATCCGGTAGAGGCAGCATCGGGAGGCATATGGCAAGTAGCCTGCAGCAAGTTAATCTGCTGACAAACCCCTACTATCTCTCAGTGCTTTGACTTTGCCAGTGTCTTTCTCTTCATCCAGTGCTTCAGCATATCACTTCGATTACACGTGTTTAGAGAAGGGTAGGCTTCTGTAACGTTTTCTCTGAAATTAAATCCCAGTGCTTTTATTCTAGAAGTGAAAATCCCTCCTAGAAATTCTTTCCAGCTCCTGAGTGCCCTTTATAGGTACCCGGTGGCTACAACCCTATGGTAACACAGACTCCGTGCGTTTCAGCTCAGCTGTTCAAACACGTGAATGACCTGGACAATTAACACTCATTCAATCCTTTTATCTGTCTGGCCTCAGCTCTTTGGAAACAGCTCTTCATTTTCTTCTCGTTTGTATCAGGGCAAGTTCGAACCAGCATCTCTTCATCACCATACATCATCTCTGGGAAAAACACTTTTATTTGTTAAGGGAATGAAGCAAACAAACAGCAAGTAAGTGTTGACAGGTGCATATAATCCAAAAGTTTTAAGTTACTGTGCTGGAACAGAGCTGCCTGAAAGACAGAGGAAAGACCGGGGGTTTTGTTTTATAAATTCCAATATTAGAATATCTCAAAGGACAGGCATAGTCTCTTTAGAGCACATACACTGCTTTTGCATTTTGAGCCCATCTGCAAATGATTCAGAATGTGTTTCAAAACTTGAAATTTTTAAAGCTTTCTTCATTCTCCAACTGTACAATATAAAGAATTTTTCAATGGTATGCTATTGAAAAATGTGACATTATGCACACAGACTGATCATTCATTTCACTTACTAATCCTTTGCAAAGGCAAAGGGGGATAAAATGAGAACTATGAGTCCAATTAACAGGATAGCTCAAACTGAACTTGCTCAGAAATCAAAGTTCATGAAAGAGAGACAAGAAGGAAAAACACCCCAAAGAATTGCTAATAAACTTTTCTGTTCAAAACAGCAACCTGAGCAATGAATTCAGATTTCAAAAGCAATGTAGATCACAGTTTTCACCTGTCTTTGCACTGCATATTGTCACTGTGTTTTTAGTGCATCATCTGCTGCCTGGAGCTTCGTGAACTGGAGAGATGTGCTATGATAACAAAACTCTGCTGTGACCTGTTTCATCACAGTCACATTTCTCCCCACATGTGGTTGCTTTTCAGTGGTTTGTAACAGCAAATCATGCACACAGAGGTTAAAACTACATGATGTTGTGTGACAAAAAGCACTGCATCCAGCCAAGCTATCCATAATATCTGTGTTATTAGAAGCTTTATGTCACTTTTTCCAGTCAGATGGTGCCTGATCTTATGTCCGTCCAAGATTATGGCAAGATTCCCATTGCATTAGTGGATATGGGATCAGCCCAAAACTCACAACAAAAGGAAGCAAAGAAAGGAGACCGCAGGCATGTACACAGCATGCAGAGTTCACTCTCATTGATTCACAGAAGTAGAGGTGCTGTGCTTCCTGGAATTAGTATTTTTCCTCAGCCATGAAGTCTTCAACATAGGAGGAGCAGAGGGAGGTGGGTCTGTCATGCAGCTCTACCTCGTGTGCCAAGAGGTTATAACCATTAGGCAGAGACATGGGCTGCAGCCCAGGCCCTGAGATACTGCACTCCTGTTTTCCATGGCACAGATTCAGAGGGAAGGTGGGGAAAGGAGTTGTAATCCCCTGATGTATGGGAAATCTTGCAGCTAGGCCACCTCCTGGAGATGATGGAAAGACAATTTCAATTGCAGAGTCCAAGGCCTTGCATTTTCTTAGGAAGAAAAGATGTGGATGAAATAGATACCATTACTATTTTTGGAGTCAGGGAGAGGGAGGCTTTGGACACAATTCACAAGCCACATCCCAGATGAGGCCTTGGAGCACACACAGAGCCTGAAGATCCATTCTGAGGGAGGTATCAAGTTAGAGAGGTGGTTATTGGGAACAGGCGCCTACAAAATAAGTGTAGTCTTGTAAGTAGCAATGTTAGGTTTGTAAATCTCAGACTTGTCTGATGGCTCTCGTCCTAGACATGAGCTTCTTCTAAACTGAATGTTCTCCTGAGAGTTGTCCAACTCTTAGGTGGGTTGGTGCTTCAGGGCAAACCTTTGAATGAATCTCAAAAGACAAACTGAAGACAGGTCTTACCCAATGTGGATTTATTATGCTCAAGCACATCTCAAATCCCCAAAGCAGCAAGTTTAGACCTGTGATCTATCAGATTGTTCATTAGACAATTAGTTTCCATCTTCAAAACTCACAGGTGCATTTGTATGAGATGGAGGATGAGATCTTGCACTAGCAGGAGCTGATATTTAATGATAGATCCCAGATCAGCCTTGTGTTAATAATTTGTATAGATTCTCCATTCAAAAAATGTTATTTTCCACTGTCTATGGAAACTCTGTGCCTATCTCTTAAGTCTGTGATTTCACCATCATTCTTTGAGTCACCAACTTTCTCAGCATCTTTACATTGTGAATACACTGCTCAGAGGTAGATACAACCAGCAAAATGATTGGGGAAAAACAAAGACACCTTTTTTTTCTCTTCTCAAAATAGCCAAAATGGTATTTACTGCTGATTGTGTTGCTACTAATAGGAATAAAGAAAAGATATGCAAAAGAGCTATATTAGCATAGCCAGGTTGGCTTCAGATGCAGATATCCCTCACTTCATCCTATGCATAACTGACTGAGAGAACTCTTAACTAAAGTCTCTTTATTCTTGTGCAAGCTGCTGTGATTATTGCCCAAGCTGCTGCTGAAGATACAATCTGAGCACAGTGACTGTTGCATTCCCAGGAACAAAGACAAATTCACATGCTTTTATCTGAAGGCAGAATCTGATTTTCAATATCTTGATCATAGGTGACATATTAAACAGAAAACATCACCATAACCTCAATTGCCCATTGTGACTTTGTGTACCTGGCAAGCAGAAACCTTACCCTTTCACCTGTCACTGAAAATGATTTGATATGGAAATTAGGCTGGAATTCCACAGGGCCATTGTCACAGTTATTCACACTGACTTCAATGACTATTGCCATAATAAACATCACTCAAGCACCAAGTGGCCCGTCCTGATGAATTGCTTCTTTAACTAATAATTGCAGGACCTTACCAGCTTGCCTCTGTAGGGTGTGTGCTCTCTCCCCTTGAAAGTAGCTCTCAAGTAATTACCTGGCTACTAATGAAGTAACCATTACTACTATTTTTAAAACTTTCTTCAGAAGTTCAGAAAGTTTCTTGCAATGCACTTTTTATTTGTTAAAATAAAATTCCTCCAGTTTTAATAGTAAGTGTTCAGAGTGCATGTTTGTGTGTGTGTGTATGTTTGTGTGTGTGTCCCCATTCAGCTCTGGGGATGATAGATCTATACTGTGTAATACACTTTAGGATCTGAAGATTATTTTATTCCCATGGTCCAACACAAAGATGGTTTAGTTGAAATGTAAACCATACTCTAAAAATATATTTTCCTTTCAAAATACCAAAAAGCATTTAAGAGAATTAGAAATATTCTAATTGAAAGCAAAGCATTGGTCCCACAACACCAAAAAGTCCTTCTGTGACTGTAATGACAGTAATAGGGTCTGCAGTTCTTGCAGAGCTGGATGAATGGCTGGAAACCAGCATATCTAGAAAGCAAATCAGTCCACAGGTATTGCCCAGATATTCCAAACTCTCTTGGCTGACATACATGCAGTTCCTGTCCAAGGGTTAGAGAATAATTCAGAATTACTACCCTGAAGCCAAACCAGAACACAATACTGGACACATTGTTCTTCTTTACTTTCCTCAGTACCGTGTATAGTCCTAGTCTGTCTGTCCTGACTCCTCCTGTTCCTGAATCATGCAGCTCCTCCAAGTCCCAAACAACAGTTGCTCAATGCAAATAAAAAGATAGGCAGATAATGATATCTTCTAAATATTTGCTATGGGTGGGATTTTTCCCACCATCTGATATAAGGGAAAACCAGATAATGCACAGTCACTTAAACTAAATGTCCCCAGCAGATACACGCCAGTCAGCAAACAGGCTCTGATTTAAAGTATCAGAACACAGTAAATGTAATCAAAAGGGGATGAGTAAAGGGAAGCTCCTGACAATAGTCACTGGATTTGATATCAGGTCATGCATCTGGGATCCATTTCTGCTGTTGTAGGATCTTCATGGAAAATGCTTTAGTGCTTTAAGGATTATTCAAGTGCCATGTGATTGCTAAGAGGATCCAGGAAGGAGGGGGCTGAAGGATGGGGAGATTAATGGAAAGGTGAAATATGTGGTAGGCCCAAATACCTATCTCAGTATAAACACAGCTAGCATGAACCCCTTGACCTTTTGAATTGCCCACAATTGCTAGATGCTAAATACTTCTGGAAGCAGTACCATGCTGGTTTTGTTTTGTATAATTAAAGGAAGTTTGCATTCTAATTCCTTCATCTGTGGTGGTGTCACAAACCACTGAAACTCTAAGAGCTAATTATTCAACGTGGAGGTATGACACAGCTTCCTGATCTGGTAATTTAGTGCCTATAAAATACACATACATTTAAGTACCACATCTGAGGAACACCTCAGGCTGGAACGTCATCCTAAACTTGCTTAATTAGTCAATTGAAGTCATTCCATGTGTTTGACCCCACACTTCCTCAAGAGTTCCCACTATCGATCACAAGGAGGTAGTCACAGACACAGGAAGTAATCATGTTACCAAAACAAACCCAGCTTACAATTTGATCGTTTCAGAGGTTACTTATGCCACACAGCACTGGAAAATTATAGCAAAAGCACACTGATGAAGAGATTCAAGCCATAAGTATTTTTAATTATCAGTTTAAAATAGATTTATTGTGCCTTCGTACTACTTTAAGGCTCATATTTTCATCTGCATAACTAACTTCCTGAAGTCGATTATGCTGTCCTTTTTTTCTCCCTGAGGCTGAGTTAGAGCAAATCAAAATAACTAGAGAAGTCCTCACAGTGTGCAACCCAATGAATGGTTAACAACTGAAGAGTATCAATTTGTCTGGGTCCTACTGCACTCTAGGAACTGTACTGAAAACAAGCTCTTAACAAGATGATGTTGAATTTTCCCATGTGATTGCCTAATTTGTCTGGGTTGCTACTACACAGTCCAATACTATAGAAGCTGATGTATAGTCTCATTTCCCTTTATGGCTTTCACCCTTTGTAGTCTGCATTTAATACAATTTCATGGTCAAGTTACACAGCCCTGTGGATCTTTCTGTACTTGCAGTAAATGTATTGGAGCCTCCAAATGTTGTAGGCCCTTTTCAGATTTCCATGTTGAGCCTAGTTATGTGAGAGGCACATGAGCTTAGGACATCCAGATGGAGACACTCAGTTGCAGGTAGAAGAGATAAGGAGTAAAAAATACCTAAAAACAGTGTCTACATTTATAGCTGACCCAAAAAATAATGAGCTTTTGTGTTGTTTTCTCTCTTGTTAGGACTGTGCCCTCTTGGAAGTGGCTTCTCCTTTTAGCACTTAGGCTTTCTTTGGGTACTATAGGGTTAAAGGCACCATAGAGCCAGTGGCAAATCTGATTTTAGGTTTAATGTGACCACAGCCCTGCTAACAACTCGATTAGCAGCCACTATCAAAAGGTGAAAGAATAAAGCAGGAGTAAAAAGAGCTGTTGCTTGCTTGACTTTGTATTAATTACTTTTCTGCCAAGAGCAAGTAACAACCTGAACTTGAACTTGAACATGGTTGGCAGTTCAATGCCACTCCAGCCCATGGTCACTGGGAAGTTGTTTTTCTCCAGCAGAGGATGATTCCCTGGAAAAACAGTTTGTGGCTTCACGCTCCAGTGCTGCTCCCAAGGGCTGAGTGGTCACCGGAGCTACGTCAGTAGGCAGGAAGTGGGGAAGCCAAAGCACCCCAGGAGCAATTCAAATGCCTATGCAGAGGCATCTGAGGTCATCTATGACCACGCCACTTCACCTTCTGATGCTGCTTCAGAAGGGCCTGCTGTTGGACATGAGTCATAGATGTCTCCTTGGTACCTTCAGGCCTGGACACCTGGATTGCTCTGCTTGTGTTGTGATTGTCCCAAAGGGGCAGAATTGTCTTTCTCACTGGCCTTCAGCTCATATCTGTGTTCTTCCAAAAAATAAACTCAGCCAGATGCAAGGATCAGAACCCTTGTCCATGTACCCTGACATCTTAATTGTCTTTCAGAGGCTACCAGAGAGGATCCCAAAGCCTGAGATTATTCTCATCTTCATCACAAAACTCTTATTACCTACTTGGGTATTGCAACATTGTCTTTATATTTGATCTTTACACTCAACAGAGCAGGAACAGCTATCTCTGTTTTTTGATGATGTACCTGGCATATGATTGGAAGTTTGAAATGGTGAACAAACAAAACTTGTCAATTCTGTGAAAAAGTTTGCTTGCTTAACATGGAGTATGGGAGCACAGCATTTTTGCAAAAGAACATTCTAATTCCAATGAAAATTTTCCATTTCATAGGAAGAAAGAAGCAAAAAAAGTGGTTGTTTCAAAGTGAAATTGAGAAAGGAAAACATTTTCATTTCAGCTCACAATGTCAATTTATTGTTTAAAGGACATGTTGTAACAGCATTCCTTCAGTCCAGACAAAACAGTTCTCTCTGTTTCTCTTCTAGTTTCTCCACCTTCCGTATCTCTATCATTTGTCTAAAACCCAAATACCTAAAGACAACAACTGTGTAAAATTTATTAGGTAGCTTAGGGAGCTATTCTGGATTTTGTTCACATTCCACTTCAACAGTGACTGAAACTGATGGGAATTTAACTAGTAATCTCAACAGGAACAAGATCACGTCCTTTTGATGGAAATGTCATGACCTTCTTCCATAAACTTGCTCATGTAGAATTTGTTTTCTTTCAGACTGTGTATGCATATGAAACCTTTTCCAAGAAAAAAAAGAAGGTAAGAGAGTTTCCTTTTCAGTAAAGGATCATCTAAGGAGTGTCTCCATAAACTAATGTGGAATGTGATTCACTTAGGTTTCCAGGCTCCTGTAGACTGAAATCTGGACCACACCAGCAGTGTTCTCAGCACTAACAAGTATGGAGAAGATAAAGGTGTCAGTTTTGCAGTCTATATAGAGAAGCAGAAAACACGCTTGCATGTAAGGCATTCAAGGATTAAGGACGTCTTTTGTATGTAATGGGTTTTTTTACAAATTCATAAATCCTGATTACTTTTAAAAACAAATTTGCCAGTTTTGATGATGTGACAAGCCTTAATAAGCTATTTTGAGCATTTCTGTAAAACCTGTATCTAGTTGCTCCATTACAGGTAAACAGTTGAATATCCCACATGAGAGAAACAGAAAGGCAGCTGCCACTTACCTGCCCTTCTTTCAAGATAGCAAACCTGACTGGGACGTGTTCCTGTTTGTGCCAGTACCTGCTACATACACACAGCACCACTGGAATTCCAAAGCTTTGATCTCAATATTCTACTTTCTGGGAGGAGAAGGTGTTTCAGATGTTACACTTGATATATCTGTGTGTAAACAAGGTAGCTTGAGGCACTTTCTGGAGTTTAAGAGCTGGCTGTGCTTTGCTTTCAGCATGGTTATGGCATAAAAGTGAAAGAAGAAGGGGATCTAAGGTGCTTAAGGCAGGTAGAAGACAACCAGGACCTTAAAGAATACCTGGCTTTGAAATGGAACAAGTCCATAATAACTAACTGAAAGGTGAATCACACAGAATCGTTTAGCTTGGAAAAGACCTCTAAGATTGTGACATTTGACTGATTATCACCTTGTCAACTAGACCACAGCACTAAAGGCTACATCTTGCCATTTCTTAAACACCTCCAGGGATGGTGAATCCGCCACCTACCGGGGCAGCTTGTTCCAATACTTGACAACCCTTCCTTTCCATGAGGAAGTTCTTCCTGATGTCCAACCCGAACCTTCCCTTGCACAGCTTGAGGCTATGGGAGAAGAAGCCAACTCCCACCTTGCTACACCACCTTTCAGGTAGCTGTAAAGAGTGATAAGGTCTCCCCTGAACCTCCTTTTCTTGAGAATAAACACTCCCCCAGCAGTTCCTCTCTAGGTCCTTCATCAGCTTTGCTGCCCTTCTCTGGACATGCTCCAGGACCTCAGTGTCTTCCTTGAGGAAAGGGGCCCAGAACCGGACTGAAGGAGAGGAGAATCTGTTATGGGTTTCCTTGTGTACGATTCTTCACAACCTCATATGCTCCAGTTCCTATAGGTGTTACCTGAATCATGACTCACAAATGATGACTCTTCACTTCTGACCTTTTGCCTACTGCCCAGTCTCATATTTCTTGTTGTCAAGCAACATTTACTACAGATGTCCAGTGATAGAAGCAAAAAAATTCTACTTTTTCCTCGACAGCAGACCTAAAATGCATTTTCCTTTCCAAGTACATTTCTAGGTGCTTTGCATCATGTACTCTCATACCTCCAGACAGACTGCTTGCTTGGGATCTTGGTTCTCCTGGCTGTTTCACCATTCATTTTCTCATTGTGGGTGCTTCCCTTCACTTACTCATGAAGTAAGCCTCTTTTGTTTTACTGTTCAAATACTTTAAATCAGTTTTATTACACACACACACACACATATACATGGATGTCATGCAACATTTAACTTATTTTTAGTGAAACTGCTACTTTTGTCTTTGCACCTGTCTGAACTAGATTGTAAATGCCTTCAGGCAATTTTGAGTGCAACTACACTATTTCAAATTCAAATTTGCACAGTTACAACTCTACTTGCCTCGATGAGAAAATGTATTTCCTGCTGAAACACAAGACTTTCTTCCCCTTGATTCACTATTTTGTATCTTCCTGTTTTCTTGGACATTACAGGAGTTCAGAGATGAGAAATTTTCTCTTAATCTGGTTGCTACATGTAGGTTCCAGAAGAAAAATAACAGGTTTTTTTAGGGTACGGAAGTGTTTGGTTCAACGCCTCTTTTAGCAGCATGGGCAAGTCTATAACCTGTGTTGTTCTACGAACAATAATACATTAGTCACAGAAGACATCAGCAGTTTCTTAAGGAACACATTTCCTTGGACTTCTAACATTAGCCCCTCCCTGTGCATTTTGCAACTATTTCCTCTTCCTTTACAGGGTGATTGACCCTTTGTACATTTTAGGTATTCTCATTAAGGGCATTATTGAACCCATATCTTAAATAATGTTAGAACAAAAGACTTCCCAAGAGATTCCAACTGTTCTGGCATGGAGCATGTGACACTAAGTAATTCTGCACTCTCTGCTCGGAGACACTGTGCACCATGCAAATGTCCTGCTGGCAGTTTTCAGAATGAGATACCAAATTACTACTTCAAATCAACATAAAATCTTCATTAATCTTCACTGAGATTAATTGACATTTTAAAATGCCAAATCCAGAGAACTGTTCCAAGTCCCAGTGCATTCCATTTGCACTCTGTTCTTGCCAGCATAGGTGGCTCATGTGCTGACCCAGACAATGCCCACTGCTGCAAGGTATCTCACTGCATTGTTGCAGGGGAAGTTTGGTTAAGTGGAGGAAGAGAGATTGTAGAGCTACTGAAAATTAGCCTGGCATTAGTTTATGTGAGAGGGGGGCTATGCCTAGAATAGTTTTTATTGACTTGAGGCCCATGCTAAATACCTCTCCTCCAAGGATTTCATCAGCTTGAGCCTGATTCACCACATACAGTAACAGCAAAAAGACCTCCGCTAGACACACTCACAGGGCAATAGCCATTTAGGGGTGTGTATGTCTGCATGTGTGGAGAGAGTATAAAACAACTTGGAAAAACTGAGTATGTGGAAATAGCTTTCAGAGACAAAATTATTTACCATCATGCTCTACTTTCTGCCCTGTCTGTTGCAATGGACGATCTGTGCAGCTGTTAGGTCAGCAAAGACAATGATCTTTACAATTATATGCCTACTACATCTGGAGAACCACCAAAATTATTTAATTATAGCAGAAACTAAATCAAAATAAATCAGGAATGAATCTATGCACTCCACTTCCCACTTCTCTTTCTCTTGTCCTGGCTACACCTACTGTAAATAGAGTGTAAATAGCAATAATATGTATTTATAGCAACAATAACACTGATTAAAATATGGAACAAGATGTTCAGGGGTGCCAAATCAGGTCATCCCTAGGTCCACAGAGAAGTAGTTTATTGAAGACAAAGGAAGAAATACTCTTTCCTCAAAGACCATTCATGTCTATTCCTTAAAACATAAGAGAAATACTTCCTCAGTGCATGTGCTAAGCAAGTGGATCACCTACGCTTGGCAGTGGTACATAAGGACCAGCTGAGAACATCCTGTCTGGTACAACCTGTACTCGATGCTTATCCAAAGACTTGTCTTCTGTAAAGATGAGACTGTGCATGTCTCTATTTCCATCTTCACCCACATCAGGAGTGCATGTTTGGAATGAGTCTCCCACAGACATCCTCATATGCTGCATGCTATCATATTGCAAATCATCTTGGGTTGCACAAACTGGTCTCCTGGAGGCGTGCCTTGGCTGCCTTTGGATGTCCTGTCTGTGTGACCAAACCAGAGACAGTTATCTAGTGAAAAACTTGCACTTTTGATGTTTGCTCCTACTTTTGACTGCTATGGGAGTCTAAAATAAGGCTGAATGATTTGCCCTTTGGAAGCTCCTGTTCCCCTCAATTGACTATGCAGGCAGCTGAAGTTGCCTGGCTCAGATAAAGATGATTGACTTGACAGACATATAAAGCTAGGAAAGATAAATCCCACCCTAGGCATCTAATTCAAGGCAAAATGGAATGCTCTTCATTCTTTTAAACACAGTCACACAGCAGAGAGGCTTAATATATCTTCCTGTCTCTCATGGTTGTCTGACTCCTCTGGAAAAAAAAATCTCCTCATAGGAAAAAAAATCACCCCTTTAAAAGGTGGGGAATGGCAAATTTCACATTTAAAACAGCTGGATATTTTTTGCATCAGGTCATGACAATGGGTAATGTTCATACTGCAGACAAGTGGCACTGCTCACATGTCACCAGCCCCGACCTTTGGCCCGTGTGCATGGTGATACAGACCTGTGGACTCAGAGCTTTGTTATCAGCAGCAAGCCAAAGCACAACACCCTTGTAAAACACCCCGCCATAAAATACACATACAACAGCCCAGGCTTACAGTGGTTAAAAACATTCCATGAGGGTGCAGGCAGGGCCACCAAGGAGTGCACTGTGGACACGCTGCCTGGCTCTACAGGCTCTTTGGGGCAGTCCAGGCTGCCAGAGGCATGGCCAGTCAGGCACACTGCCTCCTGTTCCCAGTTCTGCTTCTGCAACAGCTTTACTTTGTCCACCTCCATAAGTTTTTCACTGTTCTGACTGTTTTGTACTATATTATTTTTAATGTTTTCTGTCACTGATATGCAGGGAGGATTATATCTATCAAGAGGAACAGGCAAGGCCACAGCAATTTTCTGGGGTTTTTTTGAGCATGTACTCCTCAGATCAGTCAATTTACTGCAATTGCTCTGTTACTGCAATTTCTCTTCTTTGCCACCTCTCTATATGCTACTTTTATACTTTTGCTCAGCATTTATGGTCATAACATCTAACTGTGCATAGAAAAAAAGGAGGAAAAGGAGAAAAAAGGAAAGCGGGTACAATGCTTAAAACCTGACAAATTTGTCACATGTGAATTGACATTAAAAAAATGTGTTGTTGCTTGAACCTGCTCTAGTCATGAGAACATTAGTTCTATTAGATGACTCTTGGTCAAAACGATAGCCAAGATTTCCTGCTGTGGTTTGCTGTGTTAAAGTAATAATATATGCATCAGGTCAACTTCTCATGTACTCCACTGTACTTTGGTTCACAGCCTGTGGAAAAAACAAGGTGTAAGTCCCTTTCCAATGCTGAGTTCAAGGCTCTGAAAGACTCTAATTTTCTAATTAATCTAAGGAATATTTTCCTTGTGGACTTTCCAAGTAATGATGAAATCTGTGTCATGGCACAAATGTTTTCAGTGGCTGGAATTGTTTAAGTGTCTCACATGTATCACCTGTGCTGACCACAGCCACAACTAGCAACTAAGTTCAAAAAACATATGGAGGGGAGACAGGGTTCATTTGTCTCGCTTCTTCATAGGAAAAATACTTATTTCACGGAGCCCAGCAATCCTCTTCCTTTTTGCAGGAGAGTCAGAGAGTGAGAATGAGTTAGGCTATTTTCTAGAAGAGGAGTGGCCATCCATTCTGGTTTTGTGTTTCAGCTTCCTCACATGAACAGACAACCTCTTTTATACAGCAGCTTTTTTCTTTGCTGCAGAGGTGCCACATGATGGGTGTATTATTGGTCATCTTTCTCTCTTTTTGTTTTTTCTTCCACTGTGTTTTCTGGCTTTTTTCTCTACCTTGAAAAGCATAAGTAGGAGTACCGTTCTGCTTTTTCCTCGGAAAAACTGAATTGTCCTGTGGTAAAGGCTAGTGTTACAACACTGAAGAGGTTTATTATCCCTCTGGCATCTGGCAGGGCAAAGACAGAATGGCAGGGAGTGAGCAGAGATAAAGGAGAAAACAAAGGAGATGTGGGAACATCTCTCATTGGAACATCTATTGTCCTTGAGGACTTCCAGCCACTACAGTCTGGCACTCACTGCAGCCTGGAAATGCCAAAAACCTCTTCTCCTCTGGGACATTGACTCCCCATTGGCCAAAGCCCACCTGGAATGTAATTCTACTTCTTTCAGTGAATTATGCTATATAAACTCAGCTATGTTTTCCTGGGTAAGAGAGTAACCCATTAATAATGCTCACAAGCTAATGTTGCAATTTTTCTGGGAAAACTCAGTGATATGAGGAATGCTTTAGCTTTCAGCTGGCCTGAAACTATGCAACTGGCACAAAGCACACAGTCTAATTCACAGTTGTTCACAAGCAGAAACAAGGCAAATTAAAAGCAAGCAGTTACAAACAAGAGGATTGGTGTTCCAATCCATATGATTTTCTCTCATCACTTGTGCACCCTCCAGAGTTTATGGTCCAAAAGATAACTAAATCTTTTCAATATACTTCTAGTTACTAAACCTGTGCTTAGAACTTAATTTTGATAAAATACTGCACAATTTTGCTATAACTAGCCTCTGTGAACTCTGGGCTTTTATTTTTATTTTTTATATTTTTTTGCAGTTGTAGATAAGTATTTGTTTTCTGGCTGTTCATCTGACCATGTAGTAAATTCAGCTGGTATTTTGATGGTTCATCTGTGGTGTGGATTTTTGGCAGTATGAGACTTACATAAGAGGTTGTTTTTCCAGTACTGAAACAAGAATGGCACCTGCTGAGGCATCCATGCCAGGAGAGTGTGCACTGCTCATCAGCAGCAATTCTCGGATAAAAAATTGGTAAGAAAAGAAGCCACTGCTTTTGTGATGACATTTGCTTTGACTGATCAGCAGAATTTGAACCTGTGACCTTCAGTGTCATAACACAGACTACTTAGGTAATGTCATTAACTGGCAGAGGGAAGGTGTTACACTTTTAAGGAGACTGGAAAAGTCCACACTTGTTTTATAAACCTGTCAAACCAGAATATTGGGACATCATAAAAAGACACTGACAATTTCATTAAAGTGCTGCTTTGTGTTTAGACAATGAGAGTTTTAAAATATCTCAGGTTTGAGGAGGAAGAATGAGGTTTCCTAATAGGGAATAAAGGATACTTTTTCCCTCATATGGTCCCACTGCTAGAGGAAAAGAGTGTCTGGCAGATTGGCAATCCTTGACTGAATCTGAGGGAAAGTCTGCATTATGCAAGACTTGCAGGGAATGTGGAATTCCCACAAGAAGAGCACCCAGGCTCCCTCTCATACTGATGACTGGCTGGAATCCTCTGGTCATTATAATGAATAAATGAAAGACAAGCAGGCAAGTACTCAAGAAAAAAGCACAAAATTGCAGTGATGATTTGCTCTCTTTCTCTTAAGATAGGAGATTAAGACTTTCTGCAATTGCAGACTGTAGACATCAAAGGGAAAAACCCCAACTGATTACTTCTATCAAACTTAGACAATGTTTATTTAAATCCCCTTTAGGAATCAACTTGTAGTGCTGCAAAGTCTCAGGAGATTTTATTCCATGAGGAATTACAGCAGAGGCAATGGATATGAAAAAGAGGTTGCATTCCATTTCAGTTATCATTAATGAACAACGGTACTCAAATGTGTTCTCTGATAAAGGCTTTTTTTGGCCAGAGCAGGGCTCAGAAGGGAAGCAAAGAACATGCCTCTCTTAGGTACATTGCAGCTCTGTGCACAGCAGGGATTGAATTGAAGGAAATGCATAACCTAGCCAGCTCATGATAACAGCTTCCACCTAATCCCCATCCAACCACCCCCAGCCTCCAAGCCCTCACCGGGGAGTTTGGAAGCTGACTGATAGGTTTGCAGGAACTGCCTCCTATATCTTTCTGAGCATTTTATAGGGATTCTGGCTGCTGTTTCCCCAAAGAGGCTCTTTAGCTTTTCCTTTAATTGTTTGACAGTCTACTTAAAAAAACAAACCAAACCAAACCAAACCAAACCAAACCAAAACAAAAAAACCCAAACAAAAAGCAGCACATGTCCAAAGGCAGTATTGCACCTGCAGTCAAGGTGGATTAACATTGGAAGCTACAGGCAAATATGTCAATTGAAAGTTCTCAAGAAAACAGTTCCTAAACCACAACAGCTGATAACAAATGCAGAACAACATAGCCATATAAAGAAGAAGGTTTGCTGACATCATTTCCAGAAAACTGTCCTCATTGATGGAGTCCGCCAATAACAGGTGATATAAGAGCTATCAGTGAATGAAGCTGTGAATGTGATGTCTGGCAGTATTTCTTGAGAGATGTTCACAGCACAGCAACTGGAGACTTACAGATCCCCATTAAAAAAAGATGGCTGAGGATAAACCTGAGCAGTCTGACTCCCATGGCCAACAGGAAATATCTCCTGTGTGTTTCATTCTGTGCATCTGGCTTGGGTTGGATTGAGCATTATAACTCATGTACAATGACCCTTTATTTGCTTCCTCTATCCCTCAGTGTCCACACAGAAAGGTGACATGAAGTAAAATGGGGATAACAAAATGTGCCTATGTCCCAAGTGATTGCAGTGTGTGGTCAGTCATGTAAGTGCTAATGCATGGCCATGTGCACTAAGAACTGTAGCAGCTGCAGGGTGAAAGCACAACACTCTCTGCCATCCCTGGTGTGACCTACAGGTGGGCAGCTGCTCAGGTGCATGGAGGATGTCACAGCTGCTCGTGGCTAAGAGAGCCTCACTCGGTGGTCCCCTGACAGCTGTTACCCAGCTGTGTTGCAAAGACACATCCTCAGCCTTGGGCAAACTCCATCCCTTCCTGTTGCCAGGTGTGTCCAGCTGCCTGGAACCTTGGAGCTGCAGGTTCTCTGCCAGAACACCGTTCAGACCAGCATATCTGCATCCGACTGGATGGGCCCATTGTCATCCTTTCTGCTTCTTGGCATGCACCCTGTCTTGTTCAGTGCTTGGCAGCTTTGCTGGCTGTTCCTGACAGCCCTGTCCCGTGAACAGCACTGGGGAAAAGCTGCCCTTCACAGCAGCCCCACGCAGCATGGACAGAGCCTGGCTCCAGCCAAACTGCCTGGTGTGCTCCATTAGGAGGGCTGAGAGGATCTGTGGGTGGTGCACAAGCACACCTTAAGTGGATGTTTGGACCTTTGTCACACTTGCTGCTCCAGAAGAAGGAACAGGGCACTGAAATTAAATTCAGGCATTGTCAGACAGTTTCTCCTGAAACAGGGTTTTTACTCTCAGCATGGTATGTAATTCTGGTCTTATTGTCCAACAGAATTGAAAAGGAAACAAATATTTAGAAGGCTGCAGGGGAAGTAGAGAATGTCTTGAGAATTAAATGGACTGAAGGATAAGGACTCTCCATCAGTGACTAAGCCAACATATCCTTAAGTTTAATGCTTAAAAAACCTGATGGATTTTATGAAATGAGATCATGGCTTCTCGCTTGTTTAAGAAAGCACATTCACATACTGAAAAAACAGCAAAGGCCAAACTAGTGTGCATTGCTTGGCAAGTGCAGCAGACAAGCCAGACAGATAACCAGTGTGCTGCAATTAGAATGGCAACCTGGGTAAAGTTCAGCAGCTGGGCAGGACGAAAAGGACCATGGACAAACACTTGCCAAGCACATGCTCAACAACTGCAGCATGTCTGCCACAGCAAAACCATGCAATTCCATGCACCTTCCCTGGTAAGTTGCCATGGCTGAAGAAGGGGCTGTTGCTATGAGGCTCCAGAGTGTTGTGTGTAACTGCATTTGTGTCTGCAAAACGGCCCATTACTCTACAATGATACAAGTCCTAGATTGCAAATAATTTAGATAACACAGTAATTAGGACAATGAAAATAGATAATCTAGGCAGAAGATTAATTCTTTCTAGATGACAAAGTTCCCTTTGGACTGAGCCACGTTGCCAGTTTGCTGGAGCTGGAACATCTCGTGGGTGCATGTTTGTTTCTCAGCCCTTCTGAAGGACCTTCAGTCCACTTGTCTGTTGAATTAGCATCTTTCAGTGCCATACAGTTTGCTTTGAAATGTAGCTGATAAGTAATGAGGAAAAACCATATTCTGCAGACAGAATATTATCTGAGGAGATTTTTCTTCAGAGAGGAGTATCTTAGGAGAGACCTTCACGTAAAAAATTTTAAGTCCATGACACACTTTCAAGTAGTCCAGGATTTTTCTTATATTTTCGTTTTTGACTTTTGCTTGTCATGCCAAGATCTCATCAGTCTAATCTGTCTTTGTAAAATAATTTAGTTTGGGGTACAGTAGGAGGAACATGTGAACTGCCTGTAAACACTTCAAACATCATGAAGCATTTCTTTTCTGGGAGGGAATCTCATAGCTGGTGTAGGTATGCATGCTGCAGATAAAAGTCCTCTAGAAAACCCATCTACCAGGGAACAAAATGTTCTCTAGCAGCAAGAAACCTACTCTTGCACCAACTTCAGAAATTCCTAAGCATCTTTGCAGAAGAACTTGCACACTATAAGACCATTTTAAATCCAGCTGAAATGAAGAACAGGATAGAGAAAAATACAGATTCCCTTATGATGCCTATCTGAAAAGCAATGCTCAGGACTTATCCAGAATCCAATATGTGATATGGGCCATGTGATCTCTGAGAGGTTGTGACAGAACTGAAGGAGTTCACACTTGGGTGATGGGATTGAGCAAAGACTCAGAAAATCCTTCATATATCAGAGAAATTGAAAAGATTTGATTAATTGGCCCTAGAACAGAGAATAATAAGGGACATAATGCAAGTCTATGGAAAAATGAAAGACCTAGAGATGATAGATAGGGAGCATCTCTGCTCATGCATTAGAAAGGGAACATTCAATAGGTGGAGAGGCAGCAAACTCAAAACTGGCAAAGGACATTTTTTTTTCTCACCAAGTATAACTGGGCTGTGGAATCAAAGTAGTCAAGAACCTGCAGAAAATGACAAAGGAATACTTATTTTAATAAATGTCAGGAATATATTTTGCTGGAATTGTGTTGCAACACAGATTAAAAAGTCTGCAAAGATATATTACAAACACCATGCCCTAATTTGCATTAATGTGTTTACAGTCTTTGGGATTTAATATCTTTATAGTCATTTGCATTATTATGAGGAAGCAATTTCTTTTGATGACGATAAGAAAACATGGCTAAGAGGAGTACTTGTGCACACTTAGTGGCATAGCACAAGCTCCTCTCTGGATCTGAAGTAAATTCATTTTGATATTCTGTCAATACACTGCAATTCTCTTAGAGAGGTATTATTCATCCAGAAATGGTTTTGTTTCTGACTGCTTATTGAAAAAAATGTGCAGAAAAAGGGGCCATTCACTCTGCGGCAGAAAAAAGGAAAGCAAGACAGGTAATGATGACCTTGTAAACATTCTCTGTGCCTTTTCTTTACTTATCTTTTTAATAGAATGTGTAACACTAAATTATGATCTTTCCCTTGATCAGTGGACTGTAGCATTCCGATGGCACATTCAGATATCAGGTTTGTCACACAGTATAGGGAAAAAATATGTTATTATCTGACTTTTACAGATACCTTAGAGGCTGAGGCACACAGATTTATTGAAGAGCTGAAGTCTGTGCTTGAGCTAAGAGCTGAACCTGGATCTCTAGAGCCACATTAACCTTAAGAGCGACATTCATAACCTTAAACTGTGATGACAAAACAATAACGGCTAAACAGAAGACTTCAGTCCAGGTCTCCAAAGAGCAATATCAAGGTATCATTTTCTGTATTACTCTAGTAGGGCCCAGAGACCCTGCCTTTGGCTGAGGACTCTGTTCTGTTGGACACTATATAAACTTAGCAAAAGAGGTACTTTGGCAATCAAATGACAAAATACAAGTGGGGAACAAGAGCCATTTCAGATTTAATTCTATGCATGAAAGGTTTTTTCCTTAGTAGCTGTGTGAGCTACTTAGCCAAGTAGCTAAGGATTGCCTGTAGCTTGTACACGGAGAAGCTCTTTGGTGTATTATTCCTTATTTTGATTTTACACCCTACTTGAAATCCTACAGGTAAGTTTGAAATTCCTCTCCCTGCTCTCTGGCACTTCAAACTTCACACTACAAAAAAAGATTGAATAATGTTGTGTTTGTGTGTAAACAAAAAATCATCTAGCATTTTTTCAAGTAGAACTTGTCCTCTCCTTATACAAGGGCATGTAGTGATTGGACACGAGGCAGTGGTTTCAAAAAGGTTTAGATTAGATACTATGAAGAAACTCTTTACTGTGAGGGTGGTGAGGCACTGGAAGATGTTGCCCAGAGAAGTTATGGATGCCCCATCCCTGTAAGTGTTCAAGGCCAGGTTGGATGGAGTTCTGAGTAATCTGGTCCATTGAAAGTGTCCCAGCCCCCAGCAGGGAGATTGGAACTAGATGATCCTTAAGGTCTCTTCCAGTCAGCCCACTCTATGATTCCATGATTGTAGTTTTTTTGCCTGTGGTCTAAAGACTAAGGAGTAGTGTAGTCTCTTCTGTAGATTTGGTGTGCTTCTCTTGGTTAAAACAAAGATTAATAGTCGTAAAGGCAGTATATAAGCAATGCTTGAATAATTTTACTGTGCCTGTGTCAGATATTTTTTCCTGTTTGGAAAAAAACCCCCATCTTTTAATGACGATCTAGAAAAAATTGCTGCAGATTTTAGATGGTGTTTGTGCTTTAACAGATAGCCCTTAGGTGAAAATTAGATTAAAGCATTGCATTTTCTTAGTCTGACTGCTTTTGTATACTAAAACATACTGTCCTCAGCCTCAGAGCAGCAGGAACATTCCACCCCCAGCCCCCATGCAGCCTGCCTAATGGAGAAATTGCTCCTGGGTGGGTGAAAAATTTAAGTGAGGTCATTGCAGGTTCTTGCAGAGTGATACACTACCAGCAATACATAATGAAAATTCATCTCATGTTGTGAAACATATTGAACTGCTAAAATAAACAAAGTGCTGGCAGGGAATGTTCTTTGAGGTTATCTTTAGATTGAATCTGCTTGGACTTTTGACACCTACTCAGCAATGTCTCTTGGCACACAAGAAACATCTTATCAAAATGCTGAAAATGTTTAGTCAATAAAATTTATTCCCTCATAGATGTCTTTATTTCCCAAATTCTGTCCCTCCTTCTTTCTCATTTAATGTTTGGATTCTTAGTTATAATCATATAATAACCAGGCAGTGAAGGAGATACAACTTGTGACCTTGAAAAGGACTTACCTCTCTCAGGGTAAAAGGTTTTTCATATAAATAGTAAAGTAAACTTATAAACTAAGTTTTGTACCTTCACTCTATTAATTTCACTTGTTACTGTGGTAATGGCATGTGCATTTCTTTTACACAGGTAGGATCTCTAGTTTTGCTAAGTGGTGGGCAAATTGGTCATTTTTAAGGAACAGTATATTTATGCATGATATGTAAATACATTAGTGTGGTATTTAAGTGATTGGTGTGACAACAGTACATGCTTGTGCTTACCTTCCATTAAGTTTGGAAGCTAAAAGTAGAGTAAGAAACAAGCCAAAACTAAAACCAAGCCAAAACAAAGGTGGTACATACAAACAGGTGGCACATCCCACACGTGCAAGGGACCTAAATAAAGTCCTCTGTGTGGGAACAAGTAATTAGCACACATATAAATGAAGCTATGTAAACTTATGCCTACAAATAGTACCATAACCTCAGCTGCAAACTGATGACTTGTTCCAGAACATAGATTTATCACCTACTTAATCATAAGCATTCTGCATTATTCATTCCAATTCAGCACCCTCTCAAAATGCAATTATACATTCTCTGCAAATCTCCTAACTGTCTCACCTTATGATATAATTTCTGATAGCATTTGCTTCACATATTCTTTAAAGACTAACACTCACCCTCTCTACCCAGTCCTTGAACTACTTCAAGACAAAACAACAGAAAACTTAATTCTAAACAAAAGATAGTACAACTCAAGTACACAAAATATTTTGAAATTAAAAAGAAAACAGAGATATATATTTTCTGGCTGCAAAATCCCAGCAGGAAAGCTAAATTTGGACTTTAACAGAACAGCCAAAATATTTGTACTTAATCCGAAGGTGTGAACACGCAGATATATTTCCAAGGACAAAAGCAAGTCTGTAAATTTTGAGCTCCTGGGACCTGCTGCAAAAGAAAGAGTCAGAAAACTCTTCTTAAATGTTCTTTCTGCTAAACAAGAGTAAAGCAAGGATGTTATAAAGATTATAAAGGAAAGCATTCCTTTTCCATAAGTGGTGAGCTTACTGTTATAGAGGAAATCTGCTCCAGAAGAGATTTAACAGCAGTCAAGTGCATACTTCTTGCAGTGAATAATTATAACTCTAGCCTTCACCTAAAAATAATGTTTTACATCTCATGGTACGCCACACACGAGTTTTGCAGCCTTCCCATGCTGCAGAATTAGAAAAGTACAAACCCCTTCAGTGTCAGAGGCTTGAAGCAACAAAGTCTTAAAAGTAAGTGAACAGCTTTATGTGAGGCTTCATTCTCTAGCCCAGCCAGCTTTATTGCAATCAGGCATTGTACATAAACCTTATTCTCCCCAGACAGGTTTTGTTGCAGTTTGTAGCCAGAAGGAGAGATACTGCACTACAGCAGAGTGGAAGAGGAAATGAAGGAAAATACCACACTCAGAGGAATTTTTATTGAATTCCACTCTATATTCCCTGTCCTTAAAGAACATGGTGCTATTTCCAGACCTAATCTCATCAGGAGAGACTTTGGCCAAAGAACCCCTCAAGACAAGTAGATTTTGACCTCTGTCTTCACAGTATGGTGCAGTGAGCCCTCTTTGGTGTAGAGGGCATTGCCTTTTTGCCAGAGTTTGGCTCATATAATTTTCAACGCATGAATAAAATCTCAGACTCTTTCTCCCGTTAATGTACGGGGCATTGAGATTTTAAAAACAAAGCCAAAAGTGTTGTCTGTGTAAAAACAATCCTTGCCAGAAGGGGCTTACTGAGCTGCACAAATATTTTTATTTTATCATAATTCTTCTCTCTCCACCTCTCTACTCCATTGTGGTCAGGTTCCCCACAACTGTTCTTATTGTAATATGTTCCTGTTCCTCTACATTTTCCTCTTGCTGTAATAGAATTTTTCCCCCTTCCTATTTCCTTCCCTAACAGAGCAGGGACTTGCTGGCATTTTACTTTGTATGAAACTTCCAAATATACCCTATTTGCAAAGGTTCCTCTTTAGTAGGGAGAGGGAAGTCAACTTTCCCTGTTATAGCTTCCATTAATTGTGTTTCAGCAGGTCACAGGAAAGTTCAAGATGTGGACAAAGTTGATTCTATAAATCACCAATAATGGAGATGAAACCTTCTTCTGGAGTCTCCTAGATGAAAGTAATTATGGCAGTAAAATACCATATTTGTAAGAAAAATCATGTAATAATGACTTGGTGGGGTTTCATATTACTGCTGCAATTTAGAGATGAGCACTCAGGTGCATCAAGAGCTTTAATAGTGTATGTGTAGGTGGCAAATTATCCGTAAAGAACTCACTGATTGTGGATAATGTTCATTTGATATTCTCAGAGATGACGTAAGTTTTTGTGCACGTCATCTCATGCCCCATGCTCATGACATCTAGCAGGAATATTGGAAGTACAGTGTGCTGACCACTTCTCTGAGTGTAAGCATTCTTCATCCTGCAAGGAGTATGAACTCCCATGGAGGCAGGGAATAAAGACTTTCGATTAAAGGCACAATGACACAGAATAAACTAAATTTCATGTCAAGGGCATGCACGAGTCTACCATACAACATTTCTTTGCTCCACATTAAGCTTCTTACTGGAATCACTTTGGTGTTTGATGAATCAGAACCTTGAAAAGTGAGGCTTGTGATCCAGCCTCTTTACCTGCAAATATTTGGTACAAAGTTATGAGATATTTCTTAATGCAGCATCTAGATTCCTGACCTCCCTGCTCCATTCACCGGATACCCAAAATGGTCTCTCTCCTGCTATATCTGTCCTTAGGAACATTCAATTGTTTCATGTTAAGCAAAAGAACTCTGACAGAAAGGGTTAAAAACAATGAAAGAAGTAAAAATGTTCATGCTTAGGCCAGTATGGCTGTTTTTCTGGCAGCACTTCTCAAAAGTAGTCCATGCAACGGGATATTAGAGTTCTTGCTTTTCATCGACAGGTGGGTAGTGACTTGTATTAATAGAAAATAATCAGCCTTGAGCTCACGTGAAAGGTAAATCCCCCAAGCCTCAGATAAGACTGTATTCATCCCTTCACTGATTTGAGAAGTATAGCGTATATTCTCAGAATATTTTAAAAAATATTTGTCTATTTTTAAGTAGCAGAACTAAAAATCTGTCAACAGACCACCCTTCATAGTACAAAAAACTATTTCTAATGCTTAAAAGAAAGACAACTATAAACACTTTTTGAAAAATTATAACATGTTGTCTAGTTTTCTAAGCATTTTCATTCTGAACATTTTATACATGGAGAAGCAAATTCATACTTCTGAATCATCATACAACATTCTGGAAGAAAGTCAAGACTTTTTTGGCTTTTTCTATTTCTTTCTTTATGGTGGGCAACCCTGAAATATATTCTTGAAAACACTAGAAGATTCTTAGGAAAGATACTCTCAGTAGTTCAAAATTCTTATTTACAACATGCACAGCAAATCCAATATAGTGAGTTACTAAATCTAATGAACTTCAGAGGTTTGCCAAGCTCTTTGTGCTAGGTGCCTGGCAGGTTTTACCCTTGATCTCCTGCTAGGGACCTTGGTGTGTTTATTGATCTTTGTCACCCAGAGGTCAAATTACATCTACATAGAACCGCACCTTCCAGGCACTCAGAAATTACAGCTGAGGAAACACAGCAGGACACAGTCCCTCAGCTGTGTTTGCCACCAGGAGATTGTGAGCTCCAGGCTTCTGGCCACCAGCTGGACAACTCCCAAGTGGAAGATCAAGCTATTCTTCAGATAGGGCTGCTAATCTTTTCTTTCCATGAGTGTCTCTATTATAATCAGACAATAGTGTTCAGCCTGGCAGTTTCTTCCTTCTCTGAAGTGCTGGGACTGGCCAAAAATCGAGGGTTTCTTCATGTATCACTCCTAGCTGTATGTTTTAGATGCCTAAAAACAGCCCTGAAAATCCCTCCCAGAGCACCCTCCCATTTTCCTGTCATTGCCCCCCTGTCAGAAGTGACTTTCCATCCCATTCAGAGAGCTCAGATTTGACCACAGGAGCCATGCAGGTCAGCCCAAGCAATGGCCACTTCTGGATGGGGATAGGCTGAGGCAGAGGCCACTTCCCCTCTTTGGAGAAAGTCTTCAATGGTAACTGATCACTTCAGAAAAGGTGTCAAAATGGTGACCTAGGCTGTGAAACAATCTCTTAATGAGAAAGTGAAGAGCATCTGCATGCATTTTTGAACAAGGCTTTAATAACCTATTTTATACTAGTGGAGGTTTTGCTTGCAAATGCAGATATGCAAATCGGGACCAAGTGCTCACATAGACCAAAAATACAAACCAATGCATGTATTATTTCACTGCATCATTAATAGTCAAACAGCCAGTTGTTAACAGACTAAATTGCAATCATCATCATTTGAGGATTATTTTAGAGAAGTTCCATAATTCATATATTTCACATCTTACTAAGTCATTGAGAATTTCCTCAAAATGGAAAAGTAGAAAAAAATTTTACTTTTTTTTTTGTTCTAAACAAGACCTTTGTTTAGTTACTTAAATGTGCTTTGGCAATTTTACAATGGCAAAACTTTGGGATTTTTTAATTGTTCCTACTTAGTTTGCAGGTTTTATTACATCTCTATCTGGACTTTATTTGTTTACAGTAATCACTTTTAAAATACCACCTCGGGGCGCAGATGTTCTTTTCTATTCTCTGCATGGTCAAATGCTTTTTGTATTCTAAACTTTGTGGAGGTAGTCTTATGATTTAATAGATTTATAGAAAGTGCATGCACCTGGCTGTATATAATAAGGAGATGATTGAATGGTGGTGGTGATGTAAACTCAGAAGGGAAGTGATAATGTGCATTAGAGCATGATATTCCCCACTGACAGGCTGTGTTTTATTTCACCTGCAAACAAGTAAACACAGCAGGAGATACATCTTGCCCAGCCCCTGAGCTGAGCGCCTTGCCAGGCTTAGTTTGCAAAGTATGCAGTGCTTCTGCACTGACTGTGCTGCTCACACCCTGCCAGGAGTGACATGCCATTCTCACAGGACAGCTTATTTGAAACCCTGGGACCCCTCCTGGCCTATCAGACCTGCAGAAAAAAGGCTCTTGAGAGAAGGAGCTGCCTCTTTTGACAGTCTCCTACATCCTTATCCTCAGAGCTGAAGTCACTGAGAAAAGGCAAACCCAGCATCTCCTGCAGGCTCTGATCCAGAGGGCACTTCTGCCCTGCACCTGGGGGTGGGCTGCGAGGGGCTGAGCAGCAATCACTTCTTCAGTAGAGGTGAACACATGAGCTCAGATGTGTGAGGAACCAACCAGAGCCTTCATCTCAAGGTGGAGCCAAATTTGTTGGAAAAGTCTTCCAATATGCCACTTAGGGGAAAAAAAAATCTTATGCTGGGCAGTTTCTTTTCCTCTGCCTCAGCGTTTTCTGAACCAAAGTGATAAATTGCTTTTGGATTTTCTTTGTTTCATTTTAAGGAAGAACAGAACAAAAAAAACCAAGGTGAACAAGACACTGACTTCCCTTGGGAGATTTTTTTTCAGTTCTTCAAGTCAGTGTGGCCCTTGTGGTTAGGTGACATTTCACTAAAAATCCAGACTTTAGACTTGCATCTGTTTGAAATGAAACTGCAAGTCCAGCCACTACTGATGAGAACTGTAGTGCTGATTGTTCTTATTCTATCCACATCGTCTATGGGAGTGACATCATTGAGTACCTAAAAGATCTGACATAATCAAAAAATTGCATCCTACCCGTGCTGTAAAAATAAATCATAATTATTTCTGCAGTCTCTAAAGAGAAATTGATTTTTTGTGCCTTCTGTGAATGCTGCAATGCTATTTTTGTGTAATGCTTTTATGTCTATGACAGCCAATTGCTTTGACCCTGAAGTCTTTCTTGCAGTACTGCTGACTTGCTGAATCAGAGTTCATTCATATCCTCTTGCCACAGAATAATATGCTGAATACAAAACTTACCATAATAGCAATATAAAAATGCCACGAGATAACACAAAAGTAAATATAAAGGAAAAAAATGAAAAGACATAAAATTATAATAGAAGACCTGTCAAGTTCAAGCAAATGTGGATGGCAGTGTGACTTTACATGCCACAATTTTAAGTATTGCTCTTTGTCCCTGAAGGGTTCATATGAGATATTTATCTGGCTTCCTCTGGTATTTCAGTGATGGTAAGAACACTAAAGTCAGGGAATTCAAGTCTGATTTTTGCACCACCTTTTATTACTCCCTTAGGATGTTAAAACTTCAGAAGAATATAAAATGGTTATGCAGTGATGGAAGTTCCTGAATTTCTCCTAATTCCACTGTTAGAGACGTAACTTCTGTGTGGCTGTGACTAGATCTCAAAGATATCCAGAGGCACTTTATGTGCTATAACATTAAAGTTCTTGAAGTATCAGAAATTCCATTTCCTGAAAGAAAAATCTCTAAAAGCTTTGATGCTTCCAATGAAGCAGTTTGGACTTAACGCCTTTTTGGAAGCCCATGCACACCAATGTGGATTAATTTTCCTTTCCTTTCCTTTCCTTTCCTTTCCTTTCCTTTCCTTTCCTTTCCTTTCCTTTCCTTTCCTTTCCTTTCCTTTCCTTTCCTTTCCTTTCCTTTCCTTTCCTTTCCTTTCCTTGTTCATCTGCCACCCTGGCCTTGCTGCTGTTCCTCCAGCATCCAACACACCTGATATTTGGGGTCACACAACAGGGGAGGAGATTTCTCCTGCCACAATTTAACACCACAGGCACCCCTCAACCATGCCTTGCTTTGTTGTGCCTGGGATTCACCTGACCTCTGGCCAGGTGGACCTGTACACTCATTCCTGCCTTGTGTTTACAGGGACATTACTGGGAATTCAGTAGATATCCATGTATTCCCTTTCTTCCCTCTGTCACCTGAGGGAGTCATCCTGATCTGCTTGCTTAGAGGACATTGAATACAGCACAGACCTGACTGTTTGCTGACCTCCACCTAGGTGAAGATCAATCCTCTCTGAATCAAAGGATACATAATCAGAGTATAACTCATAATCTTCAGTTAGCTCCTTTAAAAAAGCAGTTCAGAGGAAGGTCCTGCCCTGCCTGTTGAAAGCAGGATGGTGTGCAGCCAGAGCACTGTGGAAGCAGCCACTTTCAATCCCCAGCTGCCTCTCAAAGAGGCAGGGGGTAAAGGCTCTCCTCTTGGCAGGATGCAGCCCACACCACTCTCTGGTCCAGCAATGAGGGAGCGAGGTGGAAGGGCAGCCAGGGAAAGAAGTTAGGAGCACTGAGGTACACCCTGACTTCCACAGTCCCAAATTCCCGCCCTGCATCCCTTCCCTTCTGCACCTTTTTTCCTTAGTTACTTGACCTTCTCCATACAGAGCAAGGGGAGCCTGAGTACCTAAATAAGGACTTTGAACCCCTTCTAAACTCTTTGGGGCTTGTGACACCAAAATCTTGTTGAGTAACCAGGCATCAGTTTCCTTGCACTTTTCTGCCAATGACAGCTATAAGCAGGCTCCTGCACAATGTGGTCACACCACCTTGCTGTCCACTGGCAGAAGTACGAAGTGCAAAATTCATCACGGACAGTGAGACCAACAAGTGCTTGAGTGTGCTTGGGTATCTCCCTGTCCCAGCAACAAGAATTTTCTTAAAGCCTTGCACTGATCAGATCTTCAAACCATGATGGACATATCATTGCTTTTTATTTCTTCCTGCTGTGTAGTCAATCCAGATGCAGCATTTACTAATGATACCGCAATGAATACAACCTGGAAGTAGAGAAGTGTGAAACTCAGAGGCAGAAATAAAGAGGAGTGATTTTTTTCCCAGCCACAACTGAAGCAGAGGTTTTTTTGGTTTCCAAAGGATTCTGGTTTTCAAGACCCTAAATGAATCTTTATTGACATACTATATAGCTGAAAGAAGACTGCTAGGAAATAACAGATAAATTTAAAACCTGTATTCAAAACCTGAATTCCTCTTTTAAGAAACGTCATTGAAAGATAAGAAAGGACTTTGTCTGCACCAGCCAAAGTGTTTTATCTCATTAACTCCATTGTCGGCCTTACTTTCTTCTCTTAAGTGGACTCCTCCAGGATGCTCAGATTCCTCCTGGCAACGCCTGTAGTGACACATTTTCCCCAGCAGCTGCTTTGCTTCGTGACCTGGCCACACCAGGGCATGTACTGGGCTTACAGACCCCATGAAACACCTAAAGGCACCTGCCAGGCACAGCAGGATCATAGGGTGAGGTCTCTCCATTGCACTCCTGAGCAGCTTAATAAGGGAGGAAATGAGGGAGTCGCAACTTATTTACAGATGAACTGGAAGATGTGAGTGTGAGGTGCAGTCATCTTCCCCCTCATGGGCTGCTCAGTTTCCTGAAGTGTAGTTATGGAAGAATAACTTTGTGTACATACACGGTTGAGTAGGGCTTGGGTACACAGCTAATTACTTAGGGGTGAAATGAGACCATTTAAGTCTTGCCAAAAGCAGCACTTTTACTCGACCATTTGTAAACAGGGACTTATAGCCATCCAAATCCTACTATATCCAAAGAAAGTGCCTTAGAGGCTCACAAGCTGTGTGACATGGCCTGCATTGCTCCTGCTTTGGAAACTTGTGGATTGGAATGGCAGTCTGCCATGTCTCAACACTCAGCAATCAAAATAGTACATCAAACTTCCCCAGATATCTGACACTAGACTGCATTCAAGAGCGCAGCACAAAACAATTGAGTTTGTGATGTTACTTCATCTCAGCTTCTGATGTTCTAAAAAAATTACACTATGTCCAGCTTCAGAACAATTTTTAAACATCTTGCATAGTTTTCAGGAACTGCTCCTATCAGCTTCCATGAAATTTAGGATTTTGGCTTTCTTTTGCATGTCCCGTGTTCCCAGATGAAAGATAAATTTCTAGACAGTTATGTTCAATATCCTACCTGAGGTGTAAGAGAATATTTTTATTTTTGTAAGAGAAAGAAATAGAAGGAAAGGTAGCAAGGAGAGCAATACATTAATCTAGGATTTACTGTCACAAGAAGTAAGCAGTGTTATTTTAGGAAGCTCTTCAGAAACAGGATTCCCTTAGCCTGTTAAGTCATCGAAAATAAAGCATTAGCCAACCCCTTTCTTGGTGTGGTGATCACACTGGGCAATCCTCTTCTTTGCACACACATGGGAGCAGTGACCCTGACCTGCAATGAAAGCCACCCCAATGTTTGGGGGTATAACTGGGTGTAAATGACTCACTAATCCTTTAATATTTCCGTTCACAATGAGGATCAAGTCTAAATGACAATGACATGATCCTTTTTCGAAATGAAAGGAGTGAGTCCTTCTTGTCTGCGCCTCACTGCCCTTGTTACTGTCCTTATATTCTAAATAAGATGGTGACTGTGGCTAAGCAAAGCAGGGAATAGTTAACTCTTTAATTGGTTCCAGACATGTCTGATGAGACAATACCTCTCACTACATGATCTTGCATCTGTAACATCTGATGTCAGCATATTGATCAGCTGAGGTGGCTGAAGTAAAATCAGGTTTCTACCACACATGGAAAATCTGACCATGAGGTTTACAGAGGAACTGGGCTGGGCCCCACAGGGCATAGTCAGAGCTGAGTTATCTATGGAAATGCAGCACTGTCCCCCAATCCCAAGCAGGGGGTGTGTGGCTGATATCTGCTCTCTATGGGAGAATGGAAACATGCTAGTTTGGCTGCATTGCTGAGGAAAATAAAACAGATGAAGCTGTGGCATAGGTCCTGTCAATAGCAATGCTGTGAGTCTTAGTCTGCCTGAGCTGCCTGACCACAGTCCCACATAAATAACAGGTGAGTGTGAAGGGAAAAGACATCCTGGCCATCTAATAAAGATGACAATACAGAAGAAATCACACAGACCCAGACTGGGATTTAACCATGTTACCAAAGCAACCTGCAGCCTGTAAACGTCTGAAAACGAATGTATGTAGGGTTCATGCTGACTTCTGCCAATCTGTCAAGAAACCCCGGAGGAGGAGAGCCTTCCTGGAGGAGCCCAGCAAGGTGGCAGGCACCATCTTCCCTGGCAGCAATCCACAAGGGAGGGCTCTTTCAGCGCTGCCAAAGGATGTGCTGATTCAGGGACACCCCTCAGCCCCACCATCCTGCCCCGTGGTGCAGATGCTGTAGGGCAGAAGTCTCAGAAAAGATCTAGCAGCACCACAGTACCTACTTCTGTAAGCAGTGACTATGACTTGACTTCATGAAGGTGAGATTAGCTCTTTCTACCCTGCTATTAGTGCATGTGACATCAGACCTGAAGCATACTGTAGCAATGTGCTAAGACTCCATAAGTACTTCACTGAGTGACTCAAACATAGCTGGTGTATATTCAGTGCATTTCAGAAGAGAGGCTCATCCCTTCAGAGGTTTATCTGTTGCCATTTTTAGTTTATGATGTAGGAATTCAAGGGCAGTCTGTCATCAGATCACGAAGACCATCTCCTTATGCTTTATAGGTAAAGACAGGTTGAGGTTTTTCTTTTTAAATGTAACTGGTTTTATTACCAATTAGCATGTTCCTGTTGGTCAGACTTTTGACTGAAGTTCTAGAATATGTTTATACAAAGTCATGCTACCACCCCTAATTTGATGGCCTCAATAAATACTATTATTTTGCTATTCAGTATGATTCTAGAGGGCTTGCGACTTGGAGGTACTTCAGCAGTTCTACCTTTTAGTCATGTCAACACTGCTTGAAAGATCTAAAATACTTAGATTTAGACCAAAGCTCAGAGCTGAGATCTTGCTGGACATCACTGAATTTAGTTTGTGTTCAGGGCCAGAATTAAGAGATATTTAACATTACAAAATACTTTAAAGTATTAATTCCTGATAGGAGTAAATAAACATAAAATAATAAAGTCAATAAAGGATAATACATTTTCATTGAAATCTATATTTATACAGCAACTTGTAATCTAAAGACTAGCCCTAGAATGCAGAGTGCTGTGACTTAACAATTAAGAATTGCTCTTCCCACAACCTCAGCATAGTCACCTGTGCAGTGGAGAAACAGACCTTTAACAGCATGCCAGAGTGCTTCTCTGTGTTTGAATGTAAGCTAAGCTATAGTCTCTCTGAAAATGTGGAGGAATACAAAGACAAAAGGACACCAATAACCCTAAACAGAATTTGGCCAGGAAATGATGCTGACTCACTCTCCCACAAATTATATTGTCATCTTCTATTCCTACAAAAGATTAAAATCTAGTGTCTTAGAAGACATTGTCTACTTGTAATTGTCATGATATGTCTTTATTAATCAGAGAAGTTAACATTTGAAAGGACTGTCCAACACAGGGCAAAATAAAAAGCAAAAATTACCGCTGAGGTATCCATTTCTGTTGTGTCCATGCCTTCTGTCTCAAGACTCTACTCCCACTTGATGCAATGGCAAAACCAACTCTGATGACAATGCTGTGATGTTGAGCACTGAGGCTGTACTTCCCATAGTATTCTGCTGTTGGGAGAAGGGGCTGCTAGAATAGTTCCGGGATGTGCACAAACTACAGGTGACAATGGCAAACGCCAAGGTAATTGTGTCACAATTCTTCTTTCAAAAACCATTAATTACCTGAAAATACATCTCATATAAATTTCAAAGCTATTTTCAATACAGCACTCTGTTTCCATACACCTGTGCACTTTTCCTTAAATCTTCCAAGCACTGTCATTGCAAGGTGATCTTTATGAACATTAATTCAGTAGCTGGATGGCTAATACAGCATTTTGATCTCTGACAGGGTCCAAGCCAATCCTGAAAATAGCAACCTGAAAACACTTTGTCTTGATGCCTGTCTCTGAATCAATGAAGTGATCCAATTCATTTGTTTGGAGCAGCTTGGCCACTGAGCTGTGAAGCTCTGGCTCCAACATCTGACACACATGAGATGGTTTAAAGGGAAATCCTTTTAATGTGCCAGCCCATATGCAAGTGAATTCACCTTGCAATACATCACTTTTTAATTAAAATAATTGTGTGCAACTAGAAGAGATTGTTTCATTGAACAAATGAAGAAATTCTAGCACTTTATACAGTGTTTTCTTTAAGATGATTAACAGAATAATTGAAATTCAATTATTTGGATTTGTATTTCCAGGTAGATTCTTATTTTGACATAGAAGAGTTTATAGACAGAGACACTAAGATCATTTAAGGCAGGAAGACTGCTAATCTTAGATTTAGTAACCCATTTAGATTACCAGAGAGGAAATGGCTCATCCCTGCTTGTGAGACTCTAGAAATAGCCCAGACCTGATGTAACTAGTGCTTAAAAATAAAGGTGTTTGCGTTGATAGCAGACAAATCAAGTTATTGCAAAGAAAGTGGGAACCACCGAGGCACATGCTGTAGCTGGCGTGACAGAGGGATTCCCTAAACACATGCTGCAAAGGAGGCTCTATGGGGTGCAGCTTGACTGCTGAAAAACAAGCAATTTAAGAACTAGCTAAATAAAAATTGCATCAACGATGCAATTGTGAAGAATTTTAGGGGGAAATTCTATTGAAATAGAAAAGTTCTTTGCACACTCACTGCAGAGGCTGTTTGCTATTACACACCTCTCTCCCAAGGCATCTTCCCCATTACCAGAAAAGTCAGCTATTCACATCATGTCCTCTCACGTCATTTTTAATCTATGATTTAGTTAAGCCAAATATTTAATTAGAGATTTCAATATAAAAGCAATTAGCAAGCTTCCTATGTATAAACCATAATTATGATGCAGCTTAGTAATAGAAGAATGACTAATAAGCAACATTTTGTTGAAATTCTGTTTAGATACTTTTGAGATACGTTTTAAACTGCTGATTTCTTTTTGACTCACCAGTCTTGGCTAAAAACAAATCCTCCCAAATCTCATATTTTTGGTTGCAATTTTTATTGCTTTGCAAATGCCAGTGTGTCACTTTGCTACACTGTGACATCACAACAGAGCAGCTTGTGGCAATGGCATCACATGCCTACACCACAACAATGCAAATAAAAGTCTTGTTAGCAAGAAAAGAGTTTCCAGAGTATTAAAATATAATTGCAGGTTTTGGGACATGGACCCACCCTGGTAAAATCAGGCTGATCCTATGAAAGCCTATGCTTCAGCCAAGGCAGTTATTTGTAGCAGGATCCTTCATAAAACCAGAACAAGATAAACAGGAAACGCTCTCTATGTCATCTGAATAATAAGCATCTTCACCAGACTTCTATTGATGTAGGGGTCATCTTGCAATTATTGATAATCATAAATTATGGGGTTCAGGTGGGAGGTAAGAACCACTTTGTTGACAACTGAGAGGTAAGAGTTTATGAAGTAAAATGAGGCAGGAGGGATTGAGCTGCTGGAGGATGGGATAGAAGGAGGGAGAAGCAGGTGAGTGCCGAGGGAGTGGCAGCTGGGGTGCAGGACCTATGAGCTGTGCATGCCTGTGGCTTCTTGTGTCACTGGAATGGTGCAGTGAAGAAGCAGGCAAGGAATTCAGCTCTGTGCCATTTACTTTATATCTGGTAACACCTCAGAAAACTCTCCCCTTGGAAGCAATTTCAAAACCACAGCAATATCTTAAGGCAATTACAAATACTAGCTTATGAAGGAGTTAGGATGCACACAATAATGTTTCAAAAATCAAAGATAAGGAAATGCTGGCTATCTTAATTTCTGCCTCCAGAAATCAGCTTCTCCAACTACTGCACTTCTGTCCAGTCTGCTGTGTCCTACCCTTACTTCCATATTCACTTTTGCCCAGGTATAGGAAAGACATGGATCAGCTATTTTGTTCCCTTCCTTTCCTAAAGCAGGAAAGTTTCACTTGATTCAGGAATTATTCAATGGCATCCATGCAAGCAGAGAGACTGGAGACTGATGGAGGCCAGATGGTATACTCCAAGTTTCCCCCATGCTTCTGCCCCTCCACCCCTACCTCCCTCTCTCCCTCTCCCAAAACTCAGGCGTCCCCAGCAGAGTGAGAGAAATGCTGTCCACCAAAGTGGTGAAGTACACAAGATCATCACTCTGCCTTTATCACTGTAGACTTCACCACCTATTGATATGTAGCCTGGTTAGGGTAGACCACGGTCATCTTTACACACCTAGTTTTCCATATGTAATACCTAGTCTCCCAGCTGCCATTATAATGTGGATTTCTAGAGGAGTTATGGACAAAGCCTGGCCTTATATCTGGTACTGATGCTGCAAAGTAAAAAACTGCCAGCTTCTTTCCTTCTCAGATGGTCTTTTTCATCCCCTTCACAGAAGGGAGCTATTCAAAATTGAAGGTAAAATTAAGAGCAGAAGAGTCATTTGTACACCAAGTGCCCTTGCATGTAAAACTTCCTTCATTTGCATGGTGTTCTTGGATGGAGGCTCTGTCTGCTGCAGCAGAAAGCAGCCATTTCTTTGGAAAAGGTGTGTTTGAACAGAGTAGTGGGTCATTTGGTTGCCATAACATTATTTTCACTTCACTGCTTTAAATAATCTGTAAGACTGCTAGGAATTAAAAATAATTAGGAGAAATTACCCTGCACAGAACCAGTTAGAATATGTGTCCATGCCTGGTAGTAGACTCAAGTAAGCTTCATTTTGTTTGGAAGCAAGACCAAATATCCTGGAAAAGACAGCCCATATTTGCTTTGTGAAACAGGGCTCCTTTCACAGTTCGAGCCAAATCTCACTGAAACCCCAGGAACCTTTACACTTGGTTTAACTGGGCTCTGTGTCAGGAAAAACTGGCATAATTTTCTGACAAAAGGCCTAGCTCACTTAGGAATCCCTCCTAAGTTTACTGGGGAGAGGATATGTAGTAAAGTCTGGATGTGTCCTACAGAACAAATCAGCCTTTCCACCTTCAAAGCTAAATACAAGGCTGACTTCTCTTGATTTGCTGTTTCATGAATAGTTATAGAAATACAAACCAGAAACAAAGACTCCAAATGAGAAAAGTAGGATTTGTTTTTGAAAACTCTTAACTCATAGGAAAGTTAAATAAACTAGTGTATTAAGCAGTGGCAGACTGCTAGGTAGCCAGGTAATCTGACAGGAAACATTTCCAGTTTGGAAGTGTGTATCCAAATTCAAGTGAAAGGGACATATGGGGACTATGACAGACTGAGCACTGTCAACTGAGAGAGCACACTCAATCGAAAACTTCAGGAACTAGGAACTAGGAAAAGCCACACACCTTAATGTTGTGTTAACTGAAGAGCGATCTGCTGCTAATCATTAATTTTGGGAAAGCCCACAACATCTTCAGGAAAAGAGGAGTACTGATGTAAGGCCAGGAACTGCTTCCACTGATATTAATGGCAAGACATGTAATTTTTCAGTGAGGAAAGGATAGGGCCCTTAGGTGAAGGCATGAAAATGTCTCTACATACTAATGAAGCAGCATCAGCAGGAGAGATAGCCTGTAGTGTGGAAACAGCTAATTGTAAATGCAGGTCCATAAGAGATTCCATATTTATGTTTGCAAAAAGACAGACAAGACATGAAAAACAAGCCTTTTAGCCAAGGAAAATGGATATTAATTCAGTTCCCCAGCTAGGGCACCTGTGCAAACAATACCACCCCCAGGCAATTAAAACAGAGAGCTCCATAGTTAATAGGGTAATGTTGATTAACACCTGACCACTTCATGGGGATAGAAGAATAGATTTGGCAGATCTGCAAAATGAAATGATGTCACCTAAAAAACCGTTATTTCACATTCAGTGCTTCTACAAGAACATTCTAGATTTGAATAACTTTGCTCAGAGAAAAGCGGAATATGTAACTATTTTTGTGAGGTTCAAAAAAAGTTTTGATTTGGTAAATCTAAATATTCCATGAATGTAATTTTTAAACAAACTTTACTTCTAACCATTTTATAAAGACCAAGTATTTTTGTTGTAAACCAAGCTAATTTTTTTAACCAGAAAAATATTTTGACACAAGTGGGTACTTGAGTAGTTTAAAAACATTCTTCTAATGCTTTTCCGAAGTAGAAGTTTAATTAAATCAACTGATGCTCATGAGTAATTTCCATATCAACTTTTGTTTTTTAATGTTCAGTAAAAGACTTCTCATCGGAACAATCCTGCTCCAACAAACCCTAGGACAATAAGTTTTGATAAAGTTTAAGAAAACCAGTTATATCACAGTCCTCACTGAAGCAGTTTACATCACCCAAAATCTTGACAGTGGTTTTTGGCTCTTCTGTAAAAGTGGACCATAGAAACATGCAGGAAAGTCAGACAATCTCCTTTTTTCCCCTCTTCTCTCCTTCCTTTTTCTTCTTTTTCTTTTTTTCTGTTTTCCTGTAAGGGCAGAAAGTTTCCTTGTCCAGGAGCTTTTAATCTACAGCAAACATGCTTCATTTATGTTTGCATTCAGCTCTGGTTGTTCTACTTTACGAGGGAAATGAACATCATGTGTTGATCGCTAATATGGAAAAAAAAATCAGCATCTAAAAAAATACCCGAGAGGCCTATTCTTATCCTATTGCTAGGAAGACTAGAGATTTGTGGGACCAGAATACTTCCTATCTTATATTAAGGTCTGTAACTAGACTGACAGGAGTTAAAGTAATCAGAACCCTTTAGATACTTTTAGCATCAGGCATATATATATCACCCACCTAGCCTCAGACTGACCTCGATTTAAGGTTAACTTGAATTTTATTACAAGTTGATTTAAAAGAAGAAGAAAACCAAACCCAAACCATGAGGTAACTGCCAACAGCTGAGCAGGGCAGAAGCCTGTGACAGACAGCCAGCTCAAGGCATTCCTCAAAACAGCCTATTCACAGTCTGGCCAAACACAGACAGGTTTTATTTACAGCTCCCCAGCACCATCCAGACCAGCAGCTAATTGAGAATGTACTATTTTCATGCTTGATCTTTGCTGAGCTATAAATGATGAGCACGGAAGATGTATTTTCCCTCACACACTTAAGCAGTGCAAATTACACTTGCACTCATGAAATTCCCAAGCAGTCACTGACAACTGCCAAAAGCTCATTACAGATTATGGACTACTGAGTCATCATGAAACGATTTTTGAGTGACCTAAGAAAACATTTTATGTAAGAGACTTTGTGGACCGAGGAGGAAGGATGTAAGCAATCCCTTTAAGTGTAGATTTGGACCTAGGTGTAGCACATTAGGCCTGAAGTTCAGAAACTGTGCTCCTTTCATTTTGTTCCAATCCCAGCTTTGCTGGGTGAGTCAGAGAAAGGCTGGCAAGCAGCTGTGTGAGAGACTGCCTCACAGGAGATAAGGGAACACTGAATATCACCTTGGTTTCCTCACTACTTAGAATGAAATTGCAGTGCAGGAGCCTACCCCAGATTTTCCATGTGCTGACTTCTCACAGGACTCTGCTGTTAATTAGGTTTGCAGAGCAGGATAGAAGAGAGAATTTATAGAAGGCTCTGGATACGGAGATTGAAGAATTTGAATTTGGTCTGCAGGAGAAAGGGAAGAAAAATATGAGTAAGAAATTATTGTACTAGAAAGATTGCTATGCAGAGCCACGTAAGACTGCCAGTGGAAGATAAGACAAAACACACTTCAAGAAAAATTGGCATGTAAGTAATTCAGTATAGGATTTTGTTTCATATTAGGAGCATTTTTGGGGCAAAGATCATGGTTTTTACCATTTCTTGTCTAGGCAGGTAAAACTCTGTTGTCCATTCTATTTGCATACTTATTTTTCACGTTGCTAGGATTAAACTGGGAGTGGAGGTCTAGTATCCTAAGCATTGTGTGGGCGAGGAAAAGAAGGCAGTCTCGCCCTGAAGTGCTTACAGCCAAAACAGACAAGACAGACAAAAACCAGAAAAAGGTGATAAAACAGAGATCCCCACCAGCAAACACTATGGTACCTGTTGTTTCACTGGGGGCAGGGACAGGAGTGTGATAAGTGAAAGAAGAAGACAAAGCAAAGGAAGGAGAGAGAGGAGAGCAGGCAGGGCAGACAGTGGAATCATCAGAGGCAAGTCCAGGGGAGACTAGAGATGAAGAGCCCCGGATAAAGCTTGTGCTGCTCACCAAACAGCTGCTTGGCACCAGCTAGTCAAAGCTGTAGAAAATATAATCAGTGTCTGTGAGGCTCATCTCACATCTTCTGTGGCTCTTGGCACAAATGACCAGTCGTGTCCCTAAAGGCCACACTTCTGGAAAGACAAGAATTCCCAGACCTACTGACAGATAAAATTTTTCACTTGTGCGTTTCTAGATATGGAAAGAATTGGAAACATTTCTGTCTGTGTATCTTATTATGCAAAAAAAAGGGGGTGTTGGATCAGGAAAAATTGCATGGAAATCTCTAGCAAGTCCTTGAAATTGTTTCAGCAAGGGAAAAAATAAAGGAATGTGCTTATTTAAGTTCAAATGTTTTACTTTGAAATTTTTCAACAAATATTACCTGGATTTATTTTTAAATTAATTGGATTAAACTGTACCTTCATTTTATTGGGCCTTAAGTGAGTTTTTTTTAAATACTGACTAAGCCAGAAAAGTCACTAAATAGTGTCCTATATGCAACATAAGCCTAGTGTTATTTGACATCAAATTAAAGAATGCAATGAAAAGTTTGTGGCTGTACTAGATAAAGCAGCCAGAATTTATCACTAATGCTATCATTAACCCCTTAACAAATGTTTATATACTACACTGCTCTTCTATTTCTTTTTTTAAGGTGATCTAGACAAATATACACCTGATTAGTTGATCCAGAAAATTCTGCTTATTCATCACCAGCAATGCTCACCTACCCTGCTCTCAAAACAAAACAGAACTTACTTTCAGCTTTTCAGACAGTAGACCTTTCCACTCAAACACCGGAGAAAACAGAACTGGCTAACATTATTCTGCAGGTTCTGCATTTCAAGGTGAAAGGAAAAGGAGCTCTGGAGTTAATCTCTTCCTGTGGAAATTAACTTTGCAGAAGAGTTTTTGCACAGAAAATGAGGGGTTTCTATGAAACATCCCCACTTCCATCATCTCACACAAGCAAAGGCACAGCGTTTAAGGAGCCGTTTCCAGAATTGGTGTAAGTTTAACAGTGAAAGACAATACCCTAATTTGCACCCAGGCATGAAATGGAAGCAGAGCACAGCACAGACTGCATCCTTTAAGAAAGCCTGGCCAACAAGCCAGCGAGAGCATGCCACCCCAGCTGTAAGCAATCCCAACCCACAGCCAAACTATGCAGGGCCTAAACTGTGCTCTGCACTTGGCACAGCAAATAAGCAATCTAATGGGCAAAGAATTTGCACACTAAATTTAGATGTGTTGCCACAATGAGAACAACCATCATGGTCATTATGGACTAGAGGGAATATGAAAATGACAGCCTTCACCTCAAAAGGCAATTGCTTGGGTATGATGCAAGTAATGTTTTGTTGATGCTTCCATTCATTTTAAAGGTACTGTTGAATGAACTTGGGCTTCATCACAACAGAAGCAAACTTTACTGAGACATGAAAAGAAGGGCACAACACCTCTGTAAGACTTCAAGAGCCCTTCCACTACGGACAGCTTAGGGATGGGTGGAAGAGGTCACCCAGGCCCAGGTGAAGAATGTGAGATAACATTGAACAAGCACAAGAGGCACATAAAGTTGCAGTATGGAGAGCTACAGGAAGTCTTTCAGACCACTAGAAAGAGTGGGAATGTGCTATGTAGTTCATTAGGAAACCAATGAAGGGTTTAAAGGGAAGAGAGGCTTGAATAAAAAATGCCTTTTTTTTGGCAAACCAAGAGGGAACAATGAAGAAGACTGTAGTGGAAACCACTGCAGTAATCATCCAACCACCCATGCATTCCTGCACCATATCCAGCATGGGTTCCTTGCACAGTCTAATCAGGGAGGTTCCATGGCAAATGCCCCTTTTTAAATATGGGCCTGGAGAAGAAGCTTGGCTCTTGCTGTGCTTGCCACAGAGAGAGGGCAAATAGGACAAAAAAAACCTGTTTTGACTTCTGCAGGAATTTTAACAGATTTTGCCAGTATTCTTTGCATGAGAGGAGTCCAGCAAAGTGACAAAAAAGAGGATGCTGCCCAAGCTCCAAACACACTTTCCTCATGACTTTTCATAATTGCTGCTTGGGGTGTATGTATAACTCTCTAACTTATCAGAGGTATGCACACACTTCTGCCCATCCACTTTCAGAATGCTGAAGTCTTTAGTATAAAATGCACATGAAGGTGGAAAATGGTTGGAGAAAATGAACAAATTCAGATATATGGATTCATTCTACTTATTCTGTTCATGTTTTGCAGCTTCAGAAGATTAACTTTAAAAAATGCTACTTTAGTGACTTCACAGCAGGCTAATGTTGAAAACTGCAGCTGAGAATGAAGCAGATTATTAAAATTAAAATTATGGGAAATGCAAATGCAATGTGCAACACAATCATATACTGCCAAATAGACACTACCCATTGCCATTATTCTGGGAGGAATTGAAAAACACCTGGAGGATGATGCAGTCATTTGTTATAACCAGAATGGCTTAATGGAGGGGAAAATCCAAATTACCAAACTTAATTTAGCTTTATAACAAGGTAACCCACCCAGGTGATCAAGGGACACCAGCTGATATAATCTTTCTGGATTTCAGTAAAGCTTTCAGTACTGTCTCTCACAGGATCCTTCTGTACAAAATATCCAGCACACTGCTGGATGAACACATCATGAGATGGGTGAGCAGCTGGCTCATGGGTCAGACACAGAGGGTTACAGTGAATGGGGTGACATCAGACTGGTGATGTGTCACTAGTGGGGTTCCACAGGGCTCCATCCTTGGCCCTGTACTCTTCAACATCTTCATTAATGACTTGGATGCAGGAATAATGAGCTGGAAGGAATACTGAGCAAGTTCTGAGATGATACAAAACTGGGAGGAGCTGCTGACTCCCTTGAGAGCAGGGGGGCCCTGCAGAGAGACCTCAATAAATTGGAGGGTTGAGCAGTCACCAACTCAACCAAGTGAAGGTCCAAAAGGGAAAGTGTCAGATTCTGCACCTGGGGTGGGACAACCCTGGGTGTACAGACAGTGGGGAATGAGAGGCTGGAGAGCAGTGCCATGGAAAGGGACCTGGGGGTCCTGGTCCATGGCAAGTTGAACACGAGTCAGCAGTGCCCTGGCAGCCAGGAGGGCCAACGCTGTCCTGGGGGGCATCAGGCACAGCATCACCAGCCAGGCGAGGGAGGGAATTGTCCTGCTCTGCTCTGGGCTAGGGCAGCCTCACCTCCAATGCTGGGGGCAGTTCTGGGTGCCACAATATAACAACATTAAATTATCCGAGAGCATCCAAAGGAGAGGGCCATGAGGATGGTGAAGGGCCTTGAGGGGGAGCCGTGTGAGGAGGGGCAGAGGTCACTTGGTCTGTTCAGCCTGGAGGAGACTGAGGGAAGACCTCACTGCAATTACAACTTCCTTCTGAGGGGAAGAGGATGGGCAGACAGTGATTTATTCTCTGGGGTGGCCAATGACAGGGCCCAAGGGAACAGTGTCAGGGGAGGTTTATGTTGGATACCAGGAAAAGGTTCTTCACCCAGAGGGTGGTTGGGCACTGGAACAGGCTCCACAGGAAAGCGGTCAGAGCACCAATGTGACAGAGTTCAGGAGACGTTTGGACAATGCTCTTGGGTACATGGTGACTCCTGGGAATGGTGCTGTGCAGGACCAGAAGCTGGACTTGATGATCCTTGTGGGTCACTTCCAACTCAACACAATCTGTGATTCTGTGATGGAGCTTTTTCGTTTGCCAATCCTCATAAATGGTCATTGTGAATTAACCCGCCATTGCAGGTTTTATGTTTTTCAGAGAATATTTTTTCACCTTTTTGCTACTTATAACTTTACTTCGTTCTTTCTTTAGGATCATATTATGTCTATCCTCTGACATAACAGTGTAACGATCCAGGTGTGCAACAGCTGACCTAAGCAAGGTATCTACAAATACTGTCTTCTGCATCTGGTTCTGCTGGTTTAACTCAGAATTAACAGTGAGAAATAGACAATGCCAGGACCTGTATCCCTTCATCCATATCCAGACTTCTAAAAGAAGCCAGAAGCCTGTTCTCAAGAACAGGAAAGGAGAGGGCTCCTTTCTTACACTAATTGAAAAGAGGACAAGGAGACCAGTAAAGAAACAAGAGAGGATACAATAGCTAAGACACTAGACACTTAAATTTTAAATACAAGAGAGAGGCATGTTGTCTTGAAAAAAAACCAATTTTCTTCCATATTTCAGAAGCAGAAATATTTTGTCCCTGACACCGTGCTGCTATTCTTTTTTCTTGTTTTTTCTCTGTTATATCTCTACAGTGTTAAAAATTACACTTCTTCCTTTTTCTCCGGGAGAAAGATTTTCAGTTTTTCAAAATAAAGATGAAAAGGTATCCAAAATGAAAAAATGTGGAATAAACAGAAGTTCTAATAATATATAACTGGGATCATTAGAGGAATAACGTGATCTAAAGAACATCTAATGACAATCAAAACCACATCTGCAGCTTTTTATTCATATATCTGCTAGGCCAAGAAAGGAAACACAATTAGTGCAGAATCTGAGCCCCGTGAAAAACAAAAGGAATTTTTTCCATTGCCTTTTGTGAAAATTGGATGAGATTCTTTGTGCTCATAACAAAACATCCAGTTTGTTAGAATATCAGCTAGGCAAAAACCCTGCAATAGGAACATATGTACATATGTAAAACTGAAAGGCCCTTCCAATTTCATTTCAGTCTTGGGGACTTCATTCATAATCTTATCTACCAGCAATTATAACTTTCCAGGCAACCACCGTGTTGCAAGCATTGGTCATGAACAAAAAGTCTCAGAGGGCAGAAGAGAGGGAAAAGAAGATAATCCGAGTGAATGACAGACTTACTCATTTATCAGGAATCAGAGGAAACTTTTCTTTGAGCATGTACAGATTGGACTTTGTCTGTGTAACCAATTACTTTAATACAGTTACTATATACAAGGTCATGACAGTTTTAAATGAGAAGTGCTACGGTACCACACCCAGGTGATATCCCTGTTATCTAAGGGTCTGGAAATAATCTGCTGCTAATCAGAGCTTTGAGCAGAGCAGGACACAGATCTGAAGGAGGGGGTGGGGACCTGCAAAACGTCTCTTCCGAGCCCATGAAAGACACATTTGATGTCCCAGGCAGTGCCACTTGGAGATGAGCCACCGTTTCTGTTGCCTCTAAACCTTCCTGGTAAAACTACAAATTTCGTCATTCTAGGCAGGATAAAAATTATTTTCTAATTTGCTTTTCTCAAACCTGAGCTTTGCTACCCTGTGACAACCAGCATTTTTGCAAAACTCAGTTTGCAGACAACAGGTTGTACAGTATCATGGCAATGTGCATTTTTCCAGGTTATCTCAGAAAATAAGGTAGGGGATGCACTTCTTGAAAGCTGGAAATGTTTGGGTTGAACATACAAAGTCTCTAAAACTGGAAGAGCATCTCTGTGATGCACTGAAGTACAGCCTAAAAATCTGCAGTGTGGTGTTGGTGATATGCTATTTTCTAAGCATTATTGAATGCAGTAATATCCAGTAAAGTTCACATTTTGTGTGTGAATTTTAAGATTTTGGAAAGGAATGCCCTACTCTATGGTTGCAGGCCTTTCTGAAAGGACATCTGCTTCTACTTATTCACAGTCTCTGTTTCCAACCTGAGTATTAGAGAACAGCTATGGAAAGAGGGGATGCTCAGATCAGAGTTCTTAACTGAATCCCTTTCAGGATATGACACAAAATTCCATATTAATTAAGACTGAATCAGGATTAATTTATATAGTGTTTTGTATTGTTTTGTGGCATTCATATGGGTAGTTTATTATTATTTCCAGTCTGATAAGAAAAGTATTTTAACGAGATCTTGTCCTCAGATGAACCAAGTGTAGTCATGTACCTTTCATGGTTTGAATAATACATGCCACTAAAGACATGGGGACAAGTTCTTAGTGTGATAATGGTTTATATTGCTGCACACCACTGTTGTGGCATGTTGAGATCTACAGCACAAAAAATATGAACATTCTGTCTTTCACATACTGATTATTACTTAAAAACTCTGAAAGATAATCAAGCAAGTGTGAGAAATCGTAAGACTACTTTCTTGTCAGGTGAAAGATATACTTCCTTTTTTTATTATTTGTTTTCCTGAATAGAAATTTTATCTCTAGATAATGGTATTTTATCTCCAAAGCAATATATCGTAAGTAAATACTCGATGGAGAAGTGAGGATTGTTTGAAAGAGTTCCAGAAGTTTGCAGATTTTCTGCATTTTTCCTGTTGAGAAGACACAAATCTGCAGCTCTGAATCATATCAGGTTTGCAGGAGGTTTGAAAGGCCATCTGTAGTAAATGTACTGTTCTCTCTCATGCATTTTCTCTTCCAGTGCTCTAAGGGGAGACATTGAATGCCTTGTGAGAATTTTCCTGAATTTCTGATACTCATACCCTTTATGATTTTTCCAGATTAAATAAAACTAGTGCTCATTTTGACCTTATGACTGGATTTCTCAAGCATTGACAGAGTTGTATGTGCTCATCTCAATTAATCTCATTAAGGAGAAATCACTTAAGTAATTTTAGTGGTACTCCTGCATAATGAGCAGATGCTCTATTTGAAAGTGCACCTTCCAAGTTCCTGCTGAAGTCCAGATCCTTAAGAGCAATGATGTGCTTGCCTTCATGAAACTGAGGATTGTGGTCTAGGGGCTTATCCTGACAAGTGTTTTAGCCATAAACCAGAGAAGTGGATGAAAAGAGAGAATTACTTTCTTTTCCACTTCTAGAAATTAGTATTTGAGTTGAGGAGTGAAGCACACTAGACATTTCTAAGATGTTCCTCTGCATAACTTAAGTATTTATCTCACTTTAATGCATTTCACTATGTTCTCAAGAAAGCATGGCATTGGTTCTTGCCTTGTGCTCCTTGGGAGCCCATGGCTTCATTTTTTTCAAGCGCAGTGATCTGTCTATTTCTACCTGAGGCTTCTGATGTGCTTCTGATAAGCTACAATTACAGATGAACAGGTAAAACATGAATTCAAGGGCATTGCTGAAATGCTGGGCTCAGCATCCCTTACTCCTCCCTTGCTATCACCACCTTTGTTTTTCTACATTAAGAACATAACAGCTGAGAAATAATATTCATAGAGCCATGCTATTCTCTGTCTACTTATATGGAACTCATAAGTGAACTTGACATGTATGTGAGAAAAAGAAATCCTGTCCACTCTCACATTCCATTTCTTGTTACCACATTTGTTCCCTTTTACTGCCCACATGCAGCATGCACTAAACCAGGTCCCATAGGTGACATGCACTAAAGCTAACTGCAGAATAAGAAAGGGAGCCAATCTCTCCCTCCCCACTCCATCTTTCTGTCTATTTGGGCATGGATCCATAGGGATTTTGCTGGCATATAATGAGAGCTAGTAGTATGCAATCAAAGGGCAGAGGAGGATAGACAGGGAAGAATGATTCTTCAAGCTATCTGCCAATGTCAGGACCCTGGGAGGGTCCAGTCACAAATCCCACACCATGGGGCCTCTTTCTTGCTCACCAAACCTCTGCAATTCTTTTCCTCACAAAACTAAAACACTGCTTGGTTTCTGGATGTAGCTGTGTGTGTACACCTATGTATTGAGTAAGCATGTGTAGGAGACCCAATATTTCAACAAGAAGGCAAACATTTGTGACCTCTAGCTGGTGAGAAGTTCATTCCAGTAGCTCAACAGGGTTGTTTGAAATATAGTCATTGCTGGAATATGAGGGACACTGCCAACTGCTTTAAAAGGAGGGGCTTTCCCCAGGAAAGCTGGGGTCATTGTGATACTGAACAGTACAGTGATGCAGATCTGTAACACAAACATGAGGGCTCTTGCCCTTTCCTGCCACCACCCTCCCTGCTTCACACACACATTCCCTGTCATATGATGCTGCAGTCTTGTGACTGCAGAGCCTTTCTTCTCCCCCACATCCACACTCAGATTTCACCAATCTCTGTAACCTCTACCTCCAGCAGGTCATGAAGGCTGGAAAAATGCAAGTTCAGCTACAGTGGTAGTCACGAACCAACTCACTTATATAATAATATAAAATGGGAGCTTTGCAGAGCTCAGGTCAGTCTGTCTCCCAAGAGAATAGGGCAATCATCTGGTTACATGTCATTGTCACCTTTGGTGACTCTTCATACAAGCTCAGAGTCTAAGTGATTTCTGATAACTCCAGCTGTAGTCCATGGACAGGCAGTTCCTTCTAGGGGTAGATACCAACATGATTGTGAAGGCCTGCCTGATGAGCCTGGCTTCTCAAAGTCTGAAAGCAAAGTGCACCTGCATGCAACAACAGGACTGAAAAAGCTCAGATGATGCTGGCTGATTGCTTTCAGCTAAGTGATCCCAAGCAGGTGTCCTGGCAGCACTTACTCTTGTCCTTCTAAGTCAGCAAAAGAAGACAGAAAGAGCCTGAGTACTTAGACCTCTGAAATGCATTTCTGCTACAGGCAGGAATTAGCAAGAGATTAAGTGTGCCGAAGATATTAATTCAGTGACATGAAATTCACGCAATATTCTTGCTGCCACTGTCTGGATAGGCTGACACCCCATGTGAACAGACAGACACCTCTTCAGACCTTGTTGCTGATATACACACATCTATATATACAGATGTATATGTATATCTATCCAAACTCTGTATTTACTGCAAACATAGCTCAGCAAATCACTTGCACTAAGTGCTTTTCAGTGAGTATTATTGTTAATTTCTGTACGCTACTTACCCATTAATGCCTTTGCCATGTTTCCCAGATTCTTCAGTATCTGGACAAAGGATGTGTAATCAACAACCAAATTGTGCTACTATCTTGGAGCTGCTTGGACAAGCTATCCACACATCCTCTGAACTGAAAAACAAAAGGAGGTAGACAAATCACCAAGACTCCAGACAGTAAGGCTGCTTGCAGGAGAAAATACTTTAATGGGGGATGCAGAGAATAGTTTAAACTGATGCTCATTGAAGCCATTTTCCTATGCAATCTTCTGCTTGCTTTCTCAAATCCAGAATCAGACAGTGAACACCCTCTACCTCGAGATATGAAGAATTAAATAGTGACTCTGATTCCTTGTTGCCAGGTGGGCTGGGGAAAAACTGAACTGTGAGAAACTGATGATTGTAAGAAAGAGGAAATGCCTTTTATTCATTTATAAAAAATCAAACAATGACTACTTAAGAAAAAATGTGTATTGGTTCCTTAGGTCTGTTTTCAAGTGCAGTTCACTGACAGACTTGTTTACAGCACAAGCCGCTCCCTGTACCCTTTAAGAGCATTTAGGTCATTGCCTCATCTGAAGTACAAGAGCTTCTCAAAGCAGTTTCCACAACAATCTTGTTCTCTGATCATGATATCAGCTACATTTACAAAACTCAAATGGCTGTAGAAACTACCTGCATATACAGTGGGATTATGCATTATTAATCCATGCTACCAAAATGACACAGGTCAGCTGGTAATATGTGCAGAATCTCACCTTGCAGAGAACAGAAAGAAAAATTGGCAGTGTTTATGGAAAGAGAAAAAATCCCCAGGTGTTTCTCTACAGCTGTCACTGCTAGGTAGGGAACTTTCTGTACAGCCCTCAATTTGCTTTCCTATAGCTTGCCATGGACTTTCCTACTTGTGTAGCACCATAGACTTTCACCCAACCTTACAGCACCTTTCTCCCAATCCCAGGCATAGTCCACAGCCCAGCTCTGATGAACTCACCGCTTTTCCACACAGATCTACAGCCCATTTTGTCCCAGTCCCATGAACAACCCCTCAAGTCGACTCTCTTACCCACAGAATCCATCCTCAGCATATTTTCCCTTCAATGCATGCTCAACTTTCTACAAAGCTCTGTTCCCCAAGTCCTACCCCCTTCACAGCCCACTTGCTAGTCATGTCATTGCTGGAGCAACAGCTAGGTGCTGGGTTCTTGGGATCTGTATGCTGCTGGCACATTTTTGAAGATCGTGATTCCTAGGTGTTTGGTTTGTGTGCTGCCAACAAGTCTCCAGTGAGTGTTCTGAGGCTGCTTGAACAAAGTATTGAAAGACATGCCTGAGTTAGGAGAAGTGACGGCATTAAAGGCAACAGAGCTATTCACAGTCATAAATAAACATTTGTGCCACTGCTTGGCCAGAGTGGGCCTGATTTCATTCAAAAAATCAGCCTTACAGATTAAGCCCTTGGTGTCTGAACTTTCCTCCTGCTGTTTTTAATAGGAAATATCCTCATTTAGAAACAGATCTTACCCATGCAAACCACAGGGGACAGTAATTATATGTGATAGAAGTCATGACTTCTAAGAGGAGATACAAGGTATCTGAATTCCCTGCCTTCCTTATAGACTTATTCTTAGATCATTGGTGGTTTAATTAACTTTTAAAGTTTAATTATCCTGTGGACTATAGTTCTGATTAAATGATCTGATGAACAAAAGCCAGCCTTTAGGTCAGCATAGCAAAACTATTTTTAATGTAAGAGGGAGAAATGGCTCAATTTAACTACACATTTCCAAATCCCCGTAGTCTGCTTTCACCACCTGATTTCATTAAATGCCAGAGCTACTCCCAGTAAAACAGGTCACATGCACAGGGTGAAGACTGTCTTGATTCTTCCTACAATACCTCTACCATCATACTCAGTCCCTACATAGTCATGCTGGCAACAACAGTCAGGTCTCAAAGGCTGACCATAAGATTAAAGAAGTAGATGATGGATGTCTTGCTTTTTCTCCCCCTTCCCCTCTCTTCCCTTCTCCCAAATACCTAGTGTCACAAATACCCGCAGAGCCATACCCTGCTGCTGGGATCCCTTTCACCAGTTGCAGCTGCTTAGGGGGTCACAGATAAGGCTGACCATCTGCCTAGAGTTTAGGGAGCTGGGATGAGTAGTAAAGGCTTGAACACCTGGGAATTCAACATGTGAGAGACCACACTGCTGTGACTTTCTTCAAATTTGGTACGTAGCCGGGTGTGCAGACCAGGACAGCTTGCGCAGTCATGGGCAGAGAGGTCAAGGAGAAAGAACATGGCAGGGCAGAAAAGCAGGCTGCTACATTCATTTGAGTCTTGTGTTTGCCTTGCCCATCGTTGCTGATGACAGCTTCACAGACTAAGCATACACAAAGGTGTGGTGCTGCATACTGTAAAGCCTGGCCCAGGGCCAGGGCCATCATGCCCACCCAGAGCAGCTGTGCCTGTGGAGGTGACCTACACACAGGACAGTGTTTCCTGACACGATGCTGACAATCAGGCAACTTTTTACAAGCCACCTGTTTCCAGGAGGGTTGCCCTTGGTCAAGACTTGATGAGTTCATTGGGAACTGGGAGTGCTCCATACTAAAGCAGATCATTCCACTTTGGGGGCACCAGTTTTAAGGTTCCATAAATCATTTTGCTGGGAAGACTCAGTTAAGCTCACAGGGATGAAAATTAGGGCCTGGATCCCTCTTGCAGCTTTGCACTCTGGTCTTGCATCCAAGATAGCCCTTCAGAGTTGATGTAACTCATCTGTAAGGCCAAGAAACAGATGTTCCCAGGATGTGACTTCACTTAGCCCCAAATAAAAGGCTGTAGCGGGATGAGGAGTTGACAGCAGTTGCTCAGATAGCCTTATCCCACCCTTGCGGAAGCCCTGGTAGGGCAGCAGGAGCACCCAAGCTCAGCCTGTTGACAAATTCTAGCCACTAATTTTCCCTGGATCACAGTAGCAGCAGACACCAGGTTTTTAAGATGGCCACCAGTTCCCAAGCTGGTTCATGGGGCAGTACTTGCCTCCCCATTCTCCTCCCACCACCACCCATCACTGGCAGATCCCATGCTCCCCTTGTTCCTGCCATGGGGGCACCAGAATGCCATCACCAGGGCAGCTGGCACTGGAAGAGGCCAGACACACAGCTGGGCTTCCTGCCACATGCCCATGTGGAATGCAGCCCTGTGGTCTTTCTGAGAGCCCAGCAGTTCCTCCTGGACTCCTTGGGAGGCAGGAGGGGCAGGAGGCCCTAACAGCTTCAAGCCTCTGCTTATGCCCCTCACCCAAACACTTCCTTTTAATAGCTGATGTAGTGGAATTCTAGCTAAAATCACGGTGGCCAGAGGCAGGGGTAAACCCACGAGCAAGTGACCAAGGGATTGAGACCAGAAAACACAGCCGGAGTGGCAGCGCTCCAGGACGAGTCAGTGGCAGCCCTACAAGGAGCTCTTTGTACTCGGCCAGGCAGCACCATCCACAGCCCTGCCATGTGCCACATGAAAAATAAACCTGAAAAACAAACCTCTGCCCAGGTGTCACAGCTCTGGGTTTTCTTGGAGCATGCTGGTGCTGCCATGGGGGTTTCACTTCCCTGCCCCCTCCCATTTCTCTATGTCCATCCCTCCCCAGCACCGCATGCACCCGATCAGCACAGCAGCCCCAGTAGCCCCACTAGCCAGTCCAGCAGGTACCCACTGGCTTCATGGGCTGTTTGCAGCTGATCAACAGCATGACTCCTCACTTTTGATAATTTCTAGCCTTTCAGCATTGCAACATTATAAGCTGAGTCTGTCAGAGAGGCTCGTGATCAGTAAAAGGGACAGCTTTTGCTGCATTTCTTCGTCCTTTACTCATAAAAACACTGCCTTTTCATCTTCCTGATGCACTGCTTGTCGAGTTGCTGGTCAGGGAGCAAAGGAAATGCCTACTTAGATGTCAGAGAAGGTGACATGGCTGTCAAGCATGCAGTCAATTCAACATCACTGGGAATACAGACTGCCTGCAAAGACAGAGGGAAGTGCAAATACGTTGTGCCAAAGGTAATATTTCATCAGTTTGGAGGGAAACATAAAATTGATTTAAATTATATTGAGTTCTGAAGGTGGTATACTGCCACTTATACTCACCTTTCTTCATACTTGGTCCCAATCCTTACCTCTTGCTGCAGCACTGAGTATCTCTGGTGGGGTCAGTGATTTCCCAGACAGGCATAAAGCTTTGCAAAGCACCTGTGCAGAACCTGATCCATCTGCTGGGTTTGCTTACTTGCTCTGTGTAGAATCATAAAATGGTTTGGGCTGGAAGGGAACTTAAAGATCACCTAGTTCCAACCCCCTTCCACTAGACCTGGCTGCTCTGAGTTCCAGTTCTCCAGCCTGGCCTTGAACATTTCCAGAGGTGGGGCATCTGCAATTTTTCTGGGCAACCTGTTCTAGTGCTACATCACCTTAACTGTAAAGTATTATTTCCTAATATATAATCTAAACCTACTCTCTTTTCGTTTGAATTCAGTTCCCCATCTCCTGTAACTACATGCTGCTCTTGTAAAATAGTCCCTGTATCCTTCCTTGTAGGCTCCACTTGTATCCAGATGACTAAGTTATAATCACATAGCTCATGAAGTGTGAAGGGACCTGGGGGAGGAAATATGAGAAAACTGTACATGGTTTAAGGCTCCTTTTCTCTTCTTTGACAGTGTATAAAGTCGTTAGTGTAAACATAAACAGGGCCAGCAGAAATTTCCTCAGCAGAAGTCTGATAGAACACTGCAATCAGACACAGAGCTACTCCTGAGCTATGGCTTCATGCCTTAGCTGACATGTGGCACTGAGCTAATGCAAGTCATGCAATTACCCTCCAAATGGTTGTCACTGAACTGAGAGCTTGTACAGTGGTAGCTTTCATGGCTAATAACTGAAAATAGAATCAAACCTCACATGAGCTGTGTAAATGTTCACTGTTTAAAATTAACTTCTATTACATGGTAGGGTGGGTTATATTTACACCACAGAAGCAGACACCAAACATAATTATTACTATAATTATTTAGATTGCATTGCCTAGAAAATGATGTTTTAATTCTTTCTTCTTCTAAGTCTTTTTGAAATACGTAAGGGCACAGAAAAAATGCACAGAAAGAGGAAATGTGCCTTTTTAAATGAATGCACATTGGTCATCATGAATGCTCAGTAAGATTCTTACCCTTAACGTTGGACATGGAAGTTAGTTATCAATCTGCAACATCTTAAATATATCTGTAATATTCAGACAGCCAGGATACAGTGATCTCTATGTATGATAGCACAGTGCAGATGATCCTCTCCCATGTCTTTCCACATGCTGATCAAATGATGTTCGCTGTCCTGGAACTAGATTTCATCCACATGTTCCCTCCATCCTTACTCACTCTTTCCAAGAGAAACAGCAGAGAGCTCTGCAAGGCTATATTAACTGTGAGAAAGTGATGACTGGTTGCATGAGTCTGGACTTGCTCTGGCTCACAGCTGGCCAAACAAACTCCCTGCATGCTGTAGCCCGCTCTGCTATTGATGAATCACAAGTAGAAGTTGAAGCACTTAAAACCAATAAACCAGTTTCTACTAGCCTGCATTTCAACCTGCGATTTTCAAGGGAATATGTCGGAATGGGTAAAGTAGCTTGAGCCCTCCTTCTCCTTTCATTAACTCCAGCTGGTATGAGGTGGTTTGTTCATGGCTTCAGGGCTGACAAGCTTTTCTATTTCTGTCTGAACTGCACCCTGAATATATTTTCCCCTTCAGCAGTCACAGAACTTGTTGCTGATTTGAACCAAATTTGACGACCTTTGGATATATTGTTCCTGCGAAGTTCCTGCAAGGGTCACAAGAACAGACAGCTATTGGAGGGGCCTATGAGTGAGGCTCAGACCTTCAGAAACTCTGGGTATTACCTGCAGAAAGGAAAAGAAAGTCAGATTAATGCAATGAGTACAGAACATCAAGTCAGTCTTCTTACAGAGATGAATCACTTGGTTGATTTAACAGAACAATATTTAGATTTTCTGTCCCCTCTCATTGTACTTTTTCACCTTTCTGCTCGCCCCCAGAATAATGTTCTAGCAGTAAAAACCTTTGAGGGTTTCATTCATGTCTTGAATTCACTTCAAATCAAGGAGGACGTTCAAAAGCTAAGGAGAAATAGTATATGCATACAGCTCACTTAGATACAGCCCACTAAAAAAAAAAAAAGAGGCTAAAAATGTGACTGACAGATACATGCCAATAATTCTTGGCTTACCCCTAAAGTTTTGGTTTGTTTTCTTTTTTCTTCTTCTCACTGAACAACTTCATTTGTGACAAAAGATTTTGCAAAAATCTAGGTATTTCTCATGAGCAGCTTATAGAAGGGACCATATACTGAACATAATTTTAGGTTTCTTCTTCTGGCATAGCCTCTGTTTATTTCTTATCCAGCTGTAAATTCCTGAAAACTTTAATCTTCTGGTTCACAGACAGGCTACCTACCAGGCACAAACTCATATTTGTTTGCCAGTCCTGGGATAGGCTCCTTACATGGTGCTGTGGGGAGTCCTGCAAGTGACAGTGGATAACAGCAGAAGGGAAGACAAACTGATGGAGCACTACCACAACCAGGCCAAAACTCCTGTATCCCAAATATTCTTACAGACAGGTATCTGAGTACTTTCACTTAGTATTCCCAGGCTTTAATTTACGTTAGAAAGGCTGTGTCAGTGCTCTTCCTTCAATCACACTGAGTGGACATTAAACTCTTCTTCAGTACCATGACGGATGCTGGCATTTATCAGGTTGTAAAATGTTCTTTTATCTAGTGCTCAGAGGAGTGCCAGAAGCAAAGATTTCTTCCTCTGAAGTTTAAATTCCCCCAGGCAAAGAAAGGACAACTGAACCTGTGTCAGCTGACCACAACTCAGCTGGACATTTTAACCCTTTACCAGAAACATAAAGATGTTTTTCTTGTCCAGCTATGTTTTAAATTACATTTTGAATGCAGTGTGCTCACATTGGGATATTCTTGGAATTCCAGCTAGATTAAATTATTAAAGGGAGATGAGCAGAAAGGGATCCATTTTCTTGATTCTGATAGGGAACAGAAATGAGACAGGCGTCAAGTTGCTCATCTCTGCCAGGGGACTAGCACTGTCCCCTGTTTGAGCATTGCCGGGGTGGGCTAATGGCTGAGAAGGACTTTTGTGACTTTGTCTTAAAAGTTTACTTGGTTAGTGATGTTCTCTTAATGGCCCAAAAGAACTGTTTGAATTCCTGCATGACCCAAAGGCTACAGTTATACTATGTGTAGGTTATAATAAGTGTTTCAGATGTTTGGAGAAAGCTCTGTACAAAAAAGAAACAACTAAGTACTGTACCCTGAAGACCCCTGACAATGAAGAATTCCAGCCTGCAAACTACAATCCTTGCTGAAGATAAAGGAAAAAAAAAACCTCTCAAAATCCTGCTTGACTATCTTTAGGCGAAAAACGCTTTTCCCACCCCAGATCTGGTTTTTGCTGTGACTCTGAGGACCAGGTGAAGATACACAAAACAGATTGCTGAGAATGTTTAGTGCCTTCTGCCATTGGTCTACCCTGTCATTGTCCTGTTTCCAACCGGTGATCAGGTTCTGACACTTCAGAAAGTGGTAGGTAGACAGGGAAATAACCAAAATATATCTTGGAGGCAGGGAGAAGGAATCCTTTCATAGCCTGAAGGCAATCATGTGAGGTACTCACTACTGATTGCAGGCTGTGATTTGGAGTTTCTTCCACCAAAGGACATTTATCAGGGATTGGATCTTGTCACGTCTTTGTCAGCAGAAGTTTAAAAGCTTTCTACTCTCAGATATTCATCCTGTGTGCTAACACTTGTACAAAACACCCAGATCACTTCAGGTTTCTTTTTTTTAATAAATTGTGGTCTTTATGTCTCCCCTCCTAAAGTCTGCTTGGCAGCCCACAATCCAGCTTTGTGGCTCCCCTTTGAAACCTCTGCAGTCTTTCCTCAGCCTCCTTTAAACAGCAGGGCCCAGGAGGGCCACCCAGCACAGCAGTGGCTAACTAATGCCATACATCCACTTCTCTGCTTCTGCTTTCTAAATAGCTGTTACACACTTTTGATAGAGCACTTAAAGCACTTATTAAAGGTAGCAGCAACAGTGTTCCTGAAGGTTAAACTCCACTGGGCTCACAGTTACTCAGGATTCAGGAGGTGCCAGGGTTCAAACACTGTGTTTGGCACAGGTTTGCCTTTGGGCAATCTTAAGAAATTAATTTGACCTTCCTGTGTTGCCGTCACTGTTACCTCATTCCCATTTCTGTAGGACATGTACAGTACTTGCACCGCACCTTTCTCACCTGGTGTATCTGCAGGCACATCTGCACAGACCGTAGGTAGCTCTGCCTTCCTCCTGAGTCAGACGAGTTGAAAGCCTTCTCCAGGCTGGAAGCTGTCAGGACGTGTTACTGAGGGCTCTGCCCGTGCTAGTTTTTCCTGCTTCCCCATGGAGAAAAGAGACATGTCAAGGAGTTGAATCTACTGTTGTAAATACAGAGTCCCGGTGCTGAAGGGATCTCAAGTCTCACATTTCTCCTGTCCAGAATCTGGTTCTGCCCCGGCTACAGTGAAACACCAAACCTCTCACATGCCATCCCTCGCCTTGCAGTTGCAAGCTTTCAGTGAGTTCGGTCTGAAGTATTGTATACAGTGAGCCCTTATTAATTGTATGATCCACTGGTCGTGTTGTGGATTTTTTACAGCTGGGTACTTATTATCTCCAGATGGAAGGTCCTAAAGCCTTTGTCTTTACAAATAATTATACCATGAGCTACAAGTCTCCTTTCCCCCTACCACCATTAATGGTGGAGCACTGCTAAATTTATGTCTGCAACTTCACAAATGTTAAAATGATGGCTAAGCCTCTCGACACACTTGATGTAAAATAGCCCTACGAGATTCTTACAAAGTGTGGGTATATCCAGGCACTTCTACTGCACAGAAGCAGGAATCATGTAATGCTTCCTATGGATTGCTATGACTTCCCTACACTCTTGCTGTGTGGGCTTCTGTGGTAGCATTGCAGCAGGGTTGCAACCCTACAGCAGAGGGGATGATAATTAAAATTGTAAACTGGTGAAGGAATGTGTAAACTAGTAAAATTCCAGGGAGAAGGCTTTGGTATTGTTCCTGAAGCAGGACTTAAACTCATTTATTCCTTTGTTTATCAATTTAACCATTTATTTGTAAGATTTAAGCCAGGGATTTTCTTTTTTAATTCCTCTGAACAGTCAGTCACCAAACAGTCTCTATGGTGCTTGTTCTTGTAAATATATGTCTAGACGTAATTTAGATTAATTCTCCATAATGAAGCTGTCAGTTTGAATATATTACAATGCAAGTGCTTAATGTGCAGTTGAAACGAGAGCTCCAAACAAGCTTTGCTCTGGCTTACCTGGTGTGTCTTAATATAATGCAATTATTCTAGTAGGGGAAAAAAAAAAAACAAAAACAGGGAACGTGTTTCTTCCTCAGTTAGAAGAGGAAGTTTTACAAAGTTGTGTGGAATTTAATGAATTCAGATTACACATGTTCAGAGGCTGATCCTGCAGTGTTGCACGGCTTGCTCTTTAATAGATACCCATCCTGTTTGAGCCTTCTTTTTGAAAGGGCTAAGAGTACATTTTAATGAATTTTTGATGCTTGTGTCAACCTTATTGTTACAGAACACAACAAGGTATTATAGTTTGTAAAGTGTGGGCAAGTTCCCCTCTGAAGATAATTTCATTGCCATACAGCTAGAGACTGTTCCTCCCTGCCACATGTGCAAGGCACATTTATGATTGAACAGGAGAGACAATGACAGCCCTTTTTAGGGAGAGAAAATGGGACTTTCTAGAACTTGCTGCCCCAGGCAATTCATCACATGGCAAACACTGTCCACAACAAAGGTTCATGGTCCTTGCACCTCTTGAAAGCTGTGAAAGAAGTAAACAGATGGTAAGGAAAGCATAGTCACCTTCAACTGGGGTGGAAAGTCAGACCTTCTTATTGCAAGAACTCTGGAAAAGCAATCCTGGAAATGTAGGACAGGGAAAGGGCTGGCTGCTCTTTACTCCTACTGTGTTTAAGAGGATAAACCCCATATGCCTTCTCTAATAGCGTCTGGGGTTGCAAAGTCTGATTTACACAGCCATTTTAACCCATAGTTGAAACAATTCTGCCCTAATTTTGTATTATAGAATCACAGAATAATATAGGTTTATCAGGCTAATTGACTGATATCTGTGCATAGATATGTGTATATGTATGTGTGCATGTGCATCTACACCAACTCTGCTCTATAGTATGATTTCATTATCTGAGCTTTCATGGGAGATTTTAAATTCTCTCTACTGGCACCTCAGCTAGTGGAATATGTGGCTTGCCAGCCCCCAGAGCTGTGTCCATCTCAACTTACACCTTAGGAACTGGTAATTTGAAAGTGTGATAGAAGCAGAGATTGAGTGAAACTCCCAGCCACCTCTTGTCCGTACTATATCTCATGCCCTAGAGTAAAAATAAGTTTTAATATCAACTACCTATTTGGGAGATGGACAAACTTTACAATTTCAGAGAAAATTAATTTAAGCCACATAGAAAATGAGATGACAAGCTCCAGGCCCCACAGGATGTCTATACTGTTCACAAAGAATCTAGGACTTAAGAATCTGGTTTTAGGCTTTGACCAAAGTCTTTCAATGTCCTTATATCATCCTCCTCAGAGGCATATGGTTCAAAAGCTGTGAATGTTAAAGAAAGAACAAGTCTAACCTGCACCAGGAGGGCTTCTCGAAAATTATCTCTCTTGGAAAAAGCAATGAATTCTGTTCCAAATTCATTCTGATGGCATGAAATCACTACCGGCTTTGCAGGTATGAATCTAAATAAGCCGTGCATGCCAACCCTGCAGTGCTGCAGACTTCTCACATGCCTGCCTACATAAAACCCTGCAGGTAAAAGAGCTACATTACCCAGAACGTTTTGTAAACCATTAATTTAACTTATCCTTGCAAGAGAGGTTAGTCTTACAAATGCTCTTCCCCTCAACTTCCAACAATAAACAAATCACCTTATTAAGTAGCTGCTTTCAGGTATTTGCAAAACATAGACCCCTTAAACATTTTAATTGAACGTCTCAAAAATACTCCCTGGTGTTTGATCAGTTTTCTTCAACTTTTTGCTCCAAGGATTCCAATAATTGTAGAACCACAGTAACATGAGTGCATTAGAAATTCTACAGAAAATCAAAGAGCTGTGTTATATTACACATAAGGTGAAGGCTTGCTCTAATCAGCTTACCACAGAGACATTTGGTTATAAAGTTTTTTGCTCTGCTTTTTTTGAGACATAGAGCACTATCACTGTCTAAATCATATAGAATACTCCTCAGCAGTCTAAATTCTAATACTGTAGATCACTTCTGAGAAATTATTTCACGTAAATACATTTTAACATGAAATGTCATAAAGGCCTTCTTTGGTTCAAAATGAGAAATAGGGAATTTTTTCGGGGCGCTTACTGGCATGAGGAATTACAGGGATCCATGGGGTCCAGGGCTGCTGGATCCATAATCAACTAATGCATTATGTAAATGTGCGACCCTCTCTTATCAAATTCATATTTGCAGGGAAAAACAAACAAACAACAACAACAAAAAAAACCCCAAGGGAATAAATAGCATTAAAAGAGTTTTGGGATTTTTAAAAAAATTCTATTCTTTTTCAGTTCTCAGACACCTTGCAAGCAGCATCAGAAGTAAAATTTTCGCACAATTTCTTTTCTAGACGCTTCCTTCACCAGGCCAATTTTACACACAAAATGAAATATGTCATATAAACTATGGTCCTTTCTACAGCTATGCAATTACTGAACAACAAGCTCGAAGATATTTACAAGAACAACAGTCCTTGCCTGGTTTTCCACAGCTGTTTCTGCTCTTGCCTCCCATAAGACACTTGACAGAATAATTACCAAGCATGACAGTATATCAGCTTGATATTCAGACATGATTTTTACATCTCTTGGCATGCCAATTCAACAGAAGATGCAGTGGTGAGAAGCAGTGGCAGCCGGAGGGGGAGCTCCCATAGACAGAGTTTGTCCCAGGACACTCAAAGAGTTAAAAACCACATGGTAATCTTTCCGTACTATCACAGGCAGTTAATCTTACTTGAAGGAACACATTTTGCCTGTAGACATCATAGCCCCGGGGTGTGAGCAGGAGAGGGGTGCACGGGGCAGAACAGGAGTGGCCGGAGGGCACAAGGGAAACGGCTGGGAGAGAGCTGCCAGCTGCCTCCCAGGGACACAGCCCACGTGTGACCTCCTTATCCAGGTAAGGAAAGGAGCACCTGACTCTGTCCCCACATACCTCTCCCCCACCCCTGCACAATGCAAATGAAGCCATTCCCCGAGCTGGATTGCTGCGGGAGCAGCTGTCAGAATGCCCAGCGGCTCCAGGGAGACCAGGATTTCACCAGTATTTCTCAAAGAGGAGGGATGTAGCCTACTACAGGGAAACGATGCTGATGCCTCCTGGAAACGTTTCAAAGCGCCCGCTCCTCCACCCCGTCCTGCCCTGCAACCTTTCTCCTGCTGATACAAGAACCATGTATGCTTCGATGCCTTCAAAGCACACCCGAGCGTTAGAGAGATTTCATTCTCTAGAAGGTGATTCTGAAGTGCTCGCTAGTTATAGGAACTGCATTAAAGAGTTCCCAAAGAATATATCAGCCTAAGGGCAGACAGAACTATTCCCCAGAAATAACATACTAGGCTACTGGGCTTTTTTTTCTGCTTGCTGAACATCCTCCAGCCATATACACTTATTTTAAAATTATTTATCTGAATGCATTTGAATTGATTATTGTCACTATCCTTCCATTGCAGGGAATTATGGTGCATAACTGTAACTGTGCTGTCTGGTTGGAAGTGGTCACACAAAATGCAGATTTTATTCCCTGAGTAAAGAATGCAAGTATTTCCATAGCAAAGTATTCATGTTTAAAGTAAAGTCTCCTTGAGAGTGGGTGTTTATAATTCCAGATTCCTTTAGAGCAAATATTTGTGTCTATAAAATTCATTTGCAAAAGATTTGACAGGATATGTACAGAAAAGAAAGGTCAAAACCATAAAAGTATATTGAGAAGGACAAAAGTAAAGTCCTTGAAGTATGGTGAGTGTTGGTGTGCATGTGCTACAGGTAGGAGCATTTAAAAAAAATTCTGTACCTGTGTAGATGTAAATGCACAGTTAAAAAAGTATGTACATTGTAGGTTTCTGTTTCTGTACCCCATAGAGAGAGATTGGGGGTGTGTGTGTGGATGTGCATGTGTGCATGAAGGAGAGGGAGAGAGAAAATGAGGGGGAGAGTGGGAGGAAGATAGGTACAGAGCCAGAATTTTTTTTTTCCTCGCATCAAGATGATTATAGTGTCCTTAGAAATGAGAGGGCTCTACTAAAGATTTTCAACTTCAAAGAAAAGTTCTCAGTGAAAGCTCAGCTTCTCCTTCTCTCATTAGTAGCCAGAAAAGCCTTTAACATAATCTAGCATAGAAAACCAGAAGAGTATGCTTCCCTCCCAAGTCAAGTAAAACATTTCACAGGCATGTGACAGTCTGAAGCTAAAGAAGAAAAAAAAGCAGTAAGACTTTCAGAGGACTATGAATACAAACTTGAATATATTAATGCAACTTGGACTATTTAGTGGTAATCTTTGATATAAACTCCTGTGGTAGCTTCATTTCTGGTGTCAGTGTTCTATTTTTTCTATCAAATTTAGGTTGGATTCTTTTTTAAACCTGCATTTTATTTCCCCAAATGGACTGTGTGTGTGAGAGAGAGGGAAAAATCTTTCTTACTTGCCTGTGTCTGGATGTGGACAATGGCTCCATGTGTTCTGTCATGCCCTAGAAGCTCCCAGCCATCTGCTGAACGTGCCTGCAGCTTTGGCACAAAGTCTGCAGTTGCAGGTGTGCACTGAGGCACATTTCATGGCTGCCCACTGTTATCTGTGCAGTCTGGGTTGAATCCATCCTGCACACCCAGTGTGCAGCAAGGATGATGAACGTCTAAGCAGTTGAAAAGAAACACAAAAATCACTGAGCTCCAGCTTATCAAATTCAGCAGCTCTCACTTTATAGTACTTATGAATTGTTCCTGTTTCAAATTAAATTAATCATGTTGAATAATATTATCATAATTTTAAAAATCCTATACATTTAGGGCCAAGCCATAACCTAAGAAGTTTACTTTGTTCAGTACATGAGATCCTTGAGAATTTTCATAGCATTTTGAATCATAGAACAGGTTGAGTTGGAAGGGACTTTTAAAGGTTACCTTGTTCCAACCTCCCTGCAATGTGCAGGGACATCTTCAGGTAGACCAGGCTGTTCAAAGCCCCATCCAGTCTGGCTTTGAACCAGGGGTGAGTCATCCACATCTTCTCTGGGCAACATGTTTCAGTGTGTCACCACCCTCTCCTACTGAAGAATTTGTTCCTACTTCTCTAACCTAAACTTACCTTCTTTCAGTTTAAAGCCATTTCCCCTAGTTCTGTCACTTCATGTCCTTGTGAAAAGTCCCTCTCCAACCTTCTTGTAGACCCTCTTCAGGTACTGAAAGGTCACAATGAGGTCTTTTTGGAGCCTTCACTTCTCCAGGCTGAACAAACCCATCTCTATCCTTTCCTCAAAGGGGAGCTACTCTGCCCCCCAACCATCTCCATGGCCCTCCTTTGGTCCTGCTTCAACAAATCTATGTTCTTCTTATATTGGTGGCTCCAGGGCGGAACACAGCACCCCATGTGGGGCCTCACCAGTGCAGAATCCCTTCCCTCACCCTGCAGGCCATTCTTCTTTCAAAGAAGCCCAGGACAGAGCCAGTTTTCTGGGCTGCAAGTGCACATTGCCAGCTCAGGTGTAGCTTTTCAACCACCAGTACACCTAATCCTTTTCATCAGGGCTGCTCTCAATCTCTTTACTCCCCACCTGTGTTGATACCAGGGGTCACCCCGACCCATTTGCAGGACCCTTACTTGGCTTTGTTGAGCTTCATGAGGTCCACGCAGACCCACTTCTCAAGAATCTTCTCTAAGAGATTCCAGCGGTCAAATTTTATTCACTTCTCCAATTGCACTTGCTCTTTTTCTTTCCATATGCTGTGCAAATGGATTTTGTGGCAGCTTTTTTTTCAGCACTGAATATTTTACAATCCTTTGAGTTAATTACCTGCATTTCCATGTTATTATCTGGAGGTAGAAGCTACCATTTAGTGACAACAAAAATAAAGACTGAAGGAAGTAAAAAAAAAGCCTGTTCCATTTTCTTCTCCCCCTTCAAGGAAGACTCCTCTAGCACAAATGGGAGTTGCAGGTCCATCTACTGCCAGAGCCAAAAGCACAAATCAGACACTGATGCTGACACAATGAGCAATTCTGTACGCCTGGGAAACTATCATCCAGCTAGTTTGCATTACAAAAGATTCAAAGATATTTAATGGACAAACATGGGTCTAGAGATGCTAGGTTTAAGGTGCTACTAATCTGTGTCAAGTATGAAATCAGCTGTCTAATATTAGAGGGCAAGTCTCCTGGCATAAAGCCGTGTGCATGTGAAAAGGTACTTTTCCCTGTTTGTCAGTATCATTCCTGTGATTGCCAAAACATATAGGAACTGTAGAAATTTTATGTGCCAGAAGAAAAGAATGAGGAGTGGCAGGCTGATATACTGTTTGTAGTAAGTTAGCAGATCTATAGGATAAATCCTTATGAAATATGACCAGAAAATACATAATTTTTACTAAGTCATGTGTCTTGTAATCATGCTGTGACTCCCAGCCTGTACTGCCCTACCTTTTGCAGCACTTTAGCCAATCACCTCACAAATATAAGCTGCGTAATTACTTGGTTTATCTCTTTCATAGTTAGTGTCTGAAATGCTATGAGAGCAGAACAGTAGCTATTTACATCTTTTAGCTCAAATACAAAGCCATAAGGACTGAAAAAAACCCCAAACCAAACCCTGTGAATTGAACACCTTAAATACCATATAAGACCTTTAACGCATTTGTAGTTTGTATAAAAATGCAGTTGTCCATAAAGAAACAATATTTTCTTTGATTTCACTGCGGTACATGAGAACTCCTCAGTGTCAGTGATAGCCAGAGTGAACGTGTCCATAGGCAAACTGTTGAGTATTCTGTCACTCACCATTAGCAATTATCTCAGTATGTTTACAGTATAGTAATATAACAATTCTGCTGTAGGCTAGAAGAGATAAATGATACCTCTTCTCATTCATCAGTTCTTTTTTGTAATAAATTACAGACACTTAACTGTTCCCAAAATATTCCTTAAAGACTGATGGAATAAAATTAAAGAAGTATAAGTCATCCTAATTCTTCAGAAGTCACTCAGGACTGATAGAAAACTATACATCTATTTAATTTCAAGTCTACAAATTGAATGGAGGGGCTGGCAGAATTAAAAAGGATTTATTTGAAAAACATTCCATAACAAAGATATTCATTTGAAATGAATCAGTTACTGCAGCACTGCAATGTCCTGTCTCACTTCTTGCCTTTAGGCAACTTTTCAAAAAACAGTGGAAAAATTTAAAGGCATGGTGTGGAAAGCCAAAAAGGAAATGCAATAAAAGAGGAGCAGTAAAATACAAACTTGTTTGTTTTTTTTTTAACTGTATTTTTTCCTTTCACTTGGTGTTAAATAAAGATAACATAAAATAGGAGGAGAGGCATTAAGTTCTTTCCTGCCAAAATAATTCAATATGACATCAGCACTGAAATTAGGATTTTTTAAAGTTGTGACCAAAGATCCCTCAGAAAAGGTAACCCTGCCCCAAACCTTTCAAAAGCTGGGCAGTGGTGAGGGGAGGGGATCCTGGAGGTAAGGGGATGGTTGGTGTCAGGCCAGCGTGGACCATGGAGGCAGCAAGCACCCTGAGCACACCTGCACTTCATTTTGGCTGTGCTGCTCAGTACTCTGAGCAGTCATTGTCACTGAGCTCCTTCATTCACTCTTGTAAGTGTGACCTTCTCGGGGTTCAGCTCATGATGGCTTGCATTGAATTTCCATAAAGCTGGGCAATGATGAAGAACTTTTTCATGTAGCTCCAGGGGGAATGCCTAAAATTGACATTGAAGCTAAGTACATTAGATTAAAAGAAACAGCTGTACGTAGTATGTCCTGAGTCACATTGTTATAACATCAGAAGAACATTCTGAAAACAAGAAATCTCTTCTGAACTCAGAAGAGGTTTATGGCTCAGTATTTATCATCACTAAGTGGAATTTTCATGCATAATGACAGGAAGCAGTCAAACTTTAGCATATTTCATCCAGTCACAGACAGAATTTGGACTCTATTAAACATAACACAGCATAACATAATGTCTGTCCTGGGTGAAGCCTGAGCAGATGCTGATATTTTCTGCTATTGCTTTTGTGATCTTTATGGTTTCTGCTTGTCCTCTAGGTCTGTATCAGGTGGAAAACTTATTTTTAATTTCAAAGTTGATCTGGCTCTAATTGATCCAAAATTGTATGCATGGTCCTGAGGTTGGTATGATAAGGTTTCACCTTTTAGGAGTGAGCACTGTCTAATGCTAGAGGGTCATACAGCATTCTTCTTACCTCTTGACTCTATCTCAGAGGATGCAGTGCTGAGAAAAGGCCAGATCTATCTGTGTCAAAATTCAGGGTTAGAAGGTGGATGACAACTTCCAGTCAGAATTTATCCTCTCTGCTTCAACATGTTTCAAATGAGCACTCTTGGGTAGTGATGCACGGATGTGCATGCTAAGCCTCTAACATGCTACGACTCCTGTTATGCTACATGCTTGATGTAATTTTCTCATATTTAACATAACCTCAAGGGCATGGCAAAACCTGTGTAAGAGAGGCATCTGTGCTGAGAGCAATTTGAGTGTGAGGGTGCAAAATCTCATCTCCTGTAGTATCAGGGTGGCTGGCTGGAGGTAAGCCACAGTATATGCTAAAGCTACAAATCTGAAGACATCTGCCTTTGGGTTTAGTTGTTAATGTGTTGCTCCTGACTGAGCTGCTAAATTATTGTTGCCTTTAACTCTGTCATGAAGATGCCTTTCTAACTGTGTGTTCTTTACACGCAGTTCCATACCATTAAGATGTTACATACCAATAAAGTATGTATTTTGATTTTATTTTTTGCCTGATTTCCCAGCTGGTCAGACAGGGAATATTAAAAGCAGCAATTATGGAGATGAAGAAGGCATTAGAATGTTTTTGGCCACAAACTGGATTCTTGCAGTCTGAAGGGGGCAGTTGTGGTGCCTCTCTCTAGAAAACAGTAGACTGAAAGTGTGAGTCTTTTTATAGAGCCATTCCTTTTCTGAGAAATTAAGTTAAGAATATGGTGTGTTAGGAGTCCAGGTGGTATTCAGGACAGTTCAGGGTTCCTCTACAGGCTATCAGATAATGAAGTGGATGGTTGTTCTTTCAATGACAGATTAAGCAACTGTTTGATTTCCTTCTTGCATATGCTACACAATCTGTGGGTTGTAGCTGACTTATTTTTAGTTTATTTCTGAGAAAAGTGAGGCAAGATGGGGATTTACTGGGTTTTGGTTTATCCCGTGTGCTGGCTGCCGGAGTCTGAGCACCTACATTAACTTGGACATGAACATCCCCCACAATTACACCTTACCCCATGTCCTCCCTGCACTTCACTTGTCCATCTGCACCCAGAAGAGATGAAGATCACTGGTAACTGATTTTGCTAACAGCTCTCATCAGCTCTCACAGTGCCAAGAGAGCATTTCTCTCCCTCAGAAGAGCCTTACAGAGAGATTTGAAAGGTTATTTAGTGTGGGGGAGTATTTTAATCTAAATTCTATGTAGCCCCAACATAAGCCTGCCCAGACCCTGCAGAAAACTATCAGATTTGCTTATTTGGAGATAAAGTCCAAGGTTTCCTGTATGGGTCATAGAAACTAAGACCTGTGTCCAAGTCAAAGTTAGGTTAATTCAGCTAAGTGTAGACATCAGCAGAATCTGCCAGCAACTGACAAGGTGACCCTAATTGGTTCTTTGATGCTTTGGAGCCTTTGTTCCTTTCCTTGTTTGATGCCTGAGAGGATCAGAGTTTGCCCTAAAAGCACTATTGTGTGGCATTGTGACCTCTTAACTGTCCTGTCCTGTTGAACATGCATAGGAGTCTTACTCCATTAATAAGTGATAGATATGTATCAGTATGTTAATGATTCCTGGCTCCGCATGTCCATCTGCTCTGAGCCCTGCCACACACCTACGGGAGTGACACGGTGCCTGCATAGATTCATTGACTGTCCTGCCAGCAGTAATTAGCTGATAAACAGATAAAGAATGAGTTACATTACAGATCTGGCCACAATTGTCATGAGTTTCACTGTGCCACTGGCCCAGAGGCACCAGCCATTTGCATTTGGCTCTTATATTTGTGGGGACCTTTCCATCTGCATTGTTTGTAAGAGGTACAAGCCTTCCTTGCAGTCACTTTGGCTAGGTCTGCATGGCATACAGGGAGATTGCTTTGTCTGCACTTTGTGCAAAACAAAGGCGGAACAGCCATGGACTCATGGAGCTCAGAGCCAAGATGTAGCCCTTGGATAACAGTGCTGGTTCAGAGCTCCAGGCATCTGCCAGCCAGGAACCCTGTGCCTTGCCTCAACGCACAGCACAGGTGTTGCCTCACTCTTCACAAAGAGTCTTAGTCACTTTGGGAACAGGCAGCTCTCCTGCTCATGACAAAATCCTGTAAAACTGAAGCTGATACAGCAGAGCAGTGCCTCTGACTCAAGTCTCAGTTGTGCATTGAGCTAGTGCTTTGATGCTTAGCTTTGGTTCATGATAAGGATCTGTGTGAAGGTCAAAGTTTTGCTTTTATCGTGTAGTCCCTGCACTAATTTCAGAGCTGTTACTGAAGAGTCAGTTTCTTCTGGCCATGACAACACTGTAGTCTTAACTAAAAATGTCCAGTTAAGCAGTGAGTAGATGAGAAGCCCAGATTTACTGTTCTGCTAAGTGTGACATGAATTTTAACATTCCTCTTAGCATGTGAGAGAGGTCAAAAAGTAATATATTAAATGCTTTTTTTTTTTGGTAGGAAAATCAGTCAATTACTTGTGATTGCAAATTAATTTATTTAAGATCAAAGGAACGACATTTAAAAATCATGGAACTAGCAACAGGATGTTCTGTAATAACACAAAATCAAAGGATTTGCACATGAAATACACACTGGTGGATCAACTGTCTATTGCTGGATGATAAAGGAAGGCCTAACATCACACAATAGCTATTTTTATAAGGTAATAAGGTCGGGGAGTAATAAGGTCTAGGGAGGAAAAAAAAAAGTTAACCATTTTAAATTCACATCTGTCTAAAAAGAAATGCTCAAAAAATATGCCCTCAAATAAAGAATTTGTAAGTTTGGACAGGTTTCACAATTCCAACATTGTCTCATGACTCCTAACTAAAACCAATGGTACAGTATGCTGAGGTAATCAAATGTTGGCATCTGTGCAAGAGCTGAATGCAAAGCAGGTCTCTTATCTATAGGAGTTTTTGAGATTTCAAAGCTCACTCAGGACAAAAAGAAAAGGAAAAGGAATTCTGTGTGATGTCATAATAATAAAAAAGGCTGTTTTAGTCAAAACATTATGTTTTTTTCCTGATAACTGACTTTTATTTTTTAAACTTTTTCATGATACAGTAATGAAAATTGTTGCAGAAAAGAAATCTTATGTCAGAAAAGAAGACTTTTGCTTTAAAGAACCAAAAAGAGATATTTTGACAATTTCAAATTTAAATTATCCTGGGCCTTACTAAAACCAACTGCCTTCTGTGAATAGCTTCAGTTTTGACGTATGGAATTTGTAATGAAAAGTGCTTTTTACTGGAAATGCTCTAATTAGTTTTACCTTTCTTTCTTTTAGTGTTTGACATATGACATTGCAATATAATAAGAATTCTCTTTAGATTCCTAAAGCATTGTCTGAATAATTTTCCATATGTTAATTTCACTTATGATATATTAAAATCAAATTTGCTAATTAGATTTTTCCAGCATCATCAGATGTCTCTATGTTTGATTAAGAGTACAGTTGGACATAATCCATTATGGTATGTATCTCAGCACTAATGTTATTTGTTAATGGATATTTTCTATATTATTTGGACCAAGACATTTAATGTAACTGACCAAAGGATTTATTTAGCCTACATGGTACTCCATGACATACTGAAAGATGCAGATGTATTTACTATAAATTCAGCCTCTGTGTATGCCAAATTACTGAAATTTCAAGGAGATAAATATAAGACTAATGAAAAACGTTCAGAATAAAACACAAATCACAAGAAGAAATTTGATGACAGATTTTTAACAGCACCAGACCTCCATCACTGAGATTTTCAGAAGATTGCAAGTCCCATGTAAGGATGAAGAGACTTTTAGAACTACCAGTTTCTCCAATGGAGAGCACTGAGATTTAAAATAGTGACACATTTTGTTCAGCGCGGTACTCAAATATTTAGAAGTGAATGCCTGTGTCACATGGATGATTTATAATACAAGTAGTGGAACATGTCATAAGTATCTATAAAATGGAAATATAGGAAAAGCCTCTACATAATCCAGGTTAAAATGGTTCCACTTTTCAGTGGTTCATATAGTAGCTTTCCCACCCAGAGGTATGTCACACATAAAAATTCATTAGTAATGCCAGCTAAGTGCTAAAGCACATTACTGCTGAGGCCCACAACTGTTACTCAGAAGAATTCAAGTCTTATTGTGGAAGAGTGTTTAATATGAAAAGGCTGAAATCATCTGGCAAAACAGCTTTATCTGGGGTGTTAATTTTCCCATATCTTGAAAACCTGTTTCATTTTCACAAAAGGATGCCCAGAAAGTGGCCTGACACATTTTCTTCACACTTTCAGACTACAGAGAGCTTATCTTGAGGAAATCAAATATTTCCCACTCCAGTGATGTGAATATTCACTTCACAGTTTGGTCTGGTATCAGTGACATGAAAACAACACTCTTGGTGTCAGCTACAAGTCTCCCTGCTTTGGGCCACAATTGCACATCGTTGTCAGTCACTTCATGCCCATATCTGTTGACATTAATTACAAATACTTCTTCCTTCACTGTAAAATGTGTAATTACCCTAGGGTTTCTAAGGAACTAAAGGACTAGAGTTGCTCCCCTCCTATGCCACCTGATAGCTACAATATTCCTTTGTAATAGGAGAGGACTGGAAAAAGTTGGAAAACCTGTAAAGGAAGCAGAGGTGATAAACATCAACTTATTACTATGCATTATTCTATGAAGCTCTCAGACCTCTACGCACTGGACAAACAAATCCAAGAAAATTGGATCCCTTCTATAACAGTTCAGAGTTCTAAACTGCTCTTTCACCAGTACAAACATATAGGAGAAATCTCAACAACTGTAACATTCAAAGTTGTGGCAATAACCACCTGGAGGTGATCTTCATGGATGAGCATGAAGCAAAACATATTACAGTGGGGAGAAGGTCGTGAGGAATGTGATTCATGCATTTAATTACCTTAGGAACAAGTTCCTGAAGGTCTTTTCAATTTTGCCTTCCCATTCCAGATGTTCAGTGCAGGTATGCTCACACTTTGTAGGCAATTACTAAATAAACTCCAGTAGGAAGTCTGGGAAGCACCTTCTGGAAGGGAAGAGTGGCTTTCTGTAACAGGAAAAGCACTAGAGGACATGTCAAGTGCCGAATACTTTTGAGTGAAGTAAAAAGCGTGAGTTGCTATTTCCCCCGGTGTTCTGCACAGAATGATCAGGACTTACCAGGCTATCCAAAATGCTGCATTTCTGTTAGTTTTTCCAACTAAAGGAGAGCGTTTCCGTTGAGTTTGTCCAGTATTGCAGAATCAGGCGATATGAATCACAGTTGTGGGGAAGCCTAAAGGTGTGTGATTACACAATGCTAGTCAAGAAATGTAAAAATTATTGCAGACACAGACAGAGTCTGAAAACACAGCAGAAGCCTCAGAAAATGGAATAATTTTTCTGCTAGAACAATTACAGTGTAATCAAAGTTTCATTATAAATGAAACTGCAATTCCCACATTGCACATATGAAACAATTAGTGACTTTAATTTGCCTTGCTATAAAGGGAGCTTTGCTGTAGCAGAGTTTACTGTGAAAATAGAATCAAGTCACTCAGTCGTAACATTACCTGAATGTTTTCAAATGGCCCATACCCAAATATTTTCTGATACAAGCCTCTTTTGTCTTCAAAAGCACAGTCTTCTGGACAGGCAACTTATTCTCCTTTCCTCCTGAGAATATGTCACATGCTTGTTTGGACCCTGCTGCTGCTTAGCCCAGGTCTTACAAGCAGGCGGAGATTGGTTAGCAGCTCTGGAGCTATAATGCAAAAATCAGCCATCCTCAGTTGCCCTTTTGCAGGGATGGATGATGATGTGGCTTATCAGAATGTGTCAGTGTTACACTGCCTCGGAGAAATACGACTTGCAAACACTCCTACACAGACAGCTCATACCTTGGATCTGACTGGGAAACAGTGGAGCTGCAAGTTTGAGAGAGAAGCAATGGAGACTGGGTGGATCTTGGCTCTGCCTCCCCTACATGACAGCTACTGTAACTGTACTGCACGTGGGTTGTTGAAACTTTTTGATATTATGAGCCAGCATTAATAAGCTATTTCTCTGTTTGCCTCTCCTCAACCAACTGAAGGAGTAAATGAGTAATTGTGACTCATCTGATATGTTTGAGAGATCAGGTTTCTTTAGAATATTTCTAAGTTGATGTTGATCATAGCAGAATCTTTTTCTCATCCCTATGCCAGGGAGTCATAAGGCAGCCCATTTTAGATGGACCACATACTATTGTCTACAAAATGTTGATTTTGTACCATTGCATTTTTCTTCTGCTTCTACATGGCAAGGCAGAGTGAAACAAAGGAATTTCAGGTCCCAAATTAAATTTAGTTATTTACTTGACTGAAGTAGCTGGAAAGCTTCCATTCTACTGAATTACTTTTTTAAAGAAACAGAGGGAAATTGCCATAGTTTAGGGAGTGTTGAGGCACTGACCTAGAACAGGTGAAGAATAATCAAGAAGGGAATGTCTAGATGTACTCCCCCAAGGACCAGCTGTCTAGGGAGAGGGAGCAAAAGCTGAGTGTGGCAATCACTGGGTTTCATTAGGCAATCCAGTACAGTTTGTGCCTAATGGCTTTGTGATATGAGTGAAAAAGTGCAGCTGAGATGAAACAACACCCTGGAAAGTGAGTAGATAGTAATAGTAGCTGATCTGCAGACAAAAAGAATTCCCCCAAAGGTGAAGGACAATGAGAGCTCACACCTTACTGCTGTGACAACCAATAGATTTTTTTTTTTTTGCTTAGAGGGATGGTGGCTGTAATTCATTTCTCCACCTGCTAGTCCGAGTGAGCAGATTTCCACAGCATGAGAACTCAAGCATGCATGCTGTGCTTGCTGAGGAAAATGAACAATATCTCCACCTTGACAGCAGTGGCAAATGTCCTAGAGAAGTGTGTGTCCTAGATGTGGTTGTTTTTTCTTTTTTAAACAATATGCCCATATTTAAATGAACCTGCAGAAGGAGGTTTAGACTGCCAAATCCTGACAAAATGGCGATGTCCTCCACAAAGCATGTTTATTTGTAATGTCATCTAAACCCAGTAATGATTCCACATTTAAGTTGTCAGTGGTGGAGGATTGAGACAAAGTCTTCTGTGGGTAACTAGATATTATTAATGATTTTCAGTCCTGGATTTCAGTCCAGGGCAGCTGCTAACCCACTCTCAAAACACCATGGATTTGTTTAAATCTGTCCCAGCTTGGACCTTTACCAATTTCTACCAATTTCTATCTGTTCAGAAGCTGTATGGTTCATAAATCCCCATCCCTGTAAATGTTATGACGCAGCTGTACCCTGGTGGATAGCAAAGGAAGTAAGTGAAAAACTCTCACGGTAAGACCTTGACTTCAGTTTTAATGCTTTTTTTTATTTGTCATTTTGCTAAGGTATTTTGCAGGGACTTTACTTCCCTGCAGGCTGGGATAAGGCGCCCAGCAGCAGCTTGCAGGCAGCTGGGAAAATCCCAGTGCTGCTAGGCTGTGGCACAGAAGTGTGGTGGGTGCGGCAGGGAGGGAGAGCTGCAGGGACAGCAGGCACAGAGAGCTCGTTCAGCCCCAGCTCCCACTCTGGCAGGCGCTGCCATGAAGGCACCGCTGGGGTTGGAGGGAGGTTTTGCTTTGTGAATGGCTTCAAGGAGTGAGAAAGGAAGCCAGGGAAAATTATTGACTCAATAGGGTTTCCACAAAATTCGATTTTTCCCCCTAATGCTTTTTGGCTCCCTATCTCTAAAAACCTTACAGATAATCAAGATACAGTTAGGAAATCTAATTAATGGCCTACAGTAATAACGATGACCTTCCTCTATCCTGTTTTGTTTTTGTTTTTGTTTTTCTATATTGGACTTCTCTGGGAAAAACAGAGTCCTGGCACAAACAAAGCATCTCTGTCTATTCCAGTGAAGTTTTGCTTGCTTTAGAACCAGATCTCCTTTCTCTCTCTTTTGTGAATGTCAGCTTTATTTCATTTCATGGTTTCATGTATCATTTTATTTTCATTCCTCCTCTAAGTAATACTCGAGGAAATGAGATGCCTGAAATAATCAAACAGTGAAAGTCAAGTATGCAAAAATTAAACTCACTTAGGCACTTTAGCGAAGCTGACTGATCTTGGACAAGGAAATTTTCACAGTTTGAATTCTGCTCAGGTCAGCAGCAACCAAAGTTCATTATTTTCTGGTGATTGTTTTGTGGCCTATAGGATATAGATTGATGTTTTCTTCCTGTGGACTAGTTTTTATATCCCCTGCTCTCTGTAGGCTAGAAATGGGAACTATGTATAGCTGGACAGAAGGCGATTTCAGCTCCCCTATGAGATATGGAACAATTGCTTCCAGGCCTGGAAGGATTTCAGACTATCAGACCTTCAAATTGCTTCTGATACTGTGTATGAATAGGAAGTGTTGTAAGTCATTTTTAAGAAGCTTGCAGTGCTAGGGAGGAGCTAGATTTCCTTTTCTATTCAACCAGTACAAGCTGTGAAAGACTGTCATAATCAGCCGGGCCAGGTGAAGGAAAGACTGCAGTGCTCTGTCAGGGCCCAGCTCAGGACCTCTAGCTGTGCCATATTTCTGGACAGCACTGTACAGAAGGATCTTCATCCTTCTTTTCTCCCAGCTGAGGAAACACCCCTGCCCACTTTCTTCTGTCTTCCTACAATACCGTGAGTGTTATCTTGCAGGAAAGTACCATAACTTCCCTAGCATCCTTACCCTAGTTTTTCCCTAAAAAAACTAGTGCTAGTTTTGAGCAAGATCCCAAAGTGCTAAAACGTTTTTCTTTCTTCCCGACACCTTTATTAATGTTAATCTTTTATTACTGGGCATTGTATTGCCAGCTTTAAATTCTGTGTGTGTGAATGTGGTGCCTTTGGTTGGGGCTGTTACCATGTCATTCAGTGCCCCCTTCCTCGCAGTGACTGGAGAGCATGGAACAAGCACAGAGGAAGAACTGTGGGAAAATCTGGCTGACAAGCTGCACCGTGCAGTCCATGAGGTCTTGAGCCGCATATGGTCAGGGACAGGGGTGGCAAATACAAGTAGAAACTGGGGGACAAGTGATGCTTGTGAGCAATACAAGATGAAGAACACCTGAGAGCTAGCCTAAAGGTAGTGTCCACACAACAGGATTTCAAGGTAGATGCTGACAAGGCCAATAGCTGGAGGAGCAACCACAGAAGTATCAAGAACAGCACTAAGGCAGAGCTGAGATGAAAGCCATATGGGCACTCAACTAGTCTTTTTTTCTGGAGATAGCATAAGGACTAGAGAATGTTCAAATGCCCATTCTTCTCTCTGCAGTTACTGTTCTTACTTTCTGAGCTGGTCCTGGGGTACTCTGGTAAACAAGCTGTGCCCTTCTTCATCATTGCATACCAGGGTAAAATATCAGTCATGGGGGCTGGAAGCTATCCACCTTTCCCTGCCCACAAAGGAAGTGAGGGAAGCAGCACTCGGTGACTGAGCAGCTGTGTGAGAATCCATAACATTCTCAAAATGATTTGCCACATGTGGTTTTGGCCTGTGCCAGAGACATAAGCAACTTTGAAAGCACAGCAAAGGGAACCACAAAAAAGGTCTGTGATATTAAAAACTGTGACTTCACACTGAGCATTCTTCTTAGTCAGTGGGAGAAAAAGTTTTAGTCTGTTAAGGTTGCAGCTAATTAAACTCGTCAATGTAATCTACTTGTTCCATGATAAACCCTGGGCTGATTTACCACCTGTTATCTGTGACATTACACTTGTAAGCATTTAAAAGCAAGGCAAATTATCGGTATGCCGTGTTCATGAGAAACATGACAGAATGAGAATTCTGGTCCAGGCTTAGTGCCCTTTGCATACTATGTTAGTCTAAGTTTATATTATTTATTCAAGAAGATCTTCAACAAAAACACCTTCATGCTCTCCCTGTGGGGCTGCCTCACAGGGATCCAAATGCTACCATGTGTTTTGCAGCTCTCCAAAATTTTGTAGCTAGAATATATGTGTATTTCTCTCCTGACTGCCCTAATAAAAAACTTATTTTATCATTGGGGCAGTATATGACAATTTAATGGGAACAGCTAAAGGCTGTTAAAGCATGAAGTACCTGTAGGACTTGTTTAAAGTGTTTGGTATATCTGGCAGTCCACCAAGCTGATGAAAGGCCTTGATGTTTCGTGACAATCACAATAAAGCACAGCAGAGTGGGTTGGCTTGGCTGAAGTTCTTATTTTCCTACTCAATTTTTATGCCTTTTGATTGAAGTTAAATGCAGTGAACATGGAGTTTTATGCTCATTTTAGTTTTGATTATGAAGCCATGTTTTTGGCATCATAAAAAAGTTAAACACTTTTTCTTGGAATAATATCTCTGGGTTTAAATCTTTGGCTTCTTGTGTAAAAACAAATATGTGGTGGTCCCCTTTTCCTTGTGTTTTAGATTTTTGATCTCCTGTGCTAGATACAAGCTCTGCAGGCACTGTGTTGCCCTCTGATATCTGTAGTAAAATAAATGTTTGCAAATAAAATCCTTGGAGGCCACAGGGCCAATGGGATTTCGGCTGAGAAGAATTCTAATCAAAATATGGATATCCTGGAGAGGCCAGGCAGGGGTCTCTGTGATTCAGAGACAGTGTCCTAGGTCATTCCCCTTGCAGCAACGCACCTGCATCAAAAAATAACTCCTACAGTACTTTAAAACTATCAGGCTACTTTAAAAGCAGCTAGAGTTTTTTCTCTCTAATAGAAATATGCTTAACTTAAGTGCATAGTTTGTTCAGCTGAAAAGAGGCAATCACCCAAACAAAATAAACAGCAAAAAAGGTCTGGAAGTCAAGGCCCTGGCACCAGGACTCATGAGATATCTTCTCAGGGGCAGTCACCACCCCCAGCAGCCCACAGGGTGCCGGGATTAGGAGGCTGGAAGGAGAATGGCGTTTCAGTCAGCACTGTGGAAATCTAACGGAGGAGGTAGAGACAACACAAATGCTTTTGTGAAAGAGAAGACAGTGCCCACAGGAGAAATATCTGAGTCTGAGAGACAGATCAAAGCTGTGGCTGAATACATCAAAGATCTCAAAAATAAATGTACGTGCACAGCAAGCTGCCTGGTTTGCCTGAGTGAAAGTCATTCTTTTGACAATCGTTTTCTTGCATTTCAGATTAGCCCACAAAGCACGTGGTGCTCAGAATGGAGCAGTGAGAAATGCCACCAGTAGAAACTGGGCACTCACCATTGTCTACATCTCTATCTGCAAACTCCGGAATACAGCTTTGACAGCTCTAAAGCACAGCAGAGGATTAATGAGAGATCAATGAGACTGAGGGACTGGATACAAGGTGGAGGAGGTGGTGCTCACTTCAGGGAAGCCTGGCTGAGGCATATTGAGAATTCCATTATTTCTAAAAATCTCCTCACTGTCCCTCTAGCTGGGCACTCTGAATTGTTGATCAGTTTTCAAGGGCTGGGCTGAATTGCTCCTTGGTAAAATCCATTAGCCCCAGACAGAGTAGCAGAGTGGAAAATTCCGTCTGTCTTTGTTACAGTAACAATTAGCTACATAAAGTGAAACAATTCTGATGAGATATTGGCTTTTCAGCCCCGTGCTTCAAACGGTCTTGTAAGAACATCCACAATCAAAATTGTGTCTTTTGTGCTGCTTGGACATTGAACTGCAGCTTCCCAATGAGTGTTCTCATTTGTGACTGGGATTGGGCTGTACCTTCCCCTCATAGCTGTGACCAGAATTTTTAACCTGAGCCCAAGAAGTATTTCTCAGAGTATTATTGTGACTACTGTGGATGCTGCAATTAAAGACACAGGGGAAAGACAGGAAAAGGACATGAAAGGACAGAAAAAGGATGGGAAAGGAAAAGGGAAAATATGGGAAAATAGGCATAAGGAAAAGAAGTTCTGAATGAATGCTCTGGTACTATGTCCTTAAGAAATTCCAAGTCTAAGATGAGTGCAGCCAAATAGTTTATAAACAGTGATGGAGAGCCAAAGGTACAAAGTGGGGAAATATGTGTTGTTGACTTGTAAAAAGGTCATAGCCTACAAGCTGCTCAGCCTGGGGTCTCCAGCGAGTTGCACAGATCCAAAGACCTGTGGCATTCTCTGGGGAACAGCCATGGTAGTAGATGTAAGTTCATAGTTTCACCTCTACATGCAATAAGGGAAACTTGCACTGAGATAGGATATACAGCTTTTACTATTAAAGGATCTTCAAAAGAGGGGATAAAAGGGACAGGGAAGAGTGACACAATATCTTCAAAGACTACTGAAAATGGCTTCCACTGAAAAAAGTGAAATTCTCAGTCCATTTACCTAAACATAGAGATGATTTACATTAGACCAGTATCCTCTAATATACTTTATACTACGGGGCTGACCAATCCTGGAAGTTATGGCTAGAACAGAAGCCAGATCAATACTAGAAATTAGGTCCTTTCTTGAAACTGAGGTTTATTAACCTGGAACGTAGGTTGATAGTAGGTCATGAAAACCCTGTTTCATTTTCCAAACCTTGCTGGAAAATGTGGCTTAATTAAAAGGTACTTTACAGTTTAGTTAAACACATATTATTGGATTCACTGGATTTGGTGAAATTTAACTCAATTGAATTTAATAAAAAGGAAGTTAAAAAAGGTGTCCTTTCAAGATTCTTTCAGTCCTATTATTCTGCAATGAAATAACCCTTCTGATTTTAAAGGCTATATATCTATGTTTCTACGGAAATATCTGAACAAATTTGTCTGTGTCTGCTTGGTTCACGTTTATCTGCATCACATATAGCAAATGTACTTTATAGGAACTGTGGGTTTCCTTTAAGCTCGTTGACCTCTGTACAGCATGTCCTATTACATACCCCAGTGTTGCATTGATCATCAAATGGGCTTCTTTCCAAAGTACCACTGTTTAAATGAACAACATAGGAAAAAACAATTTTTTTAAATTGACCTGTGTTTCTTTTTGTCTTACTCAAAGACTGTTTACATATAAAATGACAGCTACTCCTGTCACTCTCCCAAGGGAAAGATACTGCCTTTCAGCACTTCTTTCCTTGAGCCTTTCTATTATCCTTTGTATGGTTATTTGTGATCAGCTGCTCTGCCTGTACATCTCTCCCTCTCTCTCTCTCTCTGCTATTGCTGAACTGCAGCTCCCACTGAAATTTGCACAATCAAAACCAGCTCTCATCTTAAACAGCAGTGAATCACACCACCTGAAGAAGGAGAATAGCAAATTGAGCACGGCATCCTCTGCTCTTATACAGCATGTGGTACCAGTAACTCTCACAGGATGATGGATGGACCTGGGTTTATGTGAGACCCACTTAGCCTGAGGTCTGCTGCCTGTGATCTGAGAGCTGTCACGGGATTTTACAGGAGTATATGTGTTTAGGGGATGTTTTTAAGGAGCTAATAGAGAGCTGCATCTGAAAGCTGGAAAAGGCTGCTGCTGCTGCCGCTGCTGCAGTAGCTGGTGCAGCAGGATGAATGTGTAAAGGACAGCTGCCTGAGCCGTGCCGGTGAGCCTCCTGCCCTGCTCTGTCTTCATTAGCTGAGAGGATACAGAGGAAAACAGATGCACTAAGCAAGTGCCACACTGGCACTGGATCTATGACTGTGTACCCTTCACTGTGGAAAATGGTCAACAAAGACATGAATGGATTTCCAGTCAAGAAGTGCTCAGCTTTTCAGTTTTTTAAAAAGAGGGTAAGATTTACCTTTAATTCTTTCTTTATTTCTTTCTTTTTTCTTTTATTATTGCTGCATTTCTTACTTAGCCAGAGCAGAGAGAAAGTAATTAAAGAAGGAAGGTGCTTTACATTGGTCTCCTACTTTGGGGAGTCCATGGCATGGGCAGTTCTACTGAATACCAAGGGCAATAGCAGTGTAGTGAAGAGGAGCTGGGCAAGGGGGACGAGACTGGGGGCTCGAAAGGCATTACATCAGCACTCTCTGCTGTGGAATGTGTATCTCTGTCACAGCTGACCCCAGGGCTTGACGCAATACAGGCAGCTATTCAGGCTGGGATAATGCACTCCAAAGCAGAGTGCAGGGATGTTGCAGCTTGTCTCTGACTCGCTCCTCCACATCCATCTAGGGTTGTGACTCCCTCCACACCTTCCATTTACTTTCCTGAAGTGTGGCATTACCCACATCCATTCATCATCTCACAAAGTAGGGAAAAAACAGAGAACAAAGAAGCATTTGTGAGCTCAGGAGAATAGTTCACAGCTTGTAATTTGCCTATAATCATAATTAATGCAGGAGAAAAGAGTAAGACTGAGCTACACCTGGATTTGATTTTCTTTTATATTCTTTGACTTAGATATATCACGATTTAGAAAATATTTGCTATGCATTTTATTTGGTGATTTCCACAAGGAAATGCAAGTGTAACTCTATCTCATCACTTTAGTAAAGTCCTTTCTTTTATACTGACAATACTGCACAGTATTTAACTGGAGCAACAAAGTCATTTTCATGTGGCAGCAGGACAGGTATTCTGAGTAAGTCTGGGTGGACCCAGACAGGAGAAGCAAAGCATCAGAAAGAGATTGTTAGCAGGGACTACACTATGGAAAGGATTTCCTGAGTGATTAAAACGACAACCCTCTCTTTAAACAGACTGGAGTAACAGCAGATAAGCTGCTCCATTCACTCATTAGTTCATTCATTCATTCATCCCCATTCATTCTCTCTCTCTCCATTATGCCAAGAGTACGGTCAGTCCATTTAACCCTTCAGAAAAAGAAAATGAAGCCTGCACCAGTAACAAATTTGTAAGCTGGGGTCAAACTCTTTCGGGCACCAAGATGCCACACTTAAGGGCAGATGTGAAAAATATTAGTTGGGTCAGTCAGAAGAAAAAATTGCAGTGTTAGCCAACAATTGTTGTTTCCAAGGTTGTTTGTAGAAGCCTCAGACTGACAACTCGAACAGCATGTAAATTCAGCCCATAAAAATGGTTCTCATCCCAATATGCTTCTTATCTAAGTAGATTACTACTGGCACATGTATGCCTGATACTCAGCTTACCAGCAAGGTTTATCTGTTTTTTGGTTTTTTTCGCTGCTTGAAGGTTTTAATATAATTGTATTTTTAAAGAGGAAAATAACTGGCTTGCAATTCCTGTATAAGGTTCCTGTATTGGAAACTGTCTTCTGTCTCTGTTTAGAGCTACTGAGAAGTTACCACCAGAAACCTTTACCTAATTTTGTTCTAGAAGAAGGGAAAAATGTGATTTGTGGGGTTTTTTCCAGAGCTACACTGATAATCAGTGAATTTTCAGTTGAAAGAGATTGTTAATTGTAGTTATAATTGAAGAAACTGGCATACTGATACAGTGCTGGACAGTGGATCAGGAAAAATAGCTGTCTTTGGTTTCTGAAGATTTTAATTTTAACGGTGTTGCCTTTTTGCTCTTGTGATGAAGATAGATGAAACCAGTAAAACCAGTTTAGAGACACAAAGAAGGGAATTCTCTCCCTATACATTTCTGTTAATAGATATGTGCGTTCATTGATGTTTCTCTTACCCCTCTTACCTTCCTCACAGAAAATCCCCACTGTCCAATGCCAGTGTTTGAAACACACAAACAAAAAAAGCTACATGTTCATAACATGTTGCTGGCTCCCAGAAATATATCTTGCATTTGCTGGACTGGTGATGTGTCACATGCTAACTACTGGGAGAACAGGGAGAGATGGTGCAAGAGTTGTTTTGGTCCCCTGCCAGTGATCTGGATGCTCTGGCTGACCAACCAGCAGAATCTTGCATGTACAGAAGCATACTTGTGAGGCTTCTTGGTCTGAGTGCAGTGTGTGGTAGAGTTTTTTGACAGTTTGCATCCCCACAGCACAGTGCTCCATCACCAGCAGCACAGTGGATGCATCCTCCATCCAGAGTGAGAGGCAGGACTTGCACTGCAGAGCCTGGCAGTCCTGGCTGCTGGGTGAGGTATTGCTATCCCTCTTTACTGACAGATGCCTGAAACCCAGAGAAGGAGATTTGCTATCTTAGTACTGTGCAGGCTTCTCCCAGATCACCAGCAGGGTCTATGATGAAACAAGGAATGAGGCTCCCATCTCTCCAGTTTGAAATCACTGTGTCTGTCTCCTCAAAATCACACATTTCCAAGCCTAATTCTAGAAAATCCAAATCAATGCAGAGTAAAACACACTAAGTTTTGGGAAATGCTGCTATTTTTTCAACTCAGAGTTTTTTGGAAGAAAGTGCAGATGTATCTTCATTGTTGTCATTTCCCATTGAACCTTATGCTTTCATTAAATTGTGATCCTGTTTGTTGCTGTGTCCAAGAGTGCAGAAAGGACTGGCAGAGGTTTGTGGATTTAGACTAGGCTGAAAGTGCGTTCAAACATTGACTTGAATTTGAGGAACAGATTTTTTTTAAGCCTGGCTTATTCTCTGATGACAAAGTACTGACCCTCTGGGATGTTGTCTGCTGTGTCAGATGATTCAGGGTATGGGTATAATCATGTCCAGAGGTCAGAGAACAGGAAGGAAAGGCTGAAATTAAAGGGCAGCACACTTCATTAAAATAAAAGTGGAAATAGAAACTATTTGTTTTGCAGAATAGCCTGTAGCACTCACTTCTGGCAGAGTTGGAACAACAAAATAGGGACTTCATCCACTTAAAATGGGTGCAGCTTGGAAGAAAAGCAATGGATTTACAATACCTGTCTTATTTCATTGCAAGAGGTATAACAAGTAATTGTGCTTAGAAACAGAAGTTTTAATAGTTAAATATTGGGTTTTAATTAAAGATGGCACAAATCTAAAAAGAGAAGGGGAGAGAAGAAGATGGGTCGTATATAGGTACAAGGGGGAAATCTGAAATTAATCCGATGAAGATAAATGATAAAAAACATTGTTCAAATAATATTGGGTCATGGAATAAAAGGATTACCTCCTGATAAGGCTGGGAGGTTAAAAGACCTTGTCATTTGATAACACACAATTGCCTTCATTTTTGCTGCCATCCTTTTCCCCATCCACTGACAATGCATACTGGATACCAATATAAATAGCCCATTAAACAGCTTTGGCTGTAAATGGCTGGGAAATCCCTTTTTCGTATACTAGCAACAGTTTGACTTTCCCAAAGTTAAATAAAAATGGTTTGTTAATTGCAAAAGTCACATCCCTCTGTTGTGAGGGGTTTGTATGTTTCATCCTTGAGAGCTGTGCAGGATTGCCCACACAACAGGATGCTACCAATTCAAAAGATCATTGAATGTGGTAAAAACCTATAAATATGCTATTCTTCTTCAGCCAACAGCGTATCCCAGGGCAGAGAGGCCTTTCATTTTCACCTACTGCCATCCCTGCCAGACGTTTTTTGGCAAATGGGTGTTTGTAGTATTTGCACTGCCTCTTCTGTTGCACTGACCTACCTTATAGAGATTTTGGATAGTATTTTACAATATATGACCTCCTTCATATCAAAATAACATGCCATGTCATATATCACAACACAAACCAACATGGTTCAACAAGGATGAGTGATGATGAACTGTCCCTGCCACTTAAATACTGTATTCGTGATATGGTAACCTCAGTGAATATAGAAATTCATTATCCTCTTAGGTCTGGACCAAGACCAAACACAAATTTATTCAGAATATGAAAAAGATAAATGACTGATAAATGGGAAAAGAAATAGCTGTCTTCATAAAAGGAAAAAAAAAGAAACTGGTCATGTCTTAGAGAAAAAGTTTATTGCAGGGATTAAGGATTTGCTAGTCTGAAACCTGATAAGGGAAAGAATATCCGTAATCCTTTTTCACTGAGAAAATTTACATTAATTAGCAATTTAGGTCAAGCCAAAATGAACACGCAAGAATGAAGAGAAAATAGCAACCTTTGTTTCTATGCAGTTTTTTCAAACAAGTAGCTTGTGGAAGCCATATCCTTCTCCTTTCTAGGCTGATATTTTATGGCACTACATACCAGCAGATTTCTCCATATACAAGCTTGAAGAGACTAACTCATCATGCACCATGCACGAAGATGACAGCTCAGGCTGCATTAGAGCTCAAGGCAATACGTGGCTGAGGGGACTGCAGAATTACCTGAATACCATTTTCAGGACTACAGTAATTATACAGAAAGTCCTTGAATGCAGCACTTCCAGCTGAGTTCCTACAGATTATGGTCCCTCTGGTAGATTGTGCTGTGGGGGTACTGCTCTCTGCTCTGCCACTTTTACAAGTCTAGAAATTAATTTCAGGACTGGAGTTACCTTTTATTTAGGGTAATTGGGAGCTTACCTAGAAGAAAACAAGAGACAAGATATCTGTATAGTGGGAAAATCTCAGCTTTGTATGAGATGACTGATTATACTGCTTCTTCTCTTGTCTGCTTGGGCCAATGTCACAAAAGTACAAACATTTTAAAGCTGCTTTCCAGAGACAAGGGTCCTGGCTGACTGCAACTAAGTCAGAGACTTGCAGCAGAGGATTTTTTTCCCCTCTCACTTGTTCTGTGTAAAGACATGCGGAACATCCATGGCTCTTCTTAGCATCAACCAAAGCTGTAAGCAGCACTCAGCCTCGCCCACCACAGTCCCAAATGCCTTCATGAGTGTATAACCTGAGCATTGCAGACCACAACTACCATGGGGCTTTAAGGTAGCTGAGATGAAGGTGGCCTTCTATTTCTATCAGGCTTCAAACCTGCTACAGCCAGCCATTGAGCTGACCAATAGATTTCTCATCTTCTATCAACTGTTTCCTGAAAAAGCCTATTAAGTAAACACATACGATGAAATATGAGAATGTGTGAGAAACAGTATAAGGCCTCAGTATTGGTTTTCTATAAAAAGATGTTGTTTTGTTCTATCTTCCCATTAAACCAAGATAAGCTTTGGGTTGGGATCACTGCTAATATTTTGTTTTTCAGCTAGCACTCAGGAAAATATTTATGGGACAAATCTGCCAACATCTAGACAAGAAAGTGCCTGTGAGTCACTTGTTTAAAATTAAAATATGAAAGTGTTGTTAAAACTAAATTATAATATCTTGTAATAAAATGAATAAAAGGAAAAAAGAAATAGGGAAGAATAGGAGAAAGACAGCAGAATGAGAGAAAAGGAAAGAAAGAAAAAAGATCAGGAGAGAGAAAAGTCTTCTTTTTTCTTATTCCTTTCTCCTTCCTCTAACCTCTTCCTTTCTTTTTAATAAAACATGTGATACTAGAAAGCACATCCATACTCCTTAAGCTTAAGCTTATTCTTCTTTCCTAAACACCTCTCGTAATTCCTACTACAAATTTGTCAAGCTAATGCTTGAAGCTGCCCAGTTCTCTTCCAGTTTTGGAAAAATCACTCTGCTTGTAAATTTAGAAATCCTCCTTTCATTTTCAGCCTAGTTTTACACATGACCACTTTATTCCCATTTGCTCTTTTACTAACACAAAGCAATAACTTATACAGATCTTGCCCTTCCCTCATATATACAACCACTGGAGTATTTATAGAGAACAGTAATTTCTTCTTTCAGCTGTATTTGTCTAGGCTAAAGAAGACAACTTCCTTTAGACACTTCCTTTAGTGTAGACTTTCCATTGCCCAGTAACTCCAGCAGACAGAGACAGCTGTCATATTTGCTGGCCAAGACATCTCTTTGGGATTACCAAAGCATTCATACAGTCCTCTTTCAAAGTTCTTTCTCATGGAGTCTGCTACACACTTCTAACCTCCATCCCACTCTTCTTGTCCCACTCTAGTCCTCTTTTGCTAAGCAGATCTGTGTGTCACTGACAAATTTTCTGAGCACAAGCCTAGGTTCTGAATCGAACCCATCTCCAGGAGTAACGTTCCTCTTGGCAATACACTTTTAACTTGTTCCTTTATCTCATTATTATATTTGTAAGACTATTCTTATTCTCCATTTTAACCTATTTCCCCTGTGTTATTAATGTGTTACTGAGTTACCAAAGACCATATGGATTAGATTATCCACATTTGCCTCAGCAAAGGAAGACACCAGGCAAGTTTGGCATACTGGTAAATGCATTTTGCATGTTATCTCATTTTCTACTGAACTCTTTAAAATTTGCTCTCCCTTCAGATGTGATGTTTTGTTTCTATTCACATAGTACCATAAGTTTTTTTCTTCTACGCTGTACATCAATGTCCTCCAGGAAAAGTCAGAGCCCAGAATTAATCTAAAGATTTACTTTTTATCTCACCTCACTCTTTCTGAGAAATTGACATCTTTATTTTTTTAGATTTCAGATTCTGACTGGGTTTTTCCAAACAGACTCTCAGCTCTTTTACCACTTTCAGGTCCTCATTATCCACCACCACTAAAATCAAATAGCAATGGGGGAGGTTCCTTTGAGAGCCTGCTCTGGTTCATTCCTTTCAAGATCAGATTAGATATTGCTTGAGTCCAAAGAGTGCTTTGGTCTGCCTTCATCACATGCCTTCAGAGCTGAGCATGGCTTCTGTTTGGGGAAGGGCCAGCTGTGAGATCTCCCAGTCTTCTGCCAAGTGCATATTAACAGTGTTTTAAATGCCACAGAGTCTGGAGTCAAATTCTTAGAGCAATTCTACCCTGGACACGATGTTGTCACTGCTATCATAACTCAGCTCAGCAGCCTCAGTATCACTTACCCTTAGTCTAAACATCCAAATTGTCTGAAAAACATTGTCATGCACGAAAATGTCAGCAAGAAAAACAGCACAGAGGGTTTTGGACACCCTTAGCTGTGTGGTAACTGGTGATGCAAACTGAGACACTAAGAAAGCAGACAGCTGTGTCTGACAGCTGAAAAATCAATGTGATTCCTCTGCCAAATAGGGAGATTGATAAATTTGATCTGCAGGGGCTGGGAAGGACTAAGAGTTTGGAGTAACTCTGTGTATATGTTACCCTATCTGCTAATTAAAGACATGACTTTGATGAGGGTTACAAGCTCAGGGGAGGTCAAAGGTTGTGTCCATAGAGAAAGGAATCAGAGAATTGAAAGCAAGGAGAAAGCTCATATCTGTCTAACAAATTGGTTGATGTAAAGAAGAAGAAAACAGAAGGACAGGAACCATCTCTGCAGAAAAATGTGTAAATAGAGATGCTAAAGCAGTGGAAAACCAACCAAGACCTAAACCCATAAAACAGTGTTGCAAAATCAAATCAATGACACAGAATTTTTTTTTTCTAAATAACATATCACAAAATAATTGCTAGTGGTTGTTATTTACAGCAGTCACTTTTATAGGAGGGTGATTAAATATAGGGAGTAAGAAAACAATAGCTCCAAAAGCAATAAATCTTACTGTTTATTGAAGACTGCACTGAGACATTTCCAGATCAGCTCACAAGCAATTAACCAAGACTCAAAATATCCTTACAAGGTAGAATAATCATAGCCATTTCACAGATAAGTGCACAAAGAGAAAATAGGTAACTCAGTCAGTTAGACAAATTCATATACAAGACGAAAGTTATTCTTTCTTTCCTGACCCTTACTCTAAGTTTCCACCACTGAAATAAAAATTTCTTTTTCTTGAAAGAGCAGCAGCAAACATCTGCTAGGGTTTGTGTGTGCTGAAATTTATGCAGGCATTTTAAGCAGCTTAACAACAGCAGCACCAAAATAATTTTTTTCAAGTGGTCAGAAGTGTTTAATACAGTCTTGCTGACATGGCAGTGGCATCAGAAGATGCTAGATACTGTGTTAAACTGAAAAGCCATTATTTCCAGTCTACTCAGTTCATTAAAAAATTGCAAAAGGAAAAAGCATCACAAATTGAGATTCTGCCTGCCCTGCAAAGTCAAGGGTGCCAAGGGGCATGTTTGTGTTATAAGTGTCTTCCAGCGTGACCAAGCCTGTTCCCATACTGTGGCACATCAGGAAATGGCTGAAGAGGTGACAGCCTGAGACTGGAGCCTGCTGTGCTCCATAGTCCAGAGCTTATTTCATTGCTTTTGTGTCTCCCACAAGAAAACCCCAATAACCAAGTTCTGCATGACATCAGGAGCACAGATGGTGAGCTGTGCACAGCCTCTTTTTGCTGTAGGTGTGCACAGACACTGGTTTGGTGTGCACCACCACCAGCAGCAAACCATTTATGTCCCAGCTCCAGTGAAGGAGGAGCTGTGTGTGCAGTCACATGCTGCAGCTCAGTAGTGAAGGGGCTGCTTTTTCAGATGCCAACAACCTGTCTGCTTGTGCTCTTCAGGGCCACAGATATCTGTACACTGTGCAAACCATGCCATGGGGGTTCAGTTGTCTTCTGAAAAGATCCAGAGGAACTATACATGGTAAAAATCCCTGCCAGTCAGGCAGCACACATCAGGACCTTTCTGAAAACACTCAATATTCTAAAGGAGGAAGGGGAACCCTGCATCCACTGCCCCACTGCCAGCTGACTACAGGTGTGATATGGGGATGGAACATGATCCTGGGGTTCCCATTCTGGAAAGGCTCAATTTGCACCTACCCACATCAGCACTCTTTCAGCATCCCTGTGGACTGGGACCTTTTCAGAAGGTATTTTTAAGGTGCTACCTTGCAGCAGTACTGGGTGCTAAAAGAGTACGCAGGAAAACAAACTCATTGCAACTCAGTCTCCTGTGTAATATTTGACCCTGGGAATCTACCTCAGCTATCCTAAGATGCATCCTTTGGCCAACTGTCTAGATTGCAAGCTCTTCAGGGTAGAGAAAAAGACACTGACAGCACCTAAATAGTTCAGGTTCAAATCTTAGTTCAGACTTCACGGACTCCAATAAGACAGTCAAAATCACTGGCTACTGTTGCCATCAAAATTATTTTTACGTGACTGATTGGGGAAGAGTTGGGGGCTTTTGTACTTACAGATGGGAAAGATATCTTTTATTTTATTTTGTGTTCTGTTGTTATTAGATATTTGTCTTGCTTCAGTCAGTTCATATGTATGCTTTTTACTGGGGCTGTTAAAAGTTTTCAAGTGTGTAGCAGAAATAAGTGAAGAAGGTTATTAAGAAAAATGCTTGAACTGCAGGTCAACAATACAAATTTAGATGTATTGCACAAATTTACCCAAGAATAGGTCCACTAAATGGCTTGGAATTCTTTCCATGCTAATTAATTAAGATTAATGAAAAAAATATACAGTTCTTTCAGTATCTTTTGTTTTCTGAAAAGATTTCTGCATTATTCTAATGAAAGACTGTTAAGCTTTAATGGCCTAAACTGTAAGTAGGTTGGAATTTGAATAATGATAATTTATTTCTTGCTTTAAAATTAATGACATTTTGAAGCACATTGACATTGTTTGACACACTCTGATTCATGCAAAACGTAGGATCCCACATTCCTTAAGGGCCAACTCAGAGGAGGGCTCCTTGCAAGGACAGCCATTGTAGCATTAACTTTTCTGGTTGGATTGTTGGACTAAACCTCCATGCTATGGGAACAAAGTGACTGTGGGAATCCTCTGTGTAAAACCTTTCTGACTGCTAGGCTGCAACACAAAGAATAACTACAAGAAAGCTCATGTGAAGAGAAGATAATGGAAGGTAATGTTGGAGGAGGACAGCCTGTGATGTACAAACCAATGCAACCTTTGGCTCAGTAGTGTGACCTTTTCTTTTTATGCCAACAGACTGGAGGTGTGATTAAAACCACAGCTTCTATGCCTCCAAGTTTTGTGTTCTGTTTGCATTTTGGCTCCATGTCATCTTCTCTCCTGCTCCATGGATACCCTGTCCCTTTATACAGTGATATCACCGACTTCAGATTGATTTCTTGTTCATCCCAGAAACTAGTAGACAATGTTAATTAATAACCAAGACTTTTTATTTAGGACTACTAGTCAGGGATGGTCTTGAACTCTCAAAAAAAAGATGAACATAAATGCTACTTAGCAGCTCTGTAGATGGGCATCCTAAAGATGCAGCCATCACCCAGAGGTATCTTTAACACTACCAAGACCTTTAGAGAGGTGGAGAGGCAAGAAGCAGCACAGTCATCAGGAGGGAATTTAGAGTCTCTCTTCATTATCTTGACCCTGACACCTCTCTTTTAGCTCCTGCATTTCAGTTTGACAATGTCTCCCCAATGCATAATATCAGGAGTTACGATGCATGTGGTGGAGATGGGAGATGTATATTCTTGATAAGGAGATTGTGAGATTTGATTCACCCTGTCTGTCAGAAAGAAGCATTCATTAGTGTCCATTCTTTTTTAAGCTGGTGGTGTGCATGCATGCACTTTCCACCAGCTCCCTGTGAGAGGAAGAAGTTTCATTTCAGATTCAAAAGATCCTTTTTTAATGTCTTTTCTTTTGTGCTCCAATTTTTTTTGTTGTTTTTGTACAGTGATAGGAGAGCAAAGGTGACTGCTCTGGGATATCTTGCTTGGACTAAATAAATTATTTCCTTCTCTATTTAAGATTAATTAAGAAATGTTGAAGGGGAAAAAGGCCAGAGCTACTCTGAGATTGTTCATTCCATTCCCCAATTATTCTGTATATGCTAAGCCTGAAAGCGCTGTAATTAGATATGAGACAAGCCTGATGAGATTCTCTCTCTGTGCAGTTCCAAGCAGACTGGCAGTCCTCCAGAAGTTAAATATATAAATAAATCATCTTCTTTTCACCAAATTTCTTCTGTTCATCATACCTCTCCCTTTTTTCTCTCCAAGGGCTTACCAACCTGGACCTTTCCCATAGAGTAGCCTGCATACTGAATAGGCCCATACAGGGCTGAAGGGAGAGATTGCTGCTTCTCCATTGCAAGCTGCTAGAGAGCTCAGCCTAGCAGTGTGCTTTATGAAGCTCTTGGAGAACTTGTGTGAGCCTTGGAAAACTCCAGCAACTTCTGCACCCAAATATCTTGGCACATCTGGTGTTTATGTGGGATCCAGACAACCACACTGGGTTTCTCCAGTGTAGGTAGGCCACCTAAAAATTGGTTCACTTGCCCTAGCAGGTGAACATGCCCAGGCACTCTGCCAGTGAGAGAAACGATTCGCAGGGATGGAAAGGAGCTGAGATTGGTGCATTTGCTGCTTTTCCAAATCTTGTCTTTAGTGAAGAAGTTACTGGCCAAGTCCGCAATGCTAGACCATCATCTGACTTCCCTTATTTCATGGTCACATTACTAGGAAAACTATTCAGTCCATTTAAAAACCTATCTGTCTCAGGTATTTTCTCCTTCTCCTTGTCTTCTTCAATTTCTGTTTGCTTTCTTCATTTTACTTATTCTCTGACACAGCAATTTATATTGGTATAAATATAAATATAATTTTATATTGGAGTATAAACCTTTACTTATTAAAAGGTTTTGCACACCAAATTGAAACCATGCAAATTATCCTACCTGCAGGGTATCTTTAACATTTTCTCTGATGTTGTAATTATTGCTTAACCTGTTTGGCATTGAACCCTCAAAAAAAGTTGGCATTCTCAGAGGAAAAACGTGTTAGCTTTCAGTAGCTTTTGCCTGAAATGACTTCAGAATATTTATTTTTTATTTGCAAGAGTTAGAGCAAAAGAAAATCCACACATAACCAAGCATATGGAATAAGAGACTCAAAACAAGCTGCCTCAGTCACAGCCTTCCCAAAACCAACAGCCTACACATGTGGGAGACTCCAACCCACAAGCTGGTAAGTCAGCATTGGTGGCTTACACTTTAGCTCGTGTTTCTACAACAAAGCTCTTTATTGCCGTCATCTTGTAAATAAAGTGAAGACCACAAGGAATAAAAGTGCTGGGTAATATGTTTCTTGTGTGTGTGAGTGTGCCCCTGGAAAAATACCAAGCTAAGAAAGGAAATAATGTAAATGGCAGAAAGAAAGCCTCCCTTATTTCATACTTCTTGAGTGTGTCTGGTTTGCATCTGTTACTATGTTTTTCACTTAAGAACACTTATTTCTTTAATACATATGAATGACTGGTTTTGACTGGCAGTTTGAAAATGTGGCTTTACTCTGATTAACTGTACTTTTTGTCTTTACTTAGCCCTTTTTAAAACCATATTTCCCAAGCTATTTTAAAGCAAGAGCAAAAACAACACATGGAACAATTTATTGAAATGCCAGGCAGGTTTGACAGGTGCAGGAGAAATTGCTTAGCTTCACAAACTGAAACAGCTGCAGTTTTATAGGTAATGAAATTGCTGTGGGATGGGGTTTCAGATTTGTTAGTTCATCTTGTGTTTGCTGTTTTGTTTTTGAAGCATTGAGTAACTTCCCCCTCTCCAAGGACAACTCATGAGACCTATTTCTCAAAAGGAGGAGGCATCTAGTCACCACAGAGTGATGGGAAGCTTAGTAAAATTCAAACAGATTTTAGGGTAGATTGAAATGTAACGAGAAAATAATAGTTTCCTCCTCATGGGATTATAAATAAATGTTGCTTGTAGCTTTTGGAGCAGGAAATACTATAAACATTTGGTCTACCTTTCAGATAGCCTGAACTAAGATTTCATTACATATCTCTAAAGAATATCATGCACTGAAAATTTTGAATCATTAACCAACAAATTTTAACCTCAAAAGAGTCTCTCGTATCAAGGAGGTTTACTTCCAGTCTGTGCAATTGCTAGACAGCGATGTATGTTTTATTTTCAAATTATTCAGGACCATATGTTCTCCTACAGTGACAGAGTATGTATCAAGTGTTCTGCTTTCCATAAGTTCATTTTATCATCCTAGTGGGGAAAAAATCAGTGATGAAAATCAGTGAATGATCTTATAAGAATTGGTCACATTTGGCAATGAATTAATTTGTTAAAACACTTGAACTATAAATCCTCCTTCTAGCTTAAATCCCTGCTGATGATGGTGTTTTAAGTCATAAGTTCTTGTATGGTTCAGAATAAAATAATCTTTGAGATCCTGATGGAAATTTATTGGTGTTTTGCAAACTGCATCTCAGCTGGGATGCCATTTAAAAATTGCTAATTTGAGTGATGCAGAATTTCTTCTCAAACACTATTCTTAGAAAAGGCAAATTGGTCACTAGAAAAAGCTAGGAAAATAAATGGTGGATATTTTCCTGAAAGAGATGCCTTTGAGCAAAGACATTGCATGGGACTTTAAGCAACCTGGTCAAGTAGAAGGTGTCCCTGCCCATGGCAGAGGGCTGAGAACTACAGGATCTTTAAGGTTCTTTTCAACCCAAACCTATTCTATGATTCTGTTATTCAATGTCTCCTATGACTTGGGACAGAAAAGCAAAGACATTTGCCTTGTCTGTGTTACCCAGACTGATAGATGACAGGGCCACCCCAGAGTGCTAAAGTGACCAAGGCTGTGGCAGCCTCTCCCATAGCACTGCCATGCCACACTACACATGGGCCTGCACAGGCTCCTGAAGTCCCTGCTGCCAGGTCCCAGCCCAGCCTTGCCTGGCAAAGGAGCTGATCTGTAAAAAATTGCTGTCCTCTTTCACCAGGAGACCCTCTGGGAATACTGGAGGTTTCTAAGGTATATGGTCTGTCTCACAGCTCTGTGAATGTTTTGGCATGTCTGTCTCACAGGGCCAGAAGGACCAGGTGTCCTAAATCAGCTTGTCTAGTGGTCCTGGTTGCTTTAAAGATTGACAAAACATTAGGATGCTGTGCAAAGTTATATAACAAATTAGAAGGGTCACCTTCTGCCAAATCAAAAGGAGATTAGTGAAGTGCAGTGTTAGGCTCAAATTTTAAATAGGGAAGTTATTAATTTCAGGCTGCACAAAATATGCTTCCCTGCTCTGACAGTATGAAGCTTTTGAATAGTTAAGGATGACTATTAAAGGGACTTGGTGCTGTAACCAGTCATCCATAGTGTTCTGCCACTGCAGTCATTATTCTTGCACTGCAGTTAAACTTTATAATGCGAAGCTATTTCAGCCCAGATTACTGAAGGATGCAAAATAACAGTTGCATCAGGAAACTGAGATGGAGAAAAAGTACACTGAGGTATCTTTGTTTCGCCTGGAATTTTTCATTCACCTACCTTTGCTTCCCATTCACATCCAAGCATACATTCCCCGGCTCCTGTGCCTGGATCAGATGCTCACAGTACCCTGCAGACTGATTTGAGGCTTTGACTAATAGATGTGGGATGTGGTGTTTATCAGAGCAGGAGTTAAAATAAACGTTGACTAGGTTTACTGACAATTGGCTTTGCTCACATAAAACAGAGAATAGAGAAGAGAAGGTACCAGCAAGCAGCCTCAGACTATTTGGATAGGATTTTGGGTTGTATTGTTCATGTTGTTTTTATTTGATCTAGATGAAAAGCACTTTTAACTTGGTAGCCTGGAAAGATTACACTTGCACATACACAATAAACCCCATTTTGTTTTGTTTTCCTCTTTGACATAATACGCAGAGGGTGTTTATACACCAGAACGGACAATGAATCTATTGTCTCATCTCATGTAGTAACAAGTGCCATCAGTGCTTGCAATTGATCCAAGAGCTCTTACCTGATTCTAACACATCAGTTATTTATTTATTCACAGAGAAAAGAATCCCATGACACTAACAATTGTTATCAAGGACAACATGGAAGGATGTAAGAGAGGAAAATCCTAAGTGGTGCCTATTCAGTTGTTTAGATTTTTTTGGTGCCACATTACAAAAGATCAGTGTGAGGGTATAGCAAAAGTTAATTTAGCTATTAATGTGAGATGTGGGTTTTACAAACTTTCTCCTCCATTACTAGAGCTGGCAGGAGCTTTCCCATTTACTGGAACAGGAAAATCAACCAGGCAGTTTGCTGTGTGCCCATTAATACTAGTTATTTGCCTAAATTTTCTGCTGCCCTTCATGCTTTGACTTACATGATTTACAACTTGTTAAGCAGAAATACTTAAACCCATATTTAGAGGATTCCAAATTCCTTGAGTCATTTTGGTACCCCTCAGCTTTTGGGATTAGTGCCTGAATGCAGTCACATATTGACATATTTTTTTCAAGAATCTTGCCGTTGCTGACTTTCTTCTGTGGCCTGGAGACACGTCATTCACACTTAAGATCAAAAAAATCTGCCTTATTTACTTGATGTGTTAACATTGCAAGTGATGGCAACAACAAGTACTGAAAAATTTGCTGTGCCTTCCCTTAGACAGATCTGATTTCTGCCAGATGCTGTATATTTCATTCCCTGCAATACCAAAGTGTTCTGGGGCTCCTGTGAACATCATTGTAATTCCCTGTGCTTCTCCCCCCCCGAGCTGCGGCCAATTTGTCCTTCCCCAGGTCCACCTCACATGCAGGTAACCTTCTCCTGGCACAGCTGAAGGACTGAGCTCCCCATGAATCCCGGCCATGTACATCCATGCTTGGACAGAAACAATGCTCTGCTGTTTGGCCTCTGTCTGCTTTTTAGCGAGCAGCTTCTCGACTTTGCAGGGAAAGCAGCAAACGATGACTATGCAGCGAGTTGCCCTTCACTTTCCCTTTGAAAATAGAATGTGATTATTAATCAACAAAGTGATGTGTTTCAGGGATCCGCAGGGAAAAAAAAATAGCTCGAGGTGATTTGACAAACTGAATCTTTTGCTGTGCCGCATTTCCCATGGGACATGACAAATTAAATGTCAGAGTCAGCTAGAGAGTAGTGCTTGATCTCAGTCGGGGCATTAATCAGCCTGCCTCTCGTTTACCACTTTCCACTTAAGTAGATGACTGTATACAGTTTGAACAATGGAGCTTTTCATTCCCTAATCTCCCTAATTGTAATTTAAATAGGTTTCCTGACAGTCGCCCTCAAGACTGCAGGGGAGATGATTCCAAGAGCTCCGTGTCCACTTCGGGTTTACATAATGGATGAAAATTCAAATCCTTGTCCAAGGTGAAATTAGATAACGTCAGGAAAAGGAAAGAAGGGATCGGATGAACCGCAACTGGAGAAAGAGAAGTGTGCATTTGATATCACAGGGAGGCAGAACTCAAACATAGGCACATACACTGACCTAGATCAGAGTATTGGCCGGTAGGGAAAAGAATATCCAGAGACTTTGAAATTCAACATGCAGAGTAAAGGAGCTGACTAAGAGCCAAAAGAACCCATAACTGATGCAAACAAACTTTCATGAAGAGTGGACATTTAAGTACAGAAAAGTTCAAGCGCACAGAGTGGTTTATTCCAATTCCCCACAAAAAATATGGGAAAAAACCTCCTGTCCAAAGTTTCAGAGGGAGAAAATGCTGCTGTTCAGAGCACATGGTTAGACAGGCTGTCAGATTACATTTGATACTATTGTGTTGATGGGTGTGATGTTTCATTGAGAACTACCCTGATAATACTGGACCTCCAAGCAGTTTTTCCAGTTTCCCTCAAGCCATTCCATCATTCAGTTTACAGCTCAGTCCTCAGCAAATATCTGCAATTTTAAACATCTAATGGCCTATCAAATTTGTCTACAAACTTATGCCTTTTTTCTTTCACACAAATATTACTCCAGGATATGTATCTTCCCACCCTATTGCCAAATCCTACTAAAACCCATGGTCTATATCAGACACTGAGGCTTAGTGCAGTGAAGTGACTGTCACATCCACAAAGGGCCTAATCCTGTGGGACATTATGTCCCTGCATAACCTGCCTTTTCTTCTCATGTGTATTCATCAGTTTTGAAGGTCAAGTATTCAACAGTGAAGCCAGAAAGGAAGCTTGTCTTGTCCTGAGAAGCACCAGGTTTTTCAGAGTCTCCAGAGAGAGGGAGGATGCTCCAGGGTGGTCACTGGTGCCACTAGCATCTTTTTTCCTCTGAGCAAGAGCCACATCTGCATTGGTAGCAGCCCCAGAGACCAGGCTGGTGTTTCTCTCATGGAAAATATTGCTCATGATTGCAGTGATGGGGACTGGCTTATGGATAACCGATTAAAGTGTAAATTGTGCTGAGTCGACTGATGCCATTGACAACTGAGCCATATGAAATTAAAAGCTTTATCTCTTTGCTATTACATAACAGGAAAAACCAGGAGTGAAAAAACCCTGGAACTTGGCAAATCTCATTTAATCACATCTGGCAATTTTCAAGTCTGAGATTATCACTGTTGGATATCATGTTTTTAGAAAGTAGAGTAAACAAAGAAACTTGAGCAAACAAGGTTCAGAAAATAAAGAGCCTTTAAAAAAATACTTGTGCACCTTTCAGCAATGCTACAGGCCATGCTTGGGAAAAGGGTATTTAGAGCTGTTCTCTAACAACAGTCACATTTCAATTTAATTTGGGATTAGTGAAACATGTTGACATATTAGAAGGGTGCACAACACTTCTCTGAACTCACTTTTCTCGAAAGAACAGGGAAAATTTTCATCAGTTTTGTTTGTTGCCATTGTAAGAAATGCCAGAAATACCAAACAACTTTGACTAGTTCCAGAGTTCCTTTGGTGGTCCAACAAAACTGCCAACAGAAAAAAATTCTAAAATGCGACAGGGTGGAGAGGTGTTTATTCCCAGTCATGAAAGTCTTTGAGTGTGAAGTTGACTGCATTTGTTCCAAACAATTTGTTCTATCTTAATAATAAATAATAATAAAAAGAAGGTAAAAAGTCATTTGACTTGAACATGTGAAATTTTTGGTTTTGGAAAAGTTGAAATAATTTGCTTTGACAACCTCAAAACAAAAGTACAGAAGTCATCAGAGGAAGTTTAGAAGAGGATTGCTTCCTGCAATTAGGAGCAGGCTCCAGTTTATTTACTGGTACTGGATATCATGATAAGAATAACGAAAATAATGTATTTGAATAATAAAATACTCCTTACAGTGCCATGAAGAATTATACACCTAGCACATTGGTATTTGAGCTCTGGGGAGACCTTACAGCACCTTCAAGTACCTGAAAGGGCCTACAGAAAGTCTAAAGAGACACTTTTTACGAGGGCATGTAGTGACAGGAGAAGGAGTGAATTCAAACAGAAAGAGGTTCAAATTAGGTATTAGCAAGAAAATTGTCAGTTCTACAGTGGTGAGGCTCTGGAACAGATTGCCTAGAGAAGTTATGAATATCCCATCCCCTGGAAGTGCTCAAAGCCAGGCTGGATGGGGCCTGGAGTAACCTGGTCTTATGGAAGGTGTCCCTATTCACAGCAGGGAGATTGGAGCTAGATGGTCTTTAAGGTCCCTTCCAACTCAAATCATACGATGATTCTATGATCATATAATGCTCTAAGTAGCAAACTGTCATCTGCTACTTGTTAATCTTAATTTGTCAAACCAGATAAATTTCTTTAAAATTCTTTTTATTTTTGTGCAATTCAGGGTAGGAAATTTTTAGTGGAAGTGAATTCAAAAGAAATGAACCTTTTGCACTTTGAATCCTTTAGTGGTATTTAAGATAGCCCAAGTCAAACAGAGCTATAGATCTAAGGCACTTGTCTAATGGAAATGTAAATATTAAAACCTCAAAAAAATCTTTGAAGTCTATTAAGGTTAAAGCTAGACAAAAGCCTATAGTGTAGACTTAAAATTCAGTGACTAATATACATACATAACATTTCAATAAACTCAACTGAGGCCCTCTGAAAAGTAATATATAATCTACAAGCATCAATAGAAACCCAAGACCTGCATAGCAATGGCCAGGGAAATTGGTTTTCTTCCAAAGTCTGATCTTGACCTTGCTGCTATGAAGTTGCTGCCAATTCTTACTTTCAAATCAGTATTTTCAATGCTTTTGGGCATGGATATATGTTGAAAGTCAGTGGTGAATCATTGCATTTCCTACACTCTTCTGTGCATTTTACTCTTGTTATCTATGAATTTCAAAATGAAAATACACGGTTTGTCTGCAAAGGGATACTGAGGGGCACTGGTCTGAATTAGCTGAAGAAGCGAAATTAGAGGAGTTGAATGACATTAAAGTCCTCCTGAACTTCTCAGTTCAGAATAAAACCTGAAATTTTAGCAGATAAATGGAGCAAATGGCTGCAGAACTAATTAAATCTGCCGTAATTCTGCACCCGGCTGTCCACACAAGGGCTGGACGCGTTTGTCCGTTCGCGCATTCAGCACCCACGCAGCTTGTGAGTGACTGCAGAGTGGACTTTAGCCCATCCGTGTAGGCAAGCCCCAGAAGCAGCCTCACATGCCAGGCCTTGGCACAGCTCCTTGGCAGCCGCTGCAGCCCAGCCCAGCCCAGCCCAGCCCAGCCCAGCGTGGCTCCCCGCCGGCGGCTGCCAGGCAGGTCTGGGCGCGTGGACAGGCACCAAGGGCTGGGCGCCTCACTCAGGGGCAAAGGCTTCAGACGAGAGGAAAACAACTTCCCTGGGCTTAGCCATGCAGGCCCTGGGCTCCTACTGGCGTTTGTTGATTATATATTACTTTTCAGAGTGACTCAGTTAAGTTTATTGAAGTGCTGTGTGTGTCTTGCTGAGTCAGCACGGTGTCCTGGGCTGAGCAGACGTGGCTGGATGTACATGAACCTGGACTTTGTCCCACCTAGTGAAGGAAAACTACTTTTAAAGCTCTCCTCTGACAGTGCATTTGTTGGTGTGCTAACCTATTTGAACTTTTTCCAACCATTAAAAAAAAAATCCTGCTGCTCCATTCAATCTCAAAGCTGGATGCTCCTGAATTTTTTCACTTTAGTTTCCCCAAAACTCTGCATTCAACAGAACAACAATATGACCAGAGAAGTGTTCATGATCATGCTTATTTTTCAGCTCTCAGTACAGGCTACGATGTATAAATAATATGGACCTATCATGTGAAAACTTTGGTTTAGCCCAACATTTTTAATCAGCAATAAGTAATCCATAAAAAAAAAAAGGAAGTCTATCTGACTTAAAATCAGGAGTCAGTTTGGAATAAATAATAAATAAGGAAAAACTTCAGAATGAAAACTTAGAATTCAGCATGAAGTCAGGAACCACTTGCTGATGCTAGAGAGAGAAATGCCATCTACACTCTGGTGCGTGCAGCTTCATAAAATGCACTCTGTGTTACTTTCCCTCATCATTAAAGCATCTGTGGTTAATTTTTAATTTATGGTCATTATACTGCAGAATGTATATTTCATTTCCATTAAAAGTTACAGCTACAAGATCATTCAATACCAACAGATTCTGCTGTATGAGAGGTACCCAGGTCACATTTTGAATGCTTCTTCATACACATTCAGGCTAGAGATAGGTAAATGGAAACACAAGGCAGTGAAAAAACAGGTGAAGCTACAAAAGAAGCAATTGTTTAACTGTATCACTGCAAATGTCATGAATTTGGTATCACAAAACCAAACATTATAGGGTCTTAACGAAACCTTAAATCCACATTTACATGTGAATTCCATATGCAATTGAGAAGCCTCAAGCAAAAGACTGGCTTATGTTTCCTGAATTTTTAAGGAAAACTGAACCTGCAGCTCATTTCAGCCCCGGTCCTTTCTGCTGTCAGTTTGGTTGTTTATTCATGCACATTTCTGCACACTGTGTGCACCCATAGTGAAATGCCTGAAGCTGCAGGGTGTTGAGGAAGAAAGGCAGAACCCAGTCAAAAAAAACTTAACTGATCACCAGGTATAACTTAAAAAGGACAAATTTAACATCTTCTTCTTTCAGAATCACATTAAATATAGTGAATGTTTCCTGTAACAAAATTATACTGGGAAATCAAGTATTTTTTTTTACCATGAATATAATTATTATTTTCAGCACACCAAAACCTGAAATTAGATCAAGACACATAACCATGTATTTATTTGGGGAGAATAATATAATTAATGATGTGCTTAACAATCATAGAATCAATTATGCTTGGCAAAAAATTTTAAAAAATCTGCCTGATTTAAAATATCAGTTTCAATATATATTTGTTGAAATCAAATCTGAAAAAAATAATCCCTCCCCTCTGCAGCTTCAACCCATCAACCTGAAGCTAAAGCAGTCTGGATATTTTGTGAGGATGCTCCAGAGCATGGAAGTAGAGGGCAATATTATCCACATGAACTGACACTAGAAAAATGTAAATGGAGAAAGGGGTTCATTTGCCCACAGAAAGAAATCTGTTTGCTTGGTTTCCATAGAGAGAAAAGAGAAATTTTCCTAATCTTGAGATTTCCAGCAGGTCAGCTCAGCAGGCACTTTGCTCATGGAGGAGTCACCAGCAGAAGGTTAGTTAGAGATGTCTCATTCTGTTTGTTTATCCTACGTGATCCTGGTTACCAGTTGCTACGACATGGACTTCCACTGTTAATCAAGCACTTGCCATCCTGCTCATGACTAACGTAATATAAAATGTTTTGTTTTTTTTCCTTGATGTAAAACATGCTCTAATGGCAAATATTATCTCCTAATGAATGGAGATGCTGAGGCCAGGGACACCAAGATCACAGAGCAAAGAGATTGCATCTTGTCAATTGGAGGGCAGTTGGCTGTCAGCCCTGGCTGTCTCAGCCTTCCCCCTCCAGGCTGGGAGAGTGTGTCCTGAGACATCCCTATCCATCCTTAGCATTCAAATGACAGAGTTCTGATCAGATGCAGTGCTAATACACCACAGCTCACATAGTGGTCTTTTTGATTTCACAGTGTAAAATAACTTGGAAAAAGAGTTCAGAAAGGTCTCTCACTCCTCACTTAACTTCTCAGAAAATCCAATACTTTTGATTCACATGGCAGAAAAGAAGCAGTCATAGAAGTGAAAGGAAGAGCAAACAAGGTGCACAAGGCTGACACCATGTCCTGCCAGCACAGTGTATTATGCTCATAACCAGGGTCCTAGCTGGGAAGCTGCAGAGATGAGCAGCAGGCAGGTTAGAGGAGGCAGGGTCAAAATTTGGGGCAGGTCAGCAAGAGAAACTGACTCTTGAATAGTGGTAGGAGGCACAGAATTGGCTGAGGTAGTTTATGAAGTCAGAGTTGATACAGGAGATATTGCTGTTGAAAGAAAGGACTGCAGAAAGCAAGTCTTACAATTCTATTCCTGCAAAACCAGTCTGCTTTTTCTCATAGGGAAATTGAGCTATTTAGGCTGGGAGTACTTGCTTTGGGTAGTGATTGCTCTCTTCTTAGCAGTCTACTCTGTATTTCAATATATTTATAAAGCCTTTATTTTGTAGATAAACTTATGGCAGTCTTGCATGAAGCAGCAAAAAATTCTCTGCATAAAGAGCCTGGCTATGATGATGTGTGCATTCACCCTGACTTTGCCTGGTACTTTTTCCTGCAGAAAACTGGTCCTGATCCTCATAATTTATTATTTTCCCCAGTCTGTGCTACTGTCCTCGTTGAAAACCCTGCTGTGCCATCCCAACTGCTGTAAAGCAATGAGAGTCCATAATCTTCTCCTATGTTGGCAGGTACGAAGGTGGATTAAGAGCCCGATGGTCAACGCTGAAAAACATCCACATGCCAGCCTCAAATACCCGGGGTCCACTGTGATGAATTTACCTGCAGGGGATTCAGAGCTGGAGCCCCCACTGTGCCAGACCTGCCTGAGTGACCACCCTTTCCAGAGAGGGATTGCTCCTCAGGAGGCCCAGTCCTGCTCCTGGGAGAGCCAGAGAAACAGCAAAGTAAGCCACTCTTTCCTCCTCACAAGCTTTGTTTACAAGTTTTGTACTGAAAACAGGTCTACACTTACAATGGGCCTGTATTTATGAGATTGTGTGCCCCTGGAAGAGAAGGGATGTTCCAAAACATGAAACTCTGCTGAGCAAGATGTGTTGTGCACATCTGGGCTCTGCTTTCTACCTTGAAATTTGGTACCCATGGAAAACAGAAGACTCTCCACTAAAGTGCTGTGATGTACTCTCATGGTATTTTAACAGATTAGCAGTAATAATAAATATTATTTCCCTGTTTTACAGAAACTGAGGTGAAGATAGGTGATATTATTTTTCCAAGATAAGGAAAAGGACCCAGACTTGCTAATTTTTTCCCTTCTGTCCCACAAATACAAGACCACCCTTCATCCCCTCTACCCCCCTAACCAAGTGTAGCTTTCCTTTTAGAAATCAAAATTTAGCTCAGGGTGTTTTCCCAAACAGGAGGCAAATTATTCAGGGAGTCTTCTAGCAGAAGGGAAACCCTGTTTTGCCTCAAGTCATGTTAGTATGTTATAGATGACACCATCCCTCATCTGGTGATTGCCAGCTACACACAGGCATGAAGATGGAAAACTGTGAGGGCTGAGATAAAATGGCCGAGAAGGGGCTTTTCTGAGGCAGACTTTGGACCTTTTTTTTCATTGTTCAGCTCCACATAATCCCTGTGGAGAAAAGCCAAATGCAGAACTGAAAGTTTTCCTCAGAGCCTGTCATCCCTGACAGAATTATCCCTTGCCTGGAAATGGTGTGCAAAAAAAGGAGAGAGTTGTAGAAACATAAAAGCAAACAAATAAGAATCTTTCCAAGTACAAAGCAGAGCAAATGTGACAAGGCATTTATCAGAGCCTTAGCATACAGCTCACAGCAGAAACATTTTTTCAAGCTACATCTGCTGCATTTTTAAACAGGGAAATCCAAGAAGCAGGTAAAAATGGAAGTCCTGTGCACTTCTGAAACCCAGCAAAGGCATTGTGGTTAAACATGTGCAAGTGAAGGAACTAATTACTCCTCCATTTTACTTCATTAAGAAGATTAATTTTGCTCAGGCTGAAGCACTGAAAAATGAAAGCACCAAAGACGAAGGATTCTGCAAATCCTTTGCCTTGCTGTAAATCTCATGTACTCCTGTAGAGCTGTAGGGCCTCACAACTGATTTCCATTCGTTTTCACATGCATATGGGGTAGATTTGGCTGAATGCAGATTTCCCTGGACCTCTCTCACAGTCTGCTTTCTGCAGACAGTGGAGAGGCTGCTTACTCAGCAGCTGGAGTCTGCAGCAGGAGAGATATTTTGCACGCTGCATTAAAAACATCATTATCTGGCAAAAGACTTCTTGGATAAAGCTATCCTGCATAAGGAGTCTTTAAAGTAAGTTACAGCACAGAGTCCTTGATGTGATTAAATGTAAGGTCACTACCTATTTCTCTACAGTAAAACCAGGCAGGAAGCTTTTAATAATAAAGGCTGAAGGAGTTCTGTGTGTGACCTTTCCAAGGTTTAAAGAGAGTTTCTGGGTGAGATTCTGTTTGAGGGTTACAAATGGCACAAGCTGCAGAAGTGTGAAATAACTCCCCTCACTTTAAACCAATGAACTTGAACAGGCAGTTCTGTATTTCAAGGAGAAGAGAACGCGATCTCTGTTAAATCAGCAGGGGGCTTGGATTGTATCAGTCATCTCTCCTGGATAATTCTTGTTTCTTTTTCTCCACTGCTCTTCTTTCTGTTTTTCAGTACTGCAACCAGGTACTGATATAATGATTATAGTTTCTTTGTGCTGTGCTCAACACCAACCCCAACAAAGGGTCCTACTGATCCTGGCTTTTACTCAAGGGCAAATTAACTCAGAAACAAATCAGCTGTGAAATATTATTAAAGGTTTATTCTAGGCAACAAGCTTTTTCTGACAGGCTTCAGGCTATCCTGATCATTTAGAAAAAGGCCTTATAAAAACCAACCTGACTAAAACACATCACCCAAGGGGATACGTGTCTGTATTCCTATTCTTATTTCCAGCACAGAACAAGGGAAAAAAAATCATTACTGCTTGTTTACTGTGATTGTAATTACGTAGTGGAGTCTTTAAAAATTGACTTAGCATAAATAAGATTATTTTGAAACTAAAAATATTTTAAATAATGATTTTTTTTCTTATTATATGCCCTCATTTCCATTTCCCCAGGCTTTTCTATTAAGGCATGTGCCAGCTGGTATTTATAAAAATTATTTCTGATGTAACCTCTACTAAGTCTTCTTTGTTATTTGTACGGAAATGTATTATCTCTGCATTTTCATGACATTTTTTATGCTTTGTTTACAGTGGACTAGATAATTATCAAGCACTGCCAGAAAATCATGCTAATTTTCACATGACTGGCTTACATAGGTATATTATTGTTTTTTGTAACCGATGTGGATTAGTTATATGAGGGCTTATATCTGCTCTACTAATGTAACAGCTGAAGCCCTAAGGGCTTGGACCACTGCCAGGATAGTGATTTACAATAACCAAACCTTGCTTTTCCATGTCTATCTGCATGGTTCAGGTTGCACATAACTCACTGGCTTGATGAGGAGGGTAAATATGCTTTCAAAATAAATTACCATGCTGTGTAATGAATACCTCGTGTGAATAAGCTGGTTTTGAAAGAGCAGGCAACCCACCTCTTAGAGTTACATTGCAGTCTGCTAAATAGGGAGAGGTAAACATCGTGAGAATTGGGTGTGATTTAAACTCCTCAGGTGAGGGTTTACCAAGCTGGGTTATAAGAAGCAAATCATACTCATGTGCACACACACACACATACAAAAAATTCTTTCATGCTCTGCATGACCTGTGTATTCTACTTGCACTTGTATTGTTATGCCCTTGTTTCAAACCTTTCTCTAAATAAGCAAAACATAGGACCTAGTTAGTGAGCTCAAAATATCTTTCTTTTTTTTTTCTCAGAGCCAAGAGCTAGGTTCAAGGCTTGTTCTGTTCTTTCCTCTGCCCTAACTCCTGCTGCCCTATCCATCAGCTGGTGTTTGTCCTGAAGCACCACAGACACATCTCTATCTAGTAGACCAAAGCCTTGCATGTCTAGAGCTGTCTTTTTCTTCCACAGCTGAACAAAAGCCCTGTGCAGCCCCTAGCTAAGGGGTGAGAGGAGGGAAAAGGCAAGCTAACACCTTTACTCCATTTGGGCAATGTGACTTCAGATGGCCAGGAGTGTGTCCAGCACAGCCATGGCTCCATTGGGCACTCAGGGGTGCTGAGCAGGGTGCTTGACCTCAGCAAGCCCAGGAGGGGCCTTTCCCCACATCAGGTGCCACGTTTGGATCTCTCCACCCTCTCTTATCACTTCTGTGGGGCAGGCAATGGGAAAGAGATGGAGGCTCCTGAGGCAGTTGCCTTGTCTTCCTCCACCCATGGCAGTCCATCTATGCCCAGTGCCTTCTGTGAAGGAGCACCAGGAAAATCTTAATTAGGGCTGAAGGGAATTCAATGCTGCCACCTTTTTGGATAAGTCCTTTGCAGCTTAGTGGAAGTTAATTACTCTCACTGACACTTTTGGATCATGTTATTAGATCCATAGCAGGAATTTATTTTTGCTATTGAAAGACATTCAAGGCTCCTGTGTATGGAAGAGCTCTTGAATTGAGTCAGATTTCACTCTTTACCATTTTCAAGTTGTGCTTCAGAGATGAGGAATGCTGAAAGAAATGTACCCAAGCCGAAGGCTGGGCAATTATTTGAGATGGTTCTACTTACAAATCTCTCCTACAAATAACTTACAGCTTCTAGAAACTTGCATTTGAGATAGGGTAGGAATATGTTCCGGATTAAATATTTTGAATAAAGGGGCATCATACAAATAAATGTCTTTTAATGGACTAGGAAAATGTGGAGATGAAAAAAATCTGACTAGCTCTCCATAAAGAAAGAGTTTGGTGATAGATCTGAGTGGGATTTTTAGGGAAAGATGGTTTTCTCATACATTTTAGATAAATAGCCCTCCTACATTTAATGATCCGCTTTGGTAATGGGGCACCCTGTGATTTACACCCTGGTAAATTCTAGTTTATACACTTACACTTGAACATACACAACAGAGGCTATTAAAATCCTGAAAGCCCAGTATGGGACAAAAATACTCCTGGAACCAAAATATGTGAAAAGTGCTGCAATAAAAGACAATTTGAAAAAGAAAAGTAGATTAAAAAAAGGAAGTTTGGGTAACAGAATTACAGAATTTTTCAGTGAAATTAAATCTGGAGAGAACTGTGAGAGGCTGTAACAAACCTGGGCAAATTAACAACCTGATGGCAGATTACACTTGATAGAGACAGAAACACAGTAATGCACTTTGATGGAATAATTATAACTACTCAGTACACACTGTAGGGTCTTGAATTAAATGTGATTATTCTAGAAGGCAGCCTGGATGCCACAGAAAGTAGCTTGGCTCAGGTCAATCCCACACTCAGCTAAGCAGACACTCTATGCATACATTTAGGAGTACAGCCCTTCATCCACTGGAACTACTTCTGTCCCATATGGAGTGGCATGGGGAAGGATGTGAAATGGATATATCTGCTGTGGGTGAGAACAGCAATACCAGGGCAACACATGCCTCTAAAAGACCTTGCAGAGCAAATTATATATTTTCTTTCTTTATCTATTTAATGAAATCCACTTTGAAGTGGCAGAGACCCTGGTAAGTGGGATCCTTTGGAAAGATGTCAAAGGGCAAAGGATAGACAAAGAGGCCAGTGGTCCCATGAGCTTATAGCTCAGACCAACATTGGTGTGAGCTTCGTTGTCTTGCTGGCATGCCCCATGCAGTGATTTAGGAAAGACTTATGAAGATTATCTTGATGAGCTTTGATTTCTCTTTCGTCCCTTCTTGTTCTTCTTCCAGGAAAAGGAGCTGGCAGAAAAAAAAAATATTATTAACATAATTCCAGAAAAATTATAGTGCTTTATTTGCCTGCTCCATGGCAATACTGAAAAGTAGAAATAGGTCTGGAAAGAGAAAATTAAAAACAACTGAAAAAATCCCATTTAAGCACAGAAACAAAAGGAAAATATTGTATAAAAGATTTGTGGTATAAAAGACTAAACATTATAAGTAGACTTTAAATATAAAAAGCTACAGGAATATGCAACTGTCTGCCAACACAGAAGAGTCACACTAAGTGACATCTGGCTGGAGTTTAATATACTCATACATGGAATGTTCCTGCCTTTACAGTGGGTTACTTCTGATTTCAGAGTATGTTTTACTGTGGCTCCTAAGACTGGAAGATGGGGGCTTATCTCACTGGGGTGGGAAACTGCACCTTGTGTTCATAGAAGTGACATACAGAGAGATAATGTATTAGATAACCCTTTTTCAGTGCTCCATGTTATACTGAGAAGGATACTTGCACTGTAATCCTAAGGAAGAAAATGTTAAAACCGGTAAAGGAAATAGTTCTATACTACATGTAATTTAACTTCAGAATCCACAACCACTGGAACTCCACAGCTTCTCTGACCGTTTTTCATTTACAAGTAAATCCAGACATGATACAGTGCTCCAGAAATCTATTATAGCACTGTCTGAAGATTAAAGAGAGTTTTAGAGAAGAAAGTGGTTCAAGATGAGCAATTAGAACAGTGAAGAAGGTATTTTGTACTTCTCTTCGTTCTGTAGTTTCTGCTTAAAGAAAGTCTGTCTTTTCTGCATCATCACAAGTCAAAGTTGTAGCTTAATCCTGTGAGTTGACAGTTTCTAATGAAAAAGCCATTTTTCACCAGCAGAGTTTATAGCTATTTCCTAAATAGTTGTTTCTGGCTGACTGCACTAAAACTCTTTCAGCTAATGATACAAATGTGTCACTAATGGGGTTTTGATGGAATTTGGAATTGAGTACCTTTGAATACTTACCTCCACCCATAACTACAGGCTTATTTACCCACCAATAGGTCTCTGCGCTTCTGGAATTTGATTTTGTGTATATGCGAAGACCGGGGACTCAAACATTATTTTATTGCAGATCCTATAGCTTTAGCAAGATGAAAGCAATCACTGATTTCTCTGTTGCTCAGATTTCTCTGCAGCTGTGAGTATCAGCTGTGAAAGCAACACACGAGTGAGGTGGGAACAGGCTTTATTTCAGGGTGTAAATCTAAATGCAGTACGTAGTTACATGGGTTTGTAATGGATTGATATAGGGTTATTATGGATAATATTTATTTAGACAAGTCAAAAATGTTTAACACAAAGGCATTTTCAAATGGAAATAGGAAAGCATAGTTTGCAAATGCACAGGCTAGAATTATGTGTAATTTCAGTGAATGGGAAAGACTGAATAGCAGACAATTGCCTGTGGGGGGTTTTACAGTCCAACTGACAAAGAGAATGTCTATATAGCACAGAGCATATAAATCAGCTCCATGGCTCAAAGAAATTATGTGATACATCAATCATCTGCTTTACAAATACGCAGTGAGGCACTCAGTCATTTGTACATCCATCACAGGTCTGTTCAAGTGCCACAGACTTAGTAAATTAATTGGACAAGTCAATATCAAAATCTAAAAACATGTTCTCCTCCTTTTTGAATGCTGGTTCAACACTACTGAAGATAATTAAAATATTTCTTATTTTAAAGAAACTATCAAGTGTTTTCCCTGGGGATATCTACAGCTGGAAAATGGTTTATTATTCTTTCCATGGGATTTCCATAATACCTGAACTGGAAATGACATCCTTTTTCTCTCTGTTTCTTAAGTTATTTTTCCTTTTAATATGGTTTTTATCTAGCACCTTTTCAAGTCAGAGATTCAAATGATTTTGCTGACAGTCAAAGAGATGAGAGAAAAATATTCCTTCCTACATTGGTGGTAGTAATACAAAAATATACAGCAGAGTGGGTATGAGGAATCTGGGCCAAACACAGTACACCAAATTTCTGTTTAATTTTGTTCTGTCATGCAAGATAGATGAAGTTCATTTCTGATTATCAAGTGGTCAGCCACTTGAGGCCAAGAGATTTTCTTACTAGAATTGAGAATATTCTCCATTTCTTCAGAATCCGGCTTCTGGTAATATTTAGTACCTGATACCAAAGGCGAAAGTGATCAAAACCAGTAAAAAAAGCATCAGTTTGAGAAGACCTTTTTTTTTCCTTTTTTTTTAGGAGTCAAACACACTAGATTTCTTTGGTCTACAAAGGTTCTATTTAGCAAGAGCAACTGGAGTTGCTCTCCTCAACTAGAGTGTGATTTTAATCTGTTTATTGCCCATCTTATAATGATTGCTTCAGCTCATTTTTAAGATAATTGCGTGCTTCGTAGTAGATGCATAAAGGAGTCTGTTGCATTGTGTGACAAGGTCATAAAAACATTTTGACAGGCAATTGATACTCCTCTCTTAAAGAGTAACAGCACTACAGATAGAACAAACTCTTTCACATATGTTTTGTTAAGACCAAATAGAGACAGCTAAAGACTAGATCTACAAAACAGCTGAGTGCATCCCCTGGCCAGTTCATGTCCCCCCCTCCCCACCAAGAGACACTGAGTGGCCTGCCTAGACTGTGCTTTTGAGTATTGGCAGGGCTGGTCTTGTATGTCCTTTCTCTCTGAAGAAATTAATCTCTGACCCGAAACATGTTTCTTACAGAAAACTTTGTTTCTTCCTCTGACTACTCTGTATGCCCTGGTGTATCTGCCCCTGGAAGTCTCAGACCAGGCAGGACACCAGAACTATCTTGGTCAGTGCTAGTAACACAGTGAACAATTTTGTTCTGGTCCTAGCATTGGAAATGTTGCATTTCTTTGCAGTTTATAAATAGGTTTCACTATTCTTCTGTCTAGAAGTTCCAGATAAAGAGGTTATAATTGGCTAAGAACTCCATTGAAAAACCAAGTACTCTGTAAACCCTATTGTAATGTTAGTTAATACAGTGCCTGCTGCTCATTTAAGGTAACTTAATGGAATCCACACCACAGGATTCCTGAGAGTCTCTTCTCTTAATACAGTGTGCTTGCTCTATGCCTAATTATAGAGTTTTCATTTTGTGAAATCTTTTCATCCTTTTGAATATTTAGCTCAGGATGTTCTAAAAGAGTTTCTGTAATGCACTCTCTAGATTTGACAGATGCATGATGAATCAACTTTTTTGACCATTTGCATTAATGGAAATATAATTATTTCCAAAGCAGCAGTGCAGCTGCAGAGAGACTTTGTTTGGCCTATACTGTGTCACACAATATAAACATTTACCTTTAAAACAAAATGTAACTCTACTCAGGCTCAAAACAGTCACACTCTCTCAAAATTATTTTGGAGCCTTACTGGAAAAGACATTACTGTTTTTAACATCCCATGGTAGTTTTGCATAAGCCAGAGAATTCATTTTAAAGGGAAAAAAAAAATTTCTTGAGACAGAGCTCAAGGGGATTGTGGGGTGGGTGTCATCTCATCTGATGTCTGTAAAATGCATATGAGTCTGGAAGGAGTCAGGCCCATGGGACTTCCATAGATTAGAAATGCCAGTTTAAAGGAATTTAAAATGAATCCAAACCTTCTAATTAAGAAATCCTTAAGTGTGAGCTGTCATGTGAAACCATGTGGGATTTTGCTTTCTTGTGAAACCAAGAATTTTTTTGCAGATAAGTGGACTTACAGAGAGAAGTAAAACCAAAACAACACACAAATGTGTTAATTCCAATAAACATTTGACAAGTGGTGTGGTGGCACCTGATAACATCTGCCTTCTGGAGCAGAATCTATTGCCTACAGTCACATGCTTAAACCTTGCACATACTTAAGTGCTAAGCAAGCAAATAGAAAAGACAAAAAGAGGTTAGATTTATTTCTCTAAGCCATGAAGAAGGATTAAGAATGGTCTTGAAGAGGATGTTGTAGGATCCACTCCTGCCCTTGAAAGATAAGACGAGCTGCTGAGAGGGGGTACCTCCCACATATTATTCCTGAAAGTGTGAAGTGGAAATCTGATATAATTTAGATAATTGTCGAATCTGTTAGGTGGGGAAGACAAACACCTCTCTACTTCCAAAGCATCTTCTAACTACTGGTCAGTAATAAGCTGAAAATGGAGGATGCTCTGAATGCCTCCTTTTGCAGCTGCATCACTCTGTAAGAGCACACACAGAAACTTGTAGCTTGCTTGAACCCTGAAACCCCTTATTTGGGTATTAAGGGGTTGTGGGATGAAGTGCAGGTGGGAAGGAAAGCTACAGCTCCTGCCTGCTTCCTAAAGGTCTCATTCTTGAGTGGCCAAGTTTTGCCATCCACTATTCAGCTTTATTTCAAGGAGACTTATGGAAGGCAGGAGAAACAGACCTGATTTCTATAGGTTGGAAAGACCAGTCAAAGCTGGAGCATTTGTTGACAGGCTTGGTCTACTAGATAAAAACAGGGTTTGATGCTCTTGAGCAGCTTTTCAAAAGCCACTCTGAAAAGGCAGGAGTTACAGAGCTGATGCTAACATTTCTCCCTCGATTGTCAAAATACTGGCTGTTGTTACTCTTACTATGAAACACCTCAGAGGTACCTGAGAGGTTCCTATACACCTAGAGTTACAGATTATACCCTATGAGGTTGATGTCTAAAGGCTAGCATTTATTAAGATGATGATGTTTGGTTTCTTAAGGATTTTTTTTTTAATCCAGCCTGCAGGAACTGAGGCTCTTTGAGACATAAAGATATTTTGGCTTAAAAAGCTGTTTTTTCATCAAAACAATTCCCCAAACCCCAAGATACACTTATTGAAAGAAAAATATAGCTACATGCAAAGTCAAATGCATACAGAAATACAACACAATCCTTTTTCTACATAATAAATGACAGCTACTGAGGGAATGGCTACAGATGAAAAGAACAAACTAGCTTTCTTTTCAAAGCATCTAAGGGAAATGCATGGAACAATGAAACTGTTGAGTAAACTCTGTCAAGATAAATATCATATATCTGAAAAGTACCTTTAAAATCCGATTACTATAACTGGAAGATTTTCAGACATCTGTGTATTTCAATCATCAGAGTTTTTTTTGTCAGAATTGGAAGTCCAGGGTTTCTCTGATTACTTTTGCTTTCATATGCATCACTGAAATGTTATAAGGTTTTCAGTTCCAGCTGTCTCTGAGGGTGGCTTTTGTTTTTCAAATTCAGTATGTCTGCTAACTATGCTTGTTATATTCCTAATGTGTCAAAATAGCATTCAATATCAATATTTGGATTGATTCTGAACATTGACACTGCTGAAGTTCCACCCTGATAAAGCACTGCTTAATACTTTCCGCACTCTGTAGTTTTGGGTGGACTCTGAAGATCAGGGTCTGAGAATTCATCCCTAGAAGATATCTTAAAAGATTTTTATGCTCAGATAGCTCCTCCATCACAACGTGCCTCTTCTGGGGTCCTGCATTATAGGCACAACTGGAAGACGAAACTCAACTGCAAATTCGTCATTTCCTGGGCTAGGTACAGCCACTGCCACGGTTTCAGTCCAAGGCTTTGTCCGCATTTGGTGGGGCAATTCACACCCAGTTGAGAAGACAATCTAACCACAGATCTGGCTCCTTCTTGTCCTCTCAGGCTTGCCTGTGGTGGCAATGTTTGCAATCTTTGGTCCCTTTGTCCTCTTACAGCCATAGAGTTGCTGCAGGAGTCTATGGATCTGTGTTTTTACCACATTAGTACATGCTGAAATCTGTACTGAACCTGTGCTTGTCCCAGTGTATAACTGGAGGAATACAGGAAAAAGGCAATTTGGACAGTCTCCAAGCCTTGTATCATTGCCATGGATGCCATTAGCAGCCCGATTCTTCCTTACATATCATTCCAGCAATACTGAGAAGAGAGGAAATAAGACCTGTAGGTATATTTGTAGATATATAAGCCAATACAGCTTCCTTTATGGAAGGAAGTCAGCAGATCTTCAGAGGACGTTGTTCCTTTTAGTTTTGCAAAGAGTTTTATGTGGGGGGGGAAGGTCTGATGCCTTCATAGAACATTTGTCAATATTATTTTTCTTTCAGTGAAACTGCTGTGTATGCTTAGTTTTGAATTTTCAGTGTTTTGGCAGCAGTCTTGTGGTGAAGCTGACAGTAACAGACTTGCTCAATTCTGTTACAACCTTAAAATCTGTTTGGCTCTAACGTGATTGTTGCCAATTTTGGGTGGGTTGGGATCATATGCTATCATTTCACTAAGAATGCTGCTGCAGTTTCTTTGAGGGAGAAGCATAGGCTCTTCTTGGACCAAAGCCACAATTCATAAGCCAATTAATCCTGCTCATGGTCTTAGTGATAAGGATGGACTGCTGCTTATGCTACATCTGCTCTAAAGTTTTATGAAGAGCTGGAAAGGAAAAGACCTACATGCTGAATAAATCTTTTGGACGAATGGAAAAACTAAATCTCTGACTCTCTAACCACAAGTGGGAACTTTATTCAGAGAGATCTGTAGCTGTGAACCAGCATCCCACATCTGATTAAGTAACTGAATGCAAGCAAATACTTGTACTTTGAAAGCAGGAGCAACTGCTTTTCAGAGTTGCAATGATTGTTGAGACTTATAGGTGTGTTAAATATTTTCTTATTTAACAAATCCCATTTTTCTTAATGCTATGGCTAGAGATAAAGTGAATTGAAAGAGAAAGTATTAACACATCCAGAAGTCCTTTTTTGGTGCTTCTATAATTTGAAATAAGCAGTGAAATATACCTTGTGCTTTCCTTACTCCTCAAAACACATATGTCTAGAGACAGTTCACAGCAGCAGAGGCTAAGGACCAGCATACATGCTCAGTGGACAGGCACGCAGTTGGATGTTTTACGCTGAATTTTTGGCCAGCCCTTTTGTGCAAGATCAAGTCTTGTTAATGATGACAGTGTCAAACTGTCAAATGTTCAGAACTAACACTGTTTGCAAATGCAAAGCCAGGCTGCAAAGACCATGCAGGCCCTATTCATTCCTTCCTTAGAACCTGTATTATGGATTGCTAAATTTGGTTTAAATTTGATTTAAACCAGGTTTCAGCCAAACTGGATATTGCTGCATGGCTGACCAGTGTAAAAAACATCCATCCAGATAAGAATGACGTTCATATACAACTTTATGGCTTTAATCCCACAATTTATTTCTTGGGTAGAATGAAGTTTTAGAGCTTACTACACCAACACTACCCCAAGGTCATGCCTTAATGCCAGTACGTATGTTTATACTGACATACAAGTTGTACTTTACCTAGGGTGGCTGACAGCAAAAGCAGGGAGGGATAGGATGCTGGATACCTAAGCTGCCTTGACAGCCAGTCTCAGGGAAGTGTTGGAGAATGATCCCACGTTATTGACAGTAGGTGAGCCCATACTGAGGCCATGCAGAGGATGTCATAAATGCTTTGGTGGCCACCATGCCATTATTCTCCCTGGTGCTGGGAGCTTCCTCAGGTCAGAGCCATTCTAATGCAGGTGGGGGATACCTCTGTGACTGGCTCTGATGCAGTGGGCATGTGTTGCATGCCAAGCTGCATGAGTGACCCAGCCACTTTTGTCTTCTGTCAGGAAAGCCAGAAGAAACCCACTGATAAGAGCTAATCATGCCCCTGACATAGCAGTAGCCTATTCATTTAAGTAATTTCAGTGTCTATACCTGTTTCTAAATGGTGAATAACAATCACTGCCCTCATAATCAGGCCAGCATCACTCCACCTCCACTAACTCTTGCAAAATAAGGGTGTAGAATAACATAGGCTTGTCATAGTTGCCTATGATCCCATTTCAAGTTTTTGCACTCACACAGCATACAACAGTGGCATTATTTAGGCATCCATTTTTATCCCCTATACAGCTTTGCTTCATTTCTTCCTCTGCACATTCATGCAACAACCATAGCAACCATAAATGAACCTACGTGAAAAAGCAAAGGTTTTGTTAATTTGCTTTCTTTTCCTGTAGTTAGTTGTAACAGAGGTCTCACTCCTGAAGACAAAGTGAAATTTTTCATTGCTTTAAACAGAGAAGAGGATTAGTTCCTCACTATGTCACTGAGTTGTCAGAAATTAATGTAAATATGATTTCAAGTATAGCACAGGTAGACAATGACTCTCCAAAAACATTTTGTTTCTAACCAGCCTCATTTCCTTTTCATTTTCAGGTCAAATGATTCCTTAGCAGGGAATACGAAAGGGAGAATGATCAAGCACTTTAAAAAGAAAGGGTCAAACCTAAGTACAATCTTTTCTTGTAATAAAATGCTCTTGATCTTGCTGTGACAGTACTGACTGCAGTATTATGAAAATATCAACACTTCCCAGTCAGTAGGACATTGAAGCTTTCCATAGAGCATTTGGCTTCCTCAGGATACTATATCTCAGGCAATGGAAATGGAAGTATTGATGCAGCAGGGCAGTTGGTGAGTGCACCATGCACTTGCTGCTGGTGGGTCCAGGTACATTTCTGCTCCTCCTGCAGCCTCACCTTCTGCTCTTCAGCCAACCATATCTGCCCCTCTTCCTGTATGAATAAGTTTGTGTTCCAGACAAGATTAAAGGATGTGCCCAGCCAGCTTCCTTGTATAGCAACAGAGATGACTGTAGAGAGCTCCCCACCACTGCCAGCATAGATACTGCACAGGGCTAGGGGCCATAAGAGGGCTTAGGCTATGGTGGCATTTGGGGCTGGGATAGGAAACCTGGACACTACCAGGAAGCCTTATAGGTCTCACTGAACCCCACAGATAAATTGCTTCTGATTCTCTCAGCAGCTGTAAATCTCAGCTGACTCAGTGTCGACCCTGCACACATCAGAGCCATTATCCTCCACCTCATCTCACCAGGCTGCCAAGACCTGGAGCTGTGCTACAACAGAACTAATCATTCAGGAACAAATTTAGCCGTTTTCCTGAGTTCACCTCTGTTTCTGAGCAAATCCTACATATATATTTATGAAGTTTTGAAGGTTTGTTAATCCTATTGGTGGGATTTCAGATCTACTGTCTCACTTAACTGAGTTAATTCAATGCCTTTGTATCTGAATAGATGGCAGAACTATAAGCCTTGGAAAAAGGATCCCCAAGTGCTTGATGATCATCAAGAAAATATGCAGAACAAAAGGGCTGCTCCATTGGTATAAACCCCACTGTATGTGTAAACTGATTGTCATACTTATGTAAGAATGTATTAGGGGATATCACTTCATCATGAAAATTAATTGGAGGATTGGAAAATAAAGGCTATTCCAGATTCTTTTAACTGATATTTGAGTTTGAACAAATCTTCAAACTCTTTGTTATTTAGATTTTCCATCTGTAAAATTGTGATAATTATCCAATTAATCCTTAAGCTCAGTACTTCAAGATGCCACATATTATCAATTTTCCCTGGCTTATGGAAGGCATGCATCACTGCATGACTGGTCACTGCTTTTATTTCTTCCCACATACCGAAAAATACAGAACAAAACAATATTGAAACTGGTTTTCTATACTAGTGCCTAGGATAGAGAGAGGATATAGTCTAGAAGGTCTGCAAACTGCCTAGACAATAAGCACACTTAGTGTCTGAAGCACAATCCAGTCATATCTTCTCCCTAGCAATAGGTGCTATGTGACTGAACAGCCAGAGAACAATTATCACTGTAGGCAGAGGTGATTGTTGCTGAGACATCTCACTTGCTCATCCATGGAAAAATGCTCCTTGCTCAGGTCAGAGGCAGTTCAGAGCAAGCTGGGAGCATGCAAGGTTCACTGATTATTTCTGAAGGTTTACAACCTTCAGAAGGCAGAGAATTAGTTCAGGCAACGTGGGAACCAACTCCAGCATTAGCCCAAATCTTTAACCAAACCTGAAATGAATTCAGTAAACATTCACTTTCCTGCATTACCTGTTTGTAAATGAGAGTGGGATAATGTACAAGTGAATGACTTTGCTCTGGTTAGAGACAGCAAGGACCAGAAAATAGAGTCTTATGACACTTTCAGGCTGATTCCTGGAAAACAAGGAAGTATAGTCTTGGAAGGTATCCACAGCTCTGAGGGACCCTGTGAACATGCAGGAGCTCTGCCCATTCTGATCAACATACCTTGTTCATGGTGTTGGGTCAACTCTGCATACAGCTACCTTTTTACGCCACTCTTTACTTGAAAGTTAAATTCCATGCTCAAAATTATTTGAGGCACATTTTATAATTTTTATTATAGAGTATAATGCATTAGTGTCTTTGCGATAGTTTAGTCTTTAGTTTGACCTCATTAAATCGACACAAAAAGAGAAAATTGGCAATAAGTCCCATTTTTTGGATAGTCTAGACACAATCTCTCTTTCTATTACACCTTGTCTTATTTTGGAAAATGCAATCAATGTTAATTAAAGTTTGGGGTTTTTTTTCTGAACTTGATTTAGGATATAGGTACATGTTATTGTGAGTCAACTGGAAGAGGTCAAATTTATAGTTCTGTTTGCTGCTTTGTAGGAAATGTGTGTGTTTTTCCCTTGTGTCAAATGCAAGATTGTTTAACCCTGGATGAGAAGGCCATGATGACTTCATCAAAAACAAATTTGAGAGGCAGCTTGACCATGGCCTACAAATATCTCCCTGATGGAGCAGCTACTTGTAACACAAAGCTCTTCAAAGAAAAAGCATGTGACTGGAAGATCAAGAAAAGCAATCGATAAGAAAAAATGGGGAAAAAAAGGTTGAACAAATAACTCATATAAGGAAGGGTGGATTTTACATCACTGGAAATCCTGAAGTCCAAACAGGCATGGAATGCCAGAGGTGGGGGGGGTGAGATAGCAATAAACCTGACAAGATTCTGTAGCCAAATTATGCAGAATATCAGACAAGATCATTGTACCGTCTACTTCTGACCCTACAGTTAGGCACCTGAATTTACACTCCATTCAGCATTTTCTGGTCTCAAGATTCCTATCCAGTTCCATGGAACAAAACACAGATATGAATCTGAACCCAACAGCAATGCTGAATGCTTTTTTGTTATTTAGCAAAGGAATTTATTTGAATAAATCAGTAACACAATTGAAGAACATTCTTGGTTTCGGTCTTGGTGACTCTTCATGGAAGAGCATCCTTCAGATCCCACTGGGGTATCTATATTGTGGCTGTCCCACAACAACAACAGCAACAACAACAACAACAAGCAACAACAACAACAAGCAACAACAACAAAAGTATTTTGCACAACTAGAAAATTCTCTTCCCCTGAGAGATAAATAAAGACACCTCCTGCCTTTGCTGCTCTGTGTTTATGGTAGTAATACCCTGAGGAGCTGTGCTGGCAGCTATGGGCACCTGCAGCTCGCTATTCCCAGGGCTGGCACCCTTTGCAGAGACACTGTGCAAGATTGCATTGCTCTGTGGAGAAACACAGAGCTTGGAGAAACAGCATTGCAGCTCATATGAAATGAAATGTTCTCCTCTCAACTTTGCAGGTCATATGGCCATGTGACCCAGCACAACCAAACCCAGTGCAAGTCATTGTTGGCTTTTTCCACCCATGGGAAAAACTTAGACTTCTCACATTTTTTAGAACAGCTATGTAAACCTCTGAATATTCTTTCATAAGCAGGCTGGGAGAACCTGTCAGTAAGAAGCTCCTGTAACCATGTCCTGGTCTAGGCAACTTCAGATTCCAGACTCCCCTGGGGTTCTTGCTTTGGACACCAGCATGGGGACATCTGGTCTATTCTCATTTCAGAAGGTGCAGATGACTGTGGTCACCAGCAGTGGTGACAGCCCTTCCTGGGCACTAGGCCCAGTGGTGGTGGTCATCTTGGCAGATGTTTTGGACTTCCACTCAGATAACACCACTGAGACTACAGCAGCACTGAAGCAGCCAGACCAAGAGAAGTGTGGATGGCTCCCATTCATTTCAATGAATAACTGGCTGTTATGACTGACTGCAGAAATTTTAGCCACCAACTTTATGAATCTTTTAACTTTAGGTGAGCATTTCACAAACACAATCCACAGAGCTCATGCACGCTTGGCCCTGTCACGCTCTGATGTTGTACTCATTGGAAGAGATTGTGTACAGGAATGAAGATGTAAATCTGAACACATTAACTGTCATAATGAATTCAGTGGCTTATTTGTATAATTCAGAACCTGAAGCAAAAACAGGATATTCATTGTCATCCCAGCAGCAAAAATATGCTGGTTTCTCAGTCTGTGTCTTGCTGAATAAGGTAGATCCTCTACAGGACTCCAGAAAACACAGTAAAAGCAGACAGTTTAAAAAATGAGTATCATTTTGTATCTATGAGCAACATGTTTTCTTTCTAATACAAAGTGGCTGTGGTATTTAGTCTAGATAATATATTCTGCTTCCACTCTTGGTATTAATGTCCTTTCAAGTGAACAGAATATGCAGCCAATAATGAGCTCTTCCTGTTAAGATGTTCAGCAATGAAATAATTAACAATGTTGATGTGTGAATTAGGCTTCAGAGTTGAAATTGCCTTTGCAAACCACATTTCTCTGGCTCTTGGTTCAGCAGAGCAGGTGAGGACTGCCTGAAAGTTAAACAGCAGCTACTTCTCTACAAGCACATGCATTAGACTCACAGGTAACTTCTAGACCAGAAGTGCTACCTGCCTTGCTAACATTGTTATTCAAAGAGTAACATGTCTTCTTTAAACAGTCTTCTTTCTCCCTTTTTTTTGTTTTCTCTACCCCGTCACCTTGCTGTGTGCAGTGAAGAAATATGGACCCCATATCACAGCAAAGGGGGAAGCAATTTCCCCAGGTCTCATCTCCTTTGGGGCTCCCACAATCACAAAATCATAGGATGGTTTGGGCTGGAAGGGATCTTAAAAGATCATTTAGTTCCCACTCCCCTGCCATAGGCAGGGACACTTTCCACTAGACCAGGTTGCTTGGGGCCCCAGCCAACATGGTCTTGAACTCTTCCAGTGGTGGGGCATCCACAACCTGTTCCCATGTCTCAACACCCCCACAGTAAAGAATTTCTTGATACTATCCAATCTAATCCTACCTTCTTCCAGTTTAAAGCCATTCCCCCTTGTCCTGTTGCTACCTGCCCTTGCAAAAAGTCTCTCTCCAGCCTTCCTCTTGGGCCCTTTTATGTACTGAAATCTGCTATAAGGTTTCCTCAGATCTTTATCTTCTCCAGACTGAACAACCCAACTATGTCTATCCACAGGGATGCTTGTATGAATGTCTGAATGCCCTCAACCTTTCCCATACTGGCTGCCATGAGAAAGATGAGCTTTTTCAGAATATCTCATGAAGTATTTGAACTTCAACAGCCTTTCCCATTCCTTTTCCTACACCAAGAATGGGTAGCCAGTCTGCCTACCTTATCTCTTTCCTAGTTTTTATTCTAGGGATGGTTTCCAGGCTGAGGACAGACCAAGAGGCATTACAGCTGAAAAGAACTGTGTGCTTAAGTCAAAAGGAGCAGAGAAGGAAGTGATGCAGTTACTATTTTATTAGGCATTCATAAAGACTGACGTCCTTTTACTTCCTAAAACAAGAAAAAGCAGGATCATGCAATTAATGGCATGCTTACCCAAAATATATAAAGCACTGAAAGTTAGCCAAAATCAGTACTTCAAGTTAAGCATTGCTTGCACTGACATGAACTTCTGACTTCTAGTTCCCTTTATCTTCTTCCAATGACACTGATATTGGAGAAAACTCAAAACGTAGTCTAGTGCTGTTAAACTCTGCTTCAGAGAAAGAGCCTCCAACATGATTTACCTCTTGCAAACCAAAGGATGTAATTTTCCATAGCTGATTGCTAGGGCAAAGCTTAGTGGGAGCAGTCCCTCTCACCTGGGCAGCTGGTCTTTCAGGGTAACATTGCTGGAGTACAAGAAATGTGGGAGGGGAGAAGTTGTGCTTTGTGGTATGAAAAAAACTTGCTGGTTTATATACTGTATTGTATGGATATTGTTTTAAAATATTTGGCCTGCTGAGGTCTTATCTGCTGTGGTTTATGTGTACTCAGCACAAAGACCTGGCCACTCACATTTAATTACTTGTCTCCTTTCCTCTCACTGAACTTTAGCCTTGAGCAATGTCAGCTAGGAAACTGACATAGTCCAGCACTTTACAAGCACCATGGTAAGCATTTCACTGCCACAAATGAAAAGAAAAACTTCTTCAGTGGAACTGTTATATAATTGAATGACTGAATTGATAGTGTGTGAACATAATCTACAAACATACAAAAAGAAACATACAAAAGAAACATTCTGCATACAATAACAAAGGGGCTCTTCTCAAGGAAGCCACAGATTTTAAGAACCTCAACTGAGATGGAAGCATAGACATGAAAATGGAAGGTGTGATTAAAGTGCCACTGTACATAAAGATAATTGTGAGGAAACTAAAGGAGAAAAAAAGTAAATTAACAAAATTATTGAAATGGACGTATTTGTTAGCAATACCATACATGATTAAAGTGGGCACATTTAATGCTAAAGGAGTTCCACAAGCTATTTCAAATTAGGTTTCCTTCCCATTTGTGTCACTTCTGTACCTGGTCTTCTCTGTGTTTCACAAGATTTAATGCTTTTACCTTCCATCCCTGCCACAGAATACAGAAATGTTACTGGCCCTGGCCCTGCAGACTGGCACACTCTGGAGACCAGTCAGGTTGTTGTCAGCTCTGTGACTTCCTGGCCCACGATGAGACACACAAGGGTGATGTTGCTGCAGTGTCAGTCCGCTGTGAGCCCTCCTTCTGTCAGCAGGAACAAATGTGTGCCTTCACTCCCACCCAGAGCTGCTCCTGGTTGATGGATACACTGGTGATTCAGGCCCCTTAATAAAAGCCTCAATTGCCTTTGTTTGCTCATGCAGGACACTCTGTGTGCATGAGGTGAGGGAGAGATGTGTGTGATCCTCCAGGGGGTCATTGCTTTTAGTGCACTGCTCCCCTTCTGCTCTGTTCCTCTTCAGTACGTGTTTAGCATGAGTTTGCTTGCATGGGAGTCTTTCCATGTGCTCATCTGTACAACTTTCCAAACTTTTGCTTTTGCAAACCTTGACAGTGATGCCTCTCGTCTCATGGCAGGGTAGCCAAGTGTTTCCACTTTTACTGGACTCCATCAAGTAACAGAGTTCAGGGTTTGCAGCTTTCAGCATCCAAAATCTGAATTGTGTTGCTCATGGACATTGTGGACGCAACACTTCTATCTTTGACACAGTGGCTCTGCCCATATGTACTGTTTTGTACATACATAAAGATGTGCTTTACTGTAAGGGCAGATCCAGGTCTAGAGTTTGCTTTTTCTTAAATGCTTTTCCCTGCGTTTTCTGAGCTTGTGTTTTTCTGGGAATCATCACACTTCTCCCTGGAATTCATCAAACTAAGCACTTTCTCTCCTCCTCTCCCTTCATCCTGCACCTACTTTCTATTCTTGTGCCGCTTCTTTCCCACAGTCCCTCTGGCTCTTTAATCAAGAACGGTATACAATAGCCAGAACAGTGGCTGTCCTGAATGCCTATTTCTTCTGTACTATTCGTGTACTATGCTTGTATGAATAAAGATGACCAGAAATATGCAATCAGAAGAGCAAGCCACCTTTTCAATATTTTGCAATCCTGTGCATCCTCCAGACAGCTTCACGCCTGTTTAGAGTGTGTGCAATAGGGGGGAAGTGCCATTTGAGTCGGGGCTCTTTTGAATGAAAGTATTTCTAAAACAAACAACACAAAGAACAACGCAATTGAAAACTCTGCATAAGCAACACACCAGAGCTCCAGACCCACGCTGAAGAACTCCTCAATCTGTCAGGACTGCAGACTTCGAGAAAAGTGCATTTGTATGAAGAAATATTTAAATTTTGATGCCAGCAAGAAAACTTCTCCTGTCTTTGGACACCAGAACTCTTTACCAAAAGCTAAAATTCCAGTGGGAATTCTTTATCTTGTTCTTCTGCAGCACCTTATTTGCTGTTTGACTGCTGCTTCCCATGCTAATGCTGGATGCAACATTTCAGTAGTATGGAGAGCCTGGGAAGTACTTCAGGACAGATAGGTTTAGCAATAATGTAATCCTGCTGGCTGGCTTCACCGTCATACTCAGGTTATCACCCAGAAACAGCACCACTGAGGTCAGAGTTTTTATCAAAGTGGTGACAGAGGACAGTCATACTCCTAGTTCTCAAAATTCTTGCACAGGTCTGATTGAAACCTCATGTGTGAGCAAGAGAGGTCTAGAGGGCAAGAAGTTAGAGGCACTGCAATAGCAGGGATGAGGATGAAGTGTTAATCAGGAAGGAGAACACGTGTCTGCAGCTCCCACATTGGTGATATTCCAAGGATATGTGAAGGGATTGCACCTGTGCATTCCCTACACCAAATTCCACCCCTGTTAAGGTTGTCTCTGCTGGGAAAGAAATTGGGCAAAGTAGCTCTCTGCAAACAGCTCCATGCCAGGAGACAGACCCTCTTGGACCCTGCCCACCATCTCCTTTCCCTTCCCCTAACTCTGCAGGGCCAAGGCAGGAGAATGCGGCTGGACCTTCTGGTCCCCAACGTAAGATCAACAAACACACTTTGAATGGAAAAATGCAATTCAAAATACAGCGACTCACAGGGCCCTTTTCTTTTCTGCAAGATCACAGTACCTCACACTTCGTAAATTTACCCTTGATTATAGAAACAGCTGCAGAGGGGCCTTGCTCTGTTGCCTGAAATACGCACTTTAGATGGCAAATAATTTTGGTCTTAAGTGTTGTAAAGCAAAACCCACCTCAATAGGAAGCTCTCATGACCTGATGTATTCCCTCTGTGTTTTCCAGGTGAAGGAGCCCCAGAGCAAAGGAGATTCGCTGCCCAAGGCAGAGCCCAGGACCCTTTGGGGTGGTGAGGACACAGGTATGGGTGGTGCTGTGGGGTGGGCAGTGGGGCTGAGCGGGCAGCGCGCTCTGCTTCGGATGCGCCTTTATTCTAGACTGAAGTGCTTTGTCTCCAAGCCAAGCTTAATTGAAGGATGTTTTTCATGTCAAAACGAGACACAGGCTCTCACCCACTGAGTGTTTGCTGGGTGAAAACAACAACAACCTCACTTGGGTGCATGGCTGCAGTGCATAATGTGCAGCACAAAGGCTCCAGAGGAATTATGCCACGACATAATGAGGAAAACCAACAGAATTCTAGCAGATCTGTTTAATAATCTGTCAGACACGTTTCAGCATTGACCTGTGGTGTGAGCAGAGCTCTCGTTAGCTACAGCAAGAGTCCTGGGCATGCATCTGAGGGCAAAAGTGGCCACTCGGTGACCCCTGGTCTGTATGCAGGAGAACTGAGCTGTGCACAAAGAAAAGTGTCAGTAGTTTTGGCATAGAATAAATTGAGTGTGTTGAGCTCACATGCGTTCTTACTCTGTCTCCTTTCTATCTTGGAGTTCTGATTTTTGGAGGGATGTGGATTTTTTTTTCTCTGTTTTGTCTTTATTTTTCTTTGCCTAATCATAAACTTAGATATTATTTACAAATGGAAACTATACCAGATTAACTTGGATTGTTGGTGCTGTGGTTAGATGACATATCAGAACTGCATTTAAGCCAAGAAAAAAATTACCCCTAAAAATGCTGTGACTACACAGTGCAAATATCCCAGTAAACATAAACTGCTCCTAATATGACAGTAGATGTCTGATCCTGAGGCAGATTTCACTTGGATGTTTGGTGGATTTTTTTCCTGCTTCCTTTGCCATTTTTGCAACTGTCCCCCTGGGAAAAATCCCAGAAGCCTCTGTCCCCATTAAGAGGAAATCTTTCACTTCCTTGCTTTGATTCTGAATGCTTAATGCTCTTGGTTAATTCCCCTGACCTATAACCAGTCTTGGCTTCTATGCATAGACATTAAATCCTGATCTAGATGATAAACTTTTATGAAACAACTTTAGAAATACATTTAATTAGCTAAACACGCTCAGTCAGTGATGAGATCTCACAGTAGTGTGAGAATGTTGCAAATTACACCGATTCTTAAGCAGCAGTAACTCTAGCTATAATAATTTAAAAAAAATAGGAGTCCACACAGGGAAGCTGATGTAACTAATTTGAGTGGTGTTTTCTTCTTCCTGAAGTGCACTAGGCCAGTGATTACCCCACTACGAGCTGCATGTGCAGTGGGAGGATTTTTCATGTCCTTTTGCTCACTCTTGCTCTCTCTTCACTACCAAGTTATTGTCTTCTCAGTTAAGTCCACAGCTGGCTACTTGTGAAGACACATCTGGGGAATAACCCAGTTAAAAATATAGTATTTAGGCATCACTTCTTGGCAGTGGTGATGAGATGGGGATGCTGGCTGTTCTTTTTCTTACCCACATTAATTGGGTACCCAGGCTAATTTCAGTTAAAGCAGAAAAAGTGCTCACAGTTTACTAATCTGGGATCTCATCCCACAGTAGTTGAAGTTTAAGGGCTCTTCTGCCAGGACACAACTGCCAATTGTAAAGATTACAATTTCATGCCCATGGCATTTCTCAGTTTAATGAAACATCAGCTCTTTTTGTACTTCCCCCTCATGTTTTCCAATAAAGCCCTATTTCCTGACACAAAAGCTAGCTCAATTATAAATGTGATGAAAGGGCTCTAAAGGCAGAGCTTGAAATTCTGCTTTGCAACTTAGAAAAGAGAATTATTTTACATTAGATTTTTCTTTCAATGCATTAATTTATACACTACAGCATGGTAGCAGATCAAAGGTCTAATAAAGCTTAATTGCAGTTAATATACCTGCCTCTCTATGTGTCATACTGAACTTGCACTAAAAAACAAATGTAACAGTCTGGATTGAAGATATGGGAAGTCCTACCAGATTTACCTGCAGGACAACCTTGAGCTGATCCTTCAGCCACTGATGTCAGGTAGGAAACAGAACTCCGTGGTCACTCAGATGCTGCAATATGGAGGATCTGTGATGACTTCACGTTCTAGTTTTTTTGTGAAAAATTGTGCTTCCAGTACTTGTAGCTCTGAAGAATTTTTCTCAAATAAAAACCAAACCCATCATTTCCGCTGACTTCAGACCTCTGCAAAGGGGATGGTGCTGTCACAGTTGTCACTGGTTTTTGTGACAAAGAACAGGCATCGTTCTTCTGACTTAGAGGAGAACTGGCTGAGGAGGGGAAGAATCAGTCCCTATCTGTGTCCTTTGTTCTCCCTTGACTATGAAGGAAGGCTGGATGAGCTGGGTTTAACTTATTCTTGGAGATATTCAGTAGTGGGGAATCCTCAATGTCCATTTTCTTGGACAGCCCATACAGATATAGCACAGAACTAAGTATTTGTGGGGTTTAACACTTCATTTGTTTTTAATTTGCATCTTTTCCCGCTGATTTATAAATCTGACGCCTGACCTATAATACTGTATGGTGAAGGAGGTCAGCACCAAGTTGGCCAAACCAGAGCCCTGGATGATTTCTTCCAGAGTGTGGCATTAGGTGAGGTTTCCAGAAGATCTGCTACATTGCTGCAGCTGTGGGGGATGAAAGCAAGGGAAGGCAAGAGGATGAAAAAGATATCACTGGAGAAAATAGCAGGGCAATGAGGAGGTACCATATCCAGATCTGACCTTTTCTCTTGCCCTAATATTTCCTTCACAGTATCCCTTCCAGACAATATCCAAACTGTGACTTTAGTATGTTTGAGGTCCTGTTTCCCCAGCAGGGATCCACATCTTGGCAAGACCTCCAGGCCTTATAGGACACTTGTTTGAAAAGCAGTACTGAGGCCATCATCTACAAGCTTTTTGTGTGTTATGGACACAGCTAAGAAATAAATCACAAAAATTCATGGGTTGTTGCAAGATTAATAGGGTAAAGCCCTAGGAAAATGTGGTACAGAACAGAAGCCGAGTATCAGGGGTCTCCCAGTTGTTCATTTCTATTGATTGGCTCCTGCCCAAGGAGAACTATTGCTTTGAGTTTTACAGACATTGAAATAAGCTAATTAAAAAGGTCATATTGAATGAAGGTCCCACTGGAAAAGTTGCTATAATCTTCTGTAATTTTTTTATGTTGCGTGTAAAAATGATCTTCACAGTGGGCATGTGCTTATGTTGCTTCCTTACAAGGAAAAAATACAAATTTTTTCTTTAGTAATGGTAGCCCAAGGTTTCTGTGTATAATATTTTTCTGCAATATATTTTGCAAGAGAAATCTGTGTGACAGCACTTCACCTCAAAGGGTGAGGTTTGTCCAGGAAAGCGGAACCCTAACCAAGGCAGAATATAATGTAGCAGCATACTGGAATCCATCAGCCCTTACCTGCACACAGCACAAACAGACTCAGTAACAGAACAGCCTGACTGAGGAGACTTTTAATCCTTTTCACACCAATGCAAATGCTCTGAGGTAAACATGTTTCAGAAGAGAGGAGGGCTAACTAAGGCTTGCTAAGCACTAGCCCCTGATTCGCTTTCAGGGCCCTAGGCAGAGAGCAGCTGTCCCCAGACAATTGCCTCAGGAAAGGGTTGAAAGCCTCTTCAAGGACACCTTCTGCTTCTCCAGCTCCTGCACAGGAGATGAGAGACTTCTGTTCATGTGGAGAAGAAACTATGTTTTAAACTTTTCCATGTAAACTGTAGCAATGACTGATGTCTAAGACTGTTGGAAACCTCGGAAATCTTCCCGCTTCTCAGGAATCCGTGTTCTAAGGGGTGTGATCTCAGTCACTGGCATTGATTAATTTAAAATTATGTCAACCATCACAGTGATCCTTGATACACTCTGTAGTCTCAAGTAGATACTTATATATGCCTTGTCACTGTACTTTTCAGAAGCAGATTTGTAAATCTGTTCAGTGGTGAGGGAAATGAATTTAAAACCATTTATTATAATCAGAATTTAATATGGTCTAGCAAAATTAGCTTAGTTTACCTGAGGTTTGCTATAATTTTCATTTAGTCTATCACATCATTCAAACAGTATTTTCTTGAAATAATTATTGAAGAAGACAAGACCTTGTCTGTGTAAAGCACAGCAGCATAAACTCATTCACTGCAACTTAAAACAGATGGAAAATTGCTATTGCTTATAATATGGCTGGACAAAAAAATAAGATTGCAAATATGTTAAAATAAAATGCAAGACTGTGGCTTACAACCTGTCCTAAACAAAGTATTTACAGCATTCCAGCAAAAATAAGTGAATTTATTCATACCAAGGAATTAGAAACTTTAAAAGAAACACCTCTCCATAGAAAGCTTTGGATGTCTGTAGACAGCCCCAGGGAAAAAAAAAAATGGGCAAAGATTTCATTAGAATAACTCAGAAAAAAGACACAAATATTGAAACAACAAATAAAGAACATTCATTCTGGAAGCACACATATACATCACTACGTGGATGTGAATCATCTCACAAAAAAGGCTACTTGTCTACCTAAAAATGAAAACCAATGTCTGCACTGGTTTACATTCTAATACAGAGTGACCTACCGTGGCCTGGGCTATACAGACACCCTTTAAGCTCAAGACCAGCCTGGCTGGGGGATATTTCTCCATGCATACAAACTTTTTCCTCCTAGGTCTGTTACTACATAAAAGACGTATCAGAATTCCAACACAGTTTTAACAACAGAACGTACAGGTTCTGCTCTGCTGGGCATGTTTCCTGGGCTCTCAGCATTGTGCTCTGCCTGCACATCTTCCAGCACTTGCATAAATGGAGTTTTGAAAGGGAGAAAAAATTGAAGGCACATTATCTGCATGAGATGCATTCCATTTAAAGCAAGAGTTAGAGGTATTCTATTTATTACCAGAATTACCTTAGCTGTTCTAGTTGTTTTTATGATCCTTCACTCAAAAAAAAGAAAAAAATGTATTCTTCCTCTTCCCATTCAGGAGGGATTGGCTAAATGAGGGACAACACGAAGAACTCTACACTAAGTGTTTTGAGGGGACAAATACCTGTTTTTGGCATTATAATGTTATTTAGAGGGGCCCTGGGGATCACCCATCCCACTCCAAGGCCAGACTGTGATCAGTGCTGGAGCAGGTCAATGTAGATTTTGTCTGGTCAAGACTCAGAAACCTCCAGGGATAGGGTTTCCTCCAGCTCTCAAAGCAACCTGTACCCAGGCTGCTCTATGCTCCAGGTGGGCATTTTGCTTCCTAATGGCCAAATTGAACACTCATCTTGCACCTTCTGTCACCACTGGGAAGAGTCTGGTTCTGGTGTCATTGTAGCTCTTGATCATGAAGCCATAGGCTGCTGTTCAACTGCCTTTGGCCTCCTCTTCATCAGATTATACAAGCTCAGCTCTTCAGCCTCTCCTCAGTGGTCCTATGCATCAGAACCTTGATAGCCCTCCACTCTGGCTCCCTCCAGTTTTATAACATCTTTCTTGAAGTGGGTGGTCAAAACTGTCCAACTTTCCCATTTGACTTCACATCCTATTTCCACATCCTCTTTGACTTCACCCTATGAAGTAAAAACATGAGAAATTATCTCAAATTATTTTGATGATGATGATGATGATGTTCCACTGAAGGTGACTGTAGGTGATGATGTTGCTTTCAGAGGGCTGGCTTCAACTTGAAGCAGCCAGGAAGAAAGAAAGGCCTGAGAGAGAAAAGAAGGTGAAATGAAGAAGCAGATTAAGGCAAAAATATCACTCCAAGGAGTAGTGGAAAGGTTGGAAAGAAGACAGAGGAAAAAACAACACTGAAAAAGAAGACATGACAAAGACCAAGGGAGCAATGTAGGAAATTACACCATGACACTTTTGTTACACTGTGACCCAGACAAATGTAGACTAATGTGATCTACTTAGCAAATGGGGATGGGTCAAGTTTGAAACCATTAAAGCTAAGAAGTTTCATTCTCCAGAGAGGGGAAAGCCAATGGCAAAAAGAGTCCTCCAAATAATTGTCTTGCTCTAGATCATTGAATATGTTGCTCAGGAGCTTTATGATGACAGCCCTTGAAATATATCTTTCATTTATTTCAGTTCCTTTATAGCTTTGCAGGAGAATTACATTTTTGTTTTGGAGTGGAAAGTCCAAAATATTCTCTGTTAGGGATTTTGTCTCAGCTTTCTGTGCTCCTCACTTGCAGCAGCATACACAAGCTCGCCTCTGCCTCCCAGCTGACTGATGAATGATTTAATAAGGGGAATCAAATTGTCCATACAAGGACTTCCTCTAAAAATTACTTCATTGCATTGAGGGCAGTTCACTACCCTCCCCACAACTCTGCAAACATCTGACTAACAGCAACTTGCTCAAGAGAAAATGAATAAGCAGAACTTCACTTTACACAAGAAGAACTGTCACATTTTTGGGCTTTTTCCTTGGTTCTGGAAAAAAATCACATGACAAAACCAAAGGAGTGAACAGCCCTGACATCACAAGGGCTGGCAGTGTACTCCAGACTAGATAATGTTTATGGAAAGATGAGGGCTAAATTTCTATCCTGTCAAATCTATGCATGGTTAAGAAATGGCTTGACAGGCAGGATCAGAAAGGTCTTTCATTGTGTTCACACCTTGCTGCTGTGCATATTTCCCTGGAGTTTTTGTAGCACAGATGTATCACAGAGTTTTTGGGGTAAAAGAGAACAAATTCCTCTCAGAAAATACAGCCTGGAAAATAGCTTTCTCTTTTTATAGAAGTCAGAGCATTGTTTGTTGATTCTTGCAGCCCAGAATGGCTCTACAACACTGCTATTTCCGTGGGATGTTGTGTTTGTGCGACCTGCCTTCAGCTGTTGTGCCGTGTTGCTATGTGCAAAGGCTGACAGCTGGTGTGTTTCACTCCAAATTAGTGCCTGCCTTTCACTCTGGAGTGAAGTAATACCTAAACACAGGGCTAGATTCCAGTTCTCTATGGAAATGCCCCCAAAACAAGTGAAAATACTACCAAAACACATGCTTTGTACCCATTTCCTGATCAGTCACACGATACTTCCTCTTTCTATATGGAGTTCCCCACACACTCCCACATTAGTTCCCCCTTTTTTTTTTTTTTCTTTTCTTAGCGGTCTAAACATTTCGCATTGTGAAAAGAATTCAGCACCTCAGCAGTTCCACATTTCTTGTAAGCTGGCCCCACAGAAGTGTCAGGATGCTGAGCCATGCTCATGGATGATGGCATATAACCTGGAAGCCTGCATTTCTTCCTGTGGAGGCAATTCAGAGTAACATGGGATTTTGAAATCTATTTTAAGATCTCCTGTGAAAATGATGGTGTTTTACGAAACAGGACTTTTTACAAGTCGATAGCTGTAATACATTGATAAAATAGTTTTTAATCAGTTTAGCATTCTTAAATTGCTTAAAGAGCATTTGAATTGCCTCTTTGTTCCAAGCAGAGGTTCTCATGGTCCAGGATCTCATTTCCAGTAGTGGTTCATGTTAGATACCATTCAGAGGTGTCTCACAGTCTTTCACAGTACTAGAAGTCCATTGAACATCATCCATTGGTGACCTAAAACAAAGCAAAATTTTTCTATGTAATCAGTAAAGCAAAGGAAACGTAGAAATAAATGAAATAATATTCTCAAAACACTCTTGATAAAGGTGGCTGAACACCGAAAGCTTAACTTCATTATAGGGTTTTTTGTGAATTTGAATCTTTTAGCTGTGCTGCACAAGGTGGTCCATTGATAGTTTTCAAAAAAACTAAGTAATCTCTGAATTAACAAGACTTGAGAGACACTGTTAAAGGCACAAGATACTAAGAAATGCTCAGAGAAGTTTATGCCCTTCGTACAACAAAATGGGACCTGATGTATCAGTCTCATAATATTCTTCAGTATTTAAAAACACCACATCTGAGAATAAAAATGTGTATCGAGAGAAAATAGTCATTATATTAATGAAATAATGTTGGTTCTCACAGTTTCTAACCTCATAATAGACTTTTCCCCACTCCAAGAACAAAACACATCTTCCTATTTGTTTTTAACAAATATGCTCACAAGTTCATTAGTCACTACTGTACATATAAGTATGTTTCAGTGAGCACAAATTCATGAATAGAAGTAATTTTATATTATCCTATGATTCAACTCACACAGCCAAAATGGCTTGGAAGTTCACTAGCTGTGCTTGCAGCACATAAAGACAAATATACTTGAAATAATCAAGGCGAGTGCTCTGGGGTTTCAGTACTTAATAGACCTTTCATCAGTGTGACCTGAGATGAGATGAAAGACTTGTGAGTTCTGTGTATGCTGTTCAACAAGAGTCAAACAAAATAGATTAAATATGTATTAAATTAAATGCACATTCACAGATATATATATATATACACACACACATAATACTAAATATGAGAAAATTGTTTTCTGTAAAAAGTACAGATAATGTTATCTCCAGACAAAGATGAGCATATTTACTACCCTGTACTATCTGTTTTGAAACAGATACAGTGAAATCAAAATAGGATTAGGCAGATATAGAGTTACTACTCAGCTGAATCTAGCATATGCAGATCATTGTGTATTTTATACTTTCATATCTCAAACACTGGCACTAACACTTTTTCTTCCTTTCTGAGAAATGTCTTTCCTTTCTGTGGCCCTTGTCTGCCACTAAGCACTAAGGAACTCAAAACTGTGGATCAGGTCAGAAACAGTGCTACTTTCAAACCTCCTGAAACCTGGGAGAAGACAGCATTTGACTTTGATCCTGAGTCCAATGGTTGTGATTTGAACCACTCTTTTGAGTCAGTCAGTCTGGGTCAGTCACCAAAGGAGCAAAAGTGCTGTCTAGTTTTGCTTTGTAGGAGGTGGGCTATATGTCTAATAAGTTGAGCATGGGATTGAAAGTCACAAGCCTCAAAAAATGTTTATTCTATTTCAAGCTCATCATATGACAGTGACCCAAGCCATCCAGCTTCCCTATCTCCTCATTCTTTAAAATGTCACGGTTAATATTTGCCTGTTTGAAGGTTTAAAGGGCTCAGGGAAAAGGCACGCATAGGTGAAAATCTTTGCTGAGTGAAAATCATGAATAATGCACTGGTAAGAGAGTTCCCTATAACTATAGAAAAATCCACAGTGCTATGCTTTGCAAGTGACTAAATGCTGCCATTGGCAACTAAATGATGCTTAGCCTTTCTCTATTCAACTTTTAAATTTGCCCTCAGTGGTTCATCTGTCTACACTAGTGCTAGAACACCAAAGGCAGAAAGTCTTGTTTTCAACCTGCTATCCCATTGGACAGTATTTTGCTTAATCTCTTTATGCTTTAATTTCTTCACCTGGCACTTTATCTGTTTTTTCTAAGAACTCCACTGTCAACAAAGTACAAGCTGCTTAGTAATGTTTCCTATATCGCAGCAAGCTAAGGCACGTTCACAACAAGTCAGAATTCCAGGACTCAATTTTTCTGATGCTCTATTAAAAATACATAGACACGGTTGATCATCTTTTTCATGTTCTTTCTTCTATGAAAAAACCCCAAAACCTAAAATAAAACTTTTTAGCATTATTAAGCCTGTCCTGTGTGAAAGATTGCAGCATTATATCCAGCTAGGCAGAGAGGTGTTGTGGTCATCTCGCTGAGGGTATAGAGATTACTGTCACACTGAGAATTATGTACCAGCCACACTGCATTCACCAGCAATCCAATAAGCTAGACCTGCTCTTCCCCATTCCTGCATGCAAGCATTTTCTGAAAAAAATACCATAGTGTAAGGTTCTGACGGGAGCATTACAGAAGTATCAAAACTACTTGGAGCATGGCACACTTGCAACTCTGTATTCCTTTTTTTTTTACAAGTTTAAAATAACAATGCAGTGAAGGTGTGTAAGATCAGTAACACGATGCATTGCCCACTCAGTGGGCTGGGACATATCTGCCTCCACTGCCTCCAGCTTGAGCTGTGCCAGCTGAAGGGGCTGTGCCCAGCTGCTCATCACCTGGCAAGTCAGCGGGAGCTCCCACATGGAGATCTGCCAGCTGATCCAAGGGTCGGTAACACCCACCATGTGGGTGCTGATGAGCAGATGCAGATGCACGAGGGTGAGGAAGCCTTTCAACCTTTGCTGAAGGCTGGGAAGGTTATATACGCACAGCCTGTGGTCCACTGCATGACTGTGCATGGATGGGTGTCTGTGCTTGTCAAATCTTCTGATTCTTATCCTTGAATTGGATGAAAATTTGGAGATATGAGTTAAGAAGAAGAAATAAGAAACCTCAGAGGTAAAGTTGTTGGACCTGATATACATAGCAGCAGATGCAAGAGTTGTTATGCAGCCAGGTTATATGTTCCAGCATCTTCTTTTGGTCTTGAAGTCTAGTAAACCTATGGACAAAACACTTGAACTTTTCTTTGTGGAGTCACACAAAGCATTTACAAAAAACTAAAGGCAACTTCTAGCAAAGTAAATAAAACCTGTATCAGAGGTTTCCAATTCACTTTACGGCTTAAGGTGTTAAAAATTGGACTAATTGGAACACTATGAAGAGATTCACAGTGCAGTGAATGACTGAACAGGTCTGAAAATGGCATCTGGAATTAAAAGAGATAAATTAATGTTGGGAATGTTTGTGGCTTTTTCTTTCTGTGTCTGCCTACGAAACAGCTGTGAGACTTCTTTGTCTTACTGTAATGTTCTTTGTGGTGATTGTGTGCTGTGGGAAAAGCACTTTCCTGGCATTTCCAACATGTTGGATGGTGGCAAGTGATGCTACCAATTGCCAGTTCAGTGTGAGTATGGTTATACTTCCTTCCTTCCCCACAAATCTAGATTCAGGTCTTTCCTGGAATAACAGGTGCCAGTGTTCCAAGTCCCTAATTTTTCACTGTGATGGATGGCTCCTGCTGGGAAGTGAACCAGGGCTATGGTAATATCAGATATCTCAATAGCATTCCTCCAAGGTACAGTAAATGCCTGCAGTGCCTGCTTTGGCTCTTGCCATCCAAAACTGTCTGTTAACAATGCACATAATTACACAAATAACGTTGGCAGATACAGAATATATATTCCTGTACAGTAATCTTAATCCAGATACTAGAATGGGAGAAAGTTAGCTCTGCATTTAATTTTTGGTTCTGCCACAGATCTCCCTCAGATGAGACACATTGTCTACCCTGCGGTTCAATTCCCACCTTTGTAAAATAGAACTAATATTTTCACATCTCTCTGAGATGATATCAGGCACAGTGCAAGGCAAGATAATGTCAATTAATTTCAAGAAAACTGGTATGTCTTGAATATCCACTGCAACACATGACCACACAAGGCTGCTAGATGGAAGACAACATGTATAATTCAACTTTGAGGAGCACTATGGAGAGTTATAATAATGTTACAAGTATTCTTTTAGGTCCACAACTAAATTAGACTAAGGTCAGCGATCTCTGGATCAAAACTAAATTAGACTAAGGTCGGGGATCTCATAACATATATGGTGTTAACACTTGACACGGGGTTTTTTCTTTTATGAAAATATATATAGATCAGGAATAAAATCACCAGCTCTCTCAGTGTATGTTGACAAAATAATTCTCTAAAGTGATTCCACATCTCATACATATGAAGCTTCAGAAATAAGAAAAGAAACACCCATAACTCAAATCAGCCCTCTATTTATCTGTGGGTTTCAGGACCAAATTCCTTCAACTAAACAGTAGACACTGCCTGATTCAGGCCACAGATACACTGAATTGCCTTCAGGGTGCTTATTTGTCTCTTCTGACCAAGGAGGAGACATTTGATGACTATATGCCTAACTTGAGTACCAAAACCTAAGGAAGGTAAATATATTATGAATGAATATATAAATATTTTTACTATTTTGGACCGGTTACCTAGGGCAAAATTAAGCCTTCTTCCCTTGCTCTCTAGCTTAGACTAATTAATCTACACTCAGAAATACTGTAATTACCCCACATTTATCTGAAAGAGACCCAATATCTCCTAAAATCATAAATCACTAAATACAAATCACTGTCGATAAAGCCCTGTTCAGTGTGCATATTTTGCATCCTTCTGCCTGGGACACCTTTTAGCACTTCTTGCAAGAAAAGCTCCTACAAATAATAAGGAATATTGAAACTCAATATAATGGCAAGAGATACAACGGTATCACCAAGAGGAAAAGTATTGACACCTGGCAGTGTGCTTCTTCCTTTATCATGCCTCTGTTTTCACATGGCCAAGAATTGAATTTGTTGTTTTGAGTTAAGACCCAGCTGAGCTCTCTAGCAAAAATTCCTCTCTGACAAATTCTCCCTCTATTCACATCATTTAGTACCTTATCTCTAAGGTTGCTGGAGGACTTAGAGGCTTAAAGAGATCTTTTCTTTTAAGATAATGAACTGATGATGACGACAATCATGATGATGAGGGTTTTGTATACACATAAAGGACATTGAGATATCCTGGTAGCCAACACCTAGTGGAACACTAGATGAAGAGATAAGGGAAAAAGAGATGACCCTATAGTTAGGTTAGTTCAGCTGACATCTATTTCATGCAAGATGTGCAAGAAAACTTGTTCAGATTATGTCCTCGATAGAAAATGCCTAAATGCCCTTCTGCTATTACTCTTTAAAAACTAAAGTTTTGGAAGAAAAAATCTGAGTGCAAGAGTCAGCTGACAGTACATGCTTACACTGTTCATTCTGGAGCTCCTCACAAAAGCCTGCCTTGTGACCAAAGGAAACCAGCAGACCGAACTAAGCATCACTAAGAATGTTAATTTTTCTCATGACTCGGTTTTCATCACTTTTCCATCATATGTTTTCACCTCCTTTTCCATATTAGCACTATTAAGTTCTGATAAGACCGGATTCTGTGCAGTCACAGCACATTAAAGTTCATAACGTCAATAATGAATTTAAGTATCTGTCATCCAATGCTGTTTTATGAGAACTCTAAGCTAGACAGACTACACAATATTGCAAGGACTTTTACTAACCTTGGGGTGGCACACTCCCAGGAAGATACACTCTCCCAGGAAGGCATACAAATATGGTTTTTCTGCGGTCATCCCTCTCCGACTGCAACAGGCTGAAATACCTGCAACATTTACTCATAAAGTCACAGTGACAACAGCTCTGTTAGACTCAAATCCATGTGCTGGAAATAAAACGGAGGTCAGGGCATTGTTTATCAGCTATTTTAACTAGAGATCAGTTCATCTAAAGAATGCTGTAATTTTCCACTGGTTTCTACAAGGATGGGAATTACTTTTTTTCTCAGCACAGCCCTGCATCACTCTGTGATCCTGTGAGCATAATCCCTTGGCACTAAAGCCTCTTATTGACCATGCAGTAAACCTGCTCTGTAAGCATCAGAAAAGGGAAATAAAAGATGTTCCAGATTTGTATTTGACAAAATATGACACTGAAATCAATTAGACGTTTCCAGATCAATGGGGGCTTCAGTCAATAAACCTCCTGTCAACACAATGTCTAGCAGACCTGTTGACAGCACTCGAAAGCTCCTGATTTAAAATCTCTTTTGGGGCTGTTATTAAAGCGGTTACTTAGTTCCTTATCTGTTTGCTGCTACTCGCAGACATCATTTGTGGGGGCAGCCTGAAGGCCTTGACTGAAAGTTTTGGCTGTTGCACATGAAACTTGGAGGTTGCACATAAAACTTACAAGGTTTGAGACTTTTTTGTTCAGGATTTACAGGAGGAAAATAAAAGCTTATGAGATTTTGCTTCAGAAGACAGATGCTGTTAAGGAGTATCATTGTCTTCTGTAGTTGGGGGCTGTGGCATTCCTGCAGTCCAAAGGCTGAACTTCATCTTCGTTTAATTAACCCAAAGCCAAATACTGCTGAAAATATTTGCAGAATTCGAAGAAGTTTCCTTCCAGAGTCAGCCAAGTAATTCTAGGAACCTGCTGCATCCTAAGGTCTTGATTCAGCAAGATAAGTAAGCAGGAATTAATTTATTCAGCATTGAATTCATTGCTAAACTGAAGTTCAGAAGCTATCAGAGAATTTAATTCCTGAAGGATTGAGGCACTGAATTCTGCATCAGACAATAAGGACCAGGGTAGAATCAGAAGAGAGTTCACAGGTTCCAGTTACCATGTGGGCTGCTGAAGCCTCTGACCTTCCTGAAGGGCAGGAGGGAGAAGTTTCTGTGTGCCCTGAAAGCAGCGTCAGGCAGGACTAACATCTACCTGTCCACCACAGATGAATAAGCTCTCCAAACACAGGCTTTTCTAGGGAGAGGAATTTACACAGCTCAGCTACTGCTGAATGTGCTTTGAACTGCTTTGAGCAATACAGACCCACACTAGTGATGAGCTGCTGTTCTTTCTTTAAGACAAATCAATTCACATTCCTCCTGGCTTTATTTCAGGTGTGTCCCAATCTCTGTGTCAGCAGGACCCTGGGGCGACCCATGCCAGTAAGCCAGCATGTTGTGTCTGCTCTGCCGTCTGCCTACATCTCCCATGGTTCCAACAGTCTGTGTCTTTCTGCAACTCTCACAGCCTGGATGCGGGGCCCTGTTTTGGAGGCTGTCATGGTGAAGAGCTTGATGAGCATCTGTTTAGCTAGTGCTACTTTTACATGGAATACAGTTACTTGGAAAAGCCAAATGCTTCACGTTAAGTTACAAATCAAATCAGATCTCTTCCTTCTTGCCAGTGAGCAACAGTTCCTGGAGTTTTCTGAGCTGGTTAAACTCTGGTACTGACGAAGCAGTATCATGCCACTCAGAAGGGCAGTATAAGATTGTCAGAAGGTCAGTATGGGCCCAAAGTCCATGCAGGTCAGTTAGGGTTACTGGGTTAGCTGGTCAGTTATCTTTATCTAACATTACATTATTATACGTGAAGGAAAGAACGGGCAACTATTCAGTGATATGCTCCAACCCATCCCTGGCTTACAGGAATTTGTGGTACAGGAACATTTCAGGTCAGACATGCTGCCTGTGTAGTTAAATCTCAGGTGTTTTTTTCCTACTGATTTGTCCATCTGCTCTTGAACTCACCCATCCTTTTGGAATGCGCACATTCTGGGGCAAAGAGTTTTATAAACTTTTAGTATTCTGTTTGTGGAGTCTCCCTTTCCCTTTCATTTTCAGCATCTATCTTTATTACGATTATTATTATTATTATTCATTTTGCTTTGAAAAACTCTTAATTTAGAATTTCAGCATAGTTGGTAAATTTTTTAGGCTGAGGTAGAAGAGTAACATGAGTGTGGAATATCACTGTAATTCTCTGATTATTTTCCTGTATTTACTTTTTAGCTGTACAGCCCTAAGCCATTGTCTGTACAATTTTTGATACAATTTATTGAGATACTCACAGTGTCTGATGCTTTCATATAAGACTTGGCATCTGAGAAATGGGATCTTTGATTACTTGCTTCTTTCTTGTGTTCCCTCATGACTTTCAAGTGTTGAGGCTTGCTGTCCTCATTGTAAGGAAAAGTTTTAAAACGCAACTTTAGGACACTCCGGGCTTTGGAGAACCCAGCCCACCAGCTTAAAACGCTACCTTAATTTTAACTAATAAAATAATAATAATTCGTCCCTTGGGTGGCATCCCTCCCTTCCACGTTAAGAACATCGCTGCTGCGAGGCACCTCGAGCGCGGGAGCCGGCAGGTGGGTGCCNCCCGTGCCGTGCCGTGCCGTCCCGGAGGGGAGGGGGCGCAGGAGCCGCGCCGTGGGTGCGCGGCCGCTCGCACCGCACCCCGGCCGGGGCAGCGTGGGCAGCCCGAGTTTCCGTGGGGCAGGGCCGGCCGCGGCAGGCAGGTCAGGGAGGGCCGGAGCGGCCCCCCCGCCCCGCTCCGCCCGTGCGTGTGTTTGTGTGCGCGCTGATTACAGTAATTTTGAGGGTGATGTTGCAACGGGGCAGAGTGTGCGGGGCGGCCCGTGCTGAACTTTATAACGCTCCCGCATGTCAGCCGCCCTCGATAGTGCGTCCATAAAGGGGTCAGCCGGAGCGCCGGCCGGCCTCGCCGCCCTCGCCGCCCTCGCCGCCTCCCTCCTGCCTGCGAGCCGCCCGGCCAGGAAGGGGAGTTATTCGGGATTGCAGCAGCGGCCGGGAGCGGGAGCCCAGCCACAGCCTCCGCGCCGCCGCGCCGCGCCCGGGGTCCCGGCAGGCAGCAAGATGAGGGGCAAAGAGGAGAAGTCGTCGCTGAAAGGTGGGTTCACCGCTCCGCCCTGGCAGGAGAACTGTTCTCCACGGGGAAAAGAACCCTCCCAGCATCGTGGTCCCCGCGCAGCGATGCACCGGGTGCGTGCGGGGGACAGCCGAGGCAGCGCTCGGTACGAACAGAGGCCAGGTGACTTGGCGAGAGCAGCGGAGCCCTTGCAAAAACACCGACGCAGAGCGGCGGCGGGAACGCTGGCGCTGGTGCAGCCGGCTGGAGCGGGGGAAGCTTGCGGGCGGCGTGGGGGGCCGCGGCTGAGCCGGGAGGACGGCAGTGGGTGTCAGCCTCTGGCAAGCTGTGCAGAACTGAGGGTGGATTGTGCTGGAGACTGCCCGCGGGCTGGGAGCTGCTTGCCTCTGCGCACAGCTGGCAGGAACGTGCCGGGGGGCATCGTCGTGGAGCCTGGAGATGCCGGAGGGCAGCGGGCAGGGACTCTGGTGACCCTCCAAACTGTGGGTCTCGAATAGTTTTTAACACCAGTACTCTGAAAACAGTACGAAGCGGCAGAGAAAACTGTCTGCGTCTCTTTCGATCTATCAAGCGGGTTTTTTTGAGGATAGTTTTGAATCCCATTTCGAATCCCATACTTCATTGTGGGGTTGTTTTTTCGTTTGTTTGATTTTGGTTTTTTGTTTTTGTTTTGTTTTTATTTGTTTGTTTGTTTTGGTTTTGGTTTTTTGTTTTGCTTTTTTTTTTTTTGTTCTCCACTTACATTAATGAGGGTGGCAATTTCTGTGTGCAAAAGAGTGAGGAAAGCCACAAGTGGGAGAGCCTAGAGTCCCGCCAGCTGCAGTCCGCATTTCCTTGCTTCTCCCGTCGCCGCTTCCTTCCCTGGCGCCGGCTCCCTTCCACTTCCCCGCACCGGGACGACGGGGCCGGGCAAGGGCCCCTTGCTCCGGGAAGGACACCGGAGGCTCGGAGCGGAGCCGACAATCCTCCCTCTTTGCTTGCTTTGCTCCCTATAACGCTTTTGCAGCAATTTTTAAAGACCTGTGCCCAGCTCGGAGGGGTCTCTCCGGGTCACCCGTCTTGCTGGTGGAGGTGAGCCTTTGACTGCTGCCGTGCTTGCCATCCCCCCCCCGAGGCGGAGGGTACCGACATCTGCCAAGGGATGCCGCCCAGCGGCCGGCAGTGGTTATGGGGGGAGGCAGCAGCAGCGGGTACAGACAAAAAAAATAAAAGAGTAAAAAGACGGTCTCCGGGCGGGGGGAGGACGGGGGCAGGTTGCAGCTGGAGCCGCTGGCCGCAACCCAGCGCCCTTCGTTCAGACAGCGAGGCGAAACACGCGCATGAATAACAACACCCCGTCGGGTGGAAAGTTCCAGCCGCCTGTAGGGCGCAGGAGCTCGGCACCCCCCGAACCTGTGCCAGGGCTGCGAGCGGGGATGCGCCCCGGCGGGGGAGCCTGGCGAAAGGCCGTGATACCCTGCTCCCCACGGCAGGAGGGCCGTGGCTGCATCCCTTCACCCTGGGCTTCGTGCATGCACCAGCGCTCCTGGTGTGCCCCCGGCGCGCCGGCAAGGAAGCGATCGAGCCATTAAATCCCGGGTACACGGTGTTCCCAAATGACCGTGTACAGTAAAAATCTGCAGAGCGG
>VWZS01010216.1:982201-1034445 GCA_013397075.1 Rhabdornis inornatus | reverse complement strand
TACTGCACTTGTCCAGCCCTCCGTCGTCTCCCCACCTTTTCTAGAAGCAGATTTCTGCCCTCTCCTCCAAGTTCAGGGAGCGGATTATTTTTTCCCCCGTTGTTTCCCTTTTTGGCATTAAAAAAATACTTTTTTTCTCTCCTCTTAGTTATGTCCCAGCCAGGATCAGGGCAGTGCACAGAAGGGACATTTGTTTGTTTTATTGAAAACCGGGCAGGAAATTTTGTTCTTCTGAGTCACTACGGCTCCTTCAGGGAAACGTCAGCGCCCCTTATCGCCGCTCACCCTGTGCGGCGGGACCGACAGCGGACGCAGGCTGCGGGTTGGTGGGGGGCACACCCACACTTTCGGAGTAAGCGGTCGTCCTAAAGACAGAGCCAGATTTCAACTTTATATAACCGTAAAATAAGTAGGGCCGGATAAAAAAAGGAGGGGATAGGGAGAGAGAGAGAGAGAGAGAGAGAGCCGGGGTTACGGGAGTTTGCTGTCAAGGGGAAAAAAAAAAAAAAGGATTTCATGCGTTTGCCTGTGGATGTTCGGCATCCTGAGGCAAGGTGCTGCGGGGGTGCTGTGGGGGAGCTCCCCTGAGGGCTGCGCCCAAGGTAGGGTGGTGGTAAAGGCAGCGACGATTGCCTTCCCCTCCCACCCTCGACATTCCCCGAGGCGGCCACTGGCCGCCCCCCAAAGGACGTCGAGGGGGGTGCGATCGTCGCCGCCCCGCCCCAGTCCCGCCCATCACCGCCGCCACTTAAACGCCGCCGGGTGCTTCGCCGAGTCAGTGCGGTGCTGGGAGCTGGTGGTACTGTGCGCTTGCCGTTTAGCCCCCTCTCGCTTCAAAATGACCGTGAAAGCAGCTGAAGCGTCTGGTCCTACCTTGACTTACTCGAAGATGAGGGGGATGGTGGCCATCCTCATCGGTGAGCGGCGTAGGGGCTTCTTCGGAGATGCTCAAGGGGCTGTGGTTTTTCTGTCAGGGGGGCTTAACGATTTTCTTTCTCCTTTCCTTTTACCTTATAGCTTTCATGAAGCAGAGAAGAATGGGACTAAACGACTTCATTCAGAAGATAGCCACCAACTCCTATGCATGCAAGCAGTAAGTATCAGAAATTTTGGGGGGATTTCGGTCACAAATATCAGTAGATATTGCGAGATCTAGTTTAAAAGTAATGTTTACTGTAATTCCTCTGGCATTACTGTTTCGGAAGAGTTTATTTGTGTTGTTGAGGTGTTACTCACTTCGCAACAATCTCCGTGAGTTGGGTTTGGAACAAATAAGTCAAAGATTTCTAGTGACCAGTCCCTATTATGTACTGTATTTAGAGTAGAAGTAAATTTCTTTGTATGATGGAACTTACTGCCTCTAGAAAAATTTTACTCCATAAATCGAATAGATTGTTTTGATTGCCTTCTGTAGTAGGCGCAACCAGAACTCCTCTTCAGCGATACGTGCTTGCCCTCTGGCGGAAAGATTTGCCTGCTGCTCCTGGTAACTCTCCTAATCATGTGCTCTCTTATCTCCTTGCAGCCCTGAAGTTCAGTCTATCTTGAAAATCTCTCAGCCTCAAGAGCCCGAACTTATGAATGTTAATCCTTCTCCTCCGGTAAGTAGATTTTACTCAGCGTGACGTTTTTAGAACATCAATTCAGCCACTAATAGAAGTGTAGCGAAATTAGCCTCATGAGTATTGCATTAGTACATCTCAGTAGCACACTAATGTAAACAAGAAAGAGTAATCGGGTCAGTCTGAAACTTCTGCTGTTTCAAACATGAACAAGCAATGTTTAAAAAGTGTTTGGAGTTGTTACATCATTATGGAATGTGTCTAAGACTTCAACAACCACTTCTAAGTAAACCATGGTTGTTTTCTTATGCAGTACCTATTAGTTTAAGATATCTGTTAGAGATCAAGTGTTAGTGACAATAACAGTGATAATCTTTTATTTTCAAGGTCACTTCATTTATGCTTTTAAAAAAGAGTAATTGTTGGGACTCTTACTGCTGAACTGCTTTAATGAATGTGGTATCTGTTTATTTTTCTAGCCCAGTCCTTCACAGCAGATTAATCTCGGCCCATCATCCAACCCACATGCCAAACCATCAGACTTTCATTTCTTAAAAGTGATTGGAAAAGGCAGTTTTGGGAAGGTAAGCGTAACTTTTTTTTCATTTAAATTTATTTGCTCTTGAGCTCTTCTACGAAATACCGGAGAGTGGGGTTTGTACTGCCTTTAGTGAATGGTGATCACTTAAACCAAACATGAACATATCCTTCTGCCCAGAGTGGGGAGAGGGACCAGGAGCAGGGACACTGCATTGGAATGAGTCACAGAAGAGCCAGGGAATTCAGTTCACTAGTGCTGTGAAGAATAGAATACTTTGCTTTTGGAAGAGAAAGAAACTAGACGTAGTATCTTTGGGCTAGATTAATCTGCCAGAATGGTAACAGTGCCAGGCATTTCCAGTAAAGGGCATGCACATTGAATCTAGAGGGATGTGGCAGTGCTCAGCAGCTAATGTAAAGGCTTGCTGCTGGTCGTGTTTACAAGTTGTTCTGTATTTCAGTATTGCTCAGTTCTGGAATTTTATGCACTTTCAGGTCCTCCTTGCACGGCATAAGGCAGAAGAGCAGTTCTACGCTGTTAAAGTCCTGCAGAAAAAAGCAATCCTGAAGAAGAAGGAGGTAAGCTGCCCTTCACAATGCCATTGTAATGCCCATCAGAAACATTTTTACTGCTACTACTAAGCAAGTGTACTAAATATCAATGATTTCTGATGTTTTCAGGAGAAGCATATTATGTCAGAGCGCAATGTCTTGCTGAAAAATGTGAAACACCCCTTCCTGGTCGGGCTTCACTTTTCCTTCCAAACTGCAGACAAATTGTATTTTGTCCTGGACTACATCAATGGTGGAGAGGTAAGCAGTAAGAAAATTAAATAGTATTTCCTATCGTGTGCATAGTGGTAGGATAGATATTTTCACCCTTCCTTTTAAATACAAAAAAGTCATGTAGGAGAAGTTACTAGATTGAATATTTCTGCCTGCCAAGTTTTGAACTACCAAAGGATCGTTAGGCCATTTCCTGCTATTGTTCTCCCTTGCTATATATGTTGAGTCTAATTAAGTGCATTGTTAACAGGCTTTGGCGCCGTTTACACAACTTTGTTCTCTCTGTCTCCTGTAGTTGTTCTACCATCTCCAGAGGGAGCGTTGCTTCCTGGAGCCGAGAGCCCGATTTTATGCTGCTGAAATTGCCAGTGCACTGGGCTATCTGCACTCCCTGAACATTGTTTATCGGTGAGCAGCCTTTTTCAGTTTGTTGTACAGAAAGACATGTGCTTTATTAAATAAGCATTGAAAAGCTCAGCCCAGTAGGAGCTTGGAATTGCTTTTAATTTTGTTGTGGCTTAGTGAACTTCTGTAAACAGCTGCACCTAAAATATTCTCACTGCAGCTCCTCTAAACATCTTCTTTCATCTCTTCCTACAGAGACTTGAAGCCAGAGAACATCCTGCTTGATTCACAGGGGCACATTGTCTTGACTGACTTTGGACTCTGCAAAGAAAACATAGAGCAGAATGGCACAACCTCCACCTTCTGCGGCACACCAGAGGTACGTACAGCCAGCGCCCCACTATCAGATCAACAGCAAGAGCTGTTCCCATCAGTGAAAACTGACCTCTCCCATGTGTATGTAAGGCTGGTTACATGAGCAGGGGGCATTATGGGCCTTCTAATACAGGGCTGCCAGTGAGGACATGTAGGATACCTGGAGCTTGCTGAGCAGGAGAGAGCAGCTCTCAAGCTATCTGCCTGTTTGTAAAAATATTGTATCTTTCCTTTAGCTTAGCTATTGCTGGGATTCAGTAAGCTGCTTTTATTCATGAATGGGGAAGCTTTCTTGATTGTAAAGATCCCTATGGCTCACATGGCTCTTTCCCTTCCCTTACACAGTATCTTGCTCCTGAAGTTCTCCACAAGCAGCCCTATGACCGGACTGTGGACTGGTGGTGCCTTGGAGCAGTCCTGTATGAGATGCTTTATGGCTTGGTAAGCAACAGATCCTTCATGACGGATCAAACTAGCTTACTCGACCTTTCCCCACAAGAAACCCCATGCCTGCCTGTCAGCCTCATTAACTCCCCCTTTTCTGCTTCCCACAGCCACCCTTCTACAGCAGGAACACTGCAGAAATGTACGACAATATCTTGAACAAACCCTTGCAGCTGAAGCCAAATATTACCAACTCAGCCAGACATCTCCTGGAAGGCCTCTTGCAGAAGGACAGGACAAAGAGACTCGGTGCCAAGGAGGACTTTGTAAGTGCAAACTGGCCAGTGCCCACATACAGTGTGGGAGGATGACTGGGCCATACCATACTTTTTACATTAGCTTGGGTCTGAATTAATCTATTTTTCTCTCTTAACAGATGGAGATTAAGAATCACATCTTCTTCTCCCCAATTAACTGGGATGATCTCATTAATAAGAAGATTACACCCCCTTTTAACCCAAATGTGGTACGTATCACTTCTAATTATAGAGTGCATGGAGAGTGTCTTTTTACTCCTTGTCTTTGTGGGGTGCCCAGGAGCCAGGGGCAAGTGTCTGGATGGCTGTGTTTGGGGAATGCAACTTTCCTTCCCCTGTGTCTGTCCAAACAAAGTTAATAATAGATGGATCGTTAACAGAAAGTCAATTATTACCTAAATTTAGCTGGTATTTTTGTTGTCTCACATGCTTCATTTGCTTGGCAATTTTATAATAATCCCCAGCCTCCCTATTTTACCAAAGGGCAAGTTAAGGTATAGAGAGCAAGTAGCTTCCCTAGGGCAGACTTGCAATTGACTTGTCAGATACTAACATATAAAGTGAGGGATGAGGTTGTGGAGGTTGTTCTCCATTGTTTCCTGAGCATTTTATAAACTTCATTTAACAACTAGGAGATCAAAGTCCTCCCCTGCAAACTACTGTGTGGCAGTGGCATATTTGCATTTAGCTTCTGTTGCATCAGCTTAGTGGGAGTGTAGCCATACTAAATGAAATCATCTTGTTTTTAGTGAGACAATGTGCAACAGGATACTAAAACTGTCAAAGGCTGTTAAAACAGTGGGCCTGAGGTGGTAACACTGAGTTTCCCGTACAAGGGTGCTTGTCTCCATATTGAATTGCGCACTCACAAAATATTTGGGTCTAAATTCCTTTTCTGCCCTTTCCACAGAGCGGCCCCAGTGACCTGCGACACTTTGATCCGGAGTTTACAGATGAGCCGGTTCCTAACTCCATTGGCCAGTCCCCAGACAGCATCCTCATCACTGCCAGCGTCAAAGAAGCTGCTGAGGCTTTTTTGGGCTTCTCATATGCCCCACCTGTGGACTCTTTCTTGTGAACGTTTTTCTTTTATTCTTTTTTAATAATAATAACAACTATTATTTTTTGTTTGGCCTTCTGGTGGAACTGCCAGTTGACCAGTCACCTTGAAAGAGAATTTGCACATTTCCACCATGGCAGCTTTGCAGCCTTAATTTCAACTACACTGTTTGCTGGAAGCTTTTTTGAAGAGCACATCACTCTCTAAATGAGCTTTACAGGCTTTTCATTTCCATTTGTTCTTCCCCCAAAGTGGTGCTGTCTCCTTGGGAAAGAAAAAACAAGAGTGACTGCTGCCATTGACTGCTACGGCAGATCGTAGGAGTAAGAACAAGCGGTTTTGTAATCATGCTTGAAAAGCCTTGCCTGAAGATCTATCTGAACGTGATAAGGATTTTATGAAATGTGCCTTTTTTCTGATGAGATCTTGTGAGCTCCAAAGCTTTCCCTGTTGCAGAGTGTGTTTCTCAGTTCATTTATGTGGGTTTACTATGTGAACAAATGGTATGCGTGTGGCCTGCGTACTACAGATGGACTTAGTTTAAAGCATCAGTGTGACACTTGCAGGATACCACAATGTGGGGCATTGTTTGTTTCTTCCATATTTGGAAGATAAATTAAGTGTAATTTTGAAATTTCTTTTGTAAATCTATACTGTCAACTAAAATTATTGAAATGGGCTCACAATTACTTGTATCCAAATGCTTGAAGAAAGCATTGCTGCTATGAAAAAAGATTTCTATTTTTAGAAAGGGTTTTTATGGACCAAAATGCCCCAGCTGCAGTCGGTCAAAGCTGTTGGTTTCTTTTTTTTTTTTTCTCTTTTAGTTTAAAAGATCATCTGTAAAATGGGCATTATTTATGGTCTTGGGGTTTGAGGGATTTTCATTCCTGATTGTATGTATTGTAAAAAAGATCTGTACATTCAGTTGTAACTCTAGATGTATATTTAAACTTACAGACTTACTTGTAATGTATACCATCATTGTAATGTAATATAATTAACATGGTTATATGTATCATATTTTTTGTGACCAAACCCATAGGTTTGCAGTAAAATCCTGAAAAATACTTCCATAAACTGTCTTATTTTAAAACAAAGGTTTTAGCAAGGTTTCAAAAATGAAAAATAAATCCAAGCTGCCAATCAGCTAAGATAATTTTGCTTAGGTGTGTGATGGTTATTCCATCAAACTCCACCCATAGAAGTCTTACCATAGATGCAACTTGGCAAAGTACATAGATACGACTTGGTCTTCCAACTGTGGGTGTTAAGAGTGGTTGTGTATCAGGGTGGGTGTTCTCTTGTGGTACAAATGCTCCCATTTCCCCAAAACTAGCTTCTCTGCCTCAACCAAAGCAAAGGTACTGGTCTCTGGTGTGCATAAAGCACAGATATACTTGAATTATGTCCTTAGGTAACAAAGACTGATGTTTTAGGATGGTGTTGTGGACATATACTAGAAACAGTCTATGATGAGATGGATGGAAACAGCTCCTATTGGAAGTCCATCCTGGAGCATCTAACCTCACTGCTGTGATGTGGGGCAGTGTACTGTACCCTGAGTTTACCAGCATTTCAAAATCTATCCAGGAGCTGGGTTTCACCCACTGCTCATATGCTTGAAGCTGGGGTAAAACCAACTAAACTTAAATAATTTTTTGTTACTGAGTACTGCTACCAGATGGCCTGTAAGAGGGACTTCTGGCCAAGAAGTAAGATAACCACTTCTGGGGTGATCCTATTCAGTTTCTTTTGTGTGGTGATGTATGGCTTTTTTTCTCTGAGGATCTTCGCATCTGCACCTTCTTTATAGCTCTCATTATCCGTTGGGTACTTCAGTTGGTGGTCTTAGCAATTCTGAGAATCCTAATGAGCAGTTGCTGAGAAAAGTTGGATAGTCAAATGTTGCTCAGGCTGCTGCAATAACAGCAGTGTAAGCAGATCTCTAATAGGGGTGGTATTTCTGTTCATTACATTTCTGAGATAAAAGCCTGCAGTAATTTTCCAGCTTTTATTATCTGTTCGATGTAGGAACAGAAAAACGTGTATGGCTTTAGCTATAAACTGTTTCTGGGAGACCACACTCAGAGCTCAAAATGCTAATTTATAGCAGCCAAGAAACCTTTCAGATCCCATTATTATCTGAAAGAGATGCAGTCACCTCCCCCTCAAACTCCCAACAAACTCTGAAATTCATGCATTCAAAAACTCTTTGAATAGTGTACTGACAGGCTCTGCAAAGTCTTCCACTGCTATGATGTCCCTGAAACATCTTTTGTGCTGATGACTTGTAGGCTAGAGTTGTTAAAATACATAGTGGTAATTTGTCTCTACAGAAAATGAAACTCTACTTGCTAAGCAATGAAGTTGTGCATTCACATTATCTTTGCCTCACATTTCCCAGTCATGAGCAAGGTGTTGCGTGCAGATACACGAGCAGAGAACTGCAGCTCCAGGGTAACAGAACATTAAATACCGCCTCTCGTTTTCAAGGAAAACAACCCACTGCAGTAATTAATAACGAAGTATAAAACTTCAGTGACTCAAAGGTGTACATCATGTGCTTTTCATCTCTGCCAAGATGTAGGGTATTATTTAAATGGGTTCCTTTTAAAAAACAATGTCTGATTGTAATTCTAACTGTTCTACCATGCGTAGGCTTATTATGCTGCTGCTGCTCTTTGCAAAAGTCTGCAATTGCTAGCAATGAATATTCAACACATGCTGCCTCAATTGTTTAGTGTAGAGAAGGGGAAAAAGTTGTCCATGATTTTAGTCTTGCTGATTTTGATGTATTACAGCCAAGACTGTAGAGAGAATCTGCAGAAGTCAGCTAGGTTTCGGGTTTGTTGTTTTGTTTGTTTTACGGAGTTCCGTGTCTATAAGGTCTATATTTCCTTTAGAGAAAAGTCTCTGCACTGAGAAGCAAAGGGCTAGGATTCCTGAAATCAGGTGACATAGGTGTTATGAGCTATTTTGACTAAGATCTGAATCTGTATTTTAATTTCACTCATTTGTAAAGTGGATGTAGTCATCCACACTTTCTGCTGGTGGCAGTGTTGTAACCACCACCAGCTTGGATAGCTTTATTTAGCAAAATGGTAAATGCAACTAAACTTCAAACACTTATTATATTTTACTCTGCATACAAGCATGGTTGGGCTTTCATATGCTGTTTGGGTGGAATGTATTGATAACACATGCAAAATATTTAAATAGGTAAATGCAGATGTCTCACGTAGTGCATGCTACTTATCTCCATGTACCAAAAGCCACGAACCGTTTCATGTGACTTAGGGAGATAAGAGAAATCTCTTAGTGGCTATTTTTCTTGTGCTTCTTATACTCAGCAGGCTGGAGGACAGACCGGATCATAAGCAAATTAAGCAGGAGGTTCCTGTCTCTCCCCTCAAAAATTCTTAAAAAGTAGTTTAGGCCCACCCTCTATAGACTTATAACGAGCCTGGAGAAATTAATGGAAAACAACAAGATTCTAGTACAGCCTTGCATCTCTAGTGAAACATTTCTACAGACAGATGCTAAAAATGAGGGACGCTGCTCAGAAAGAGCCTTGGCCAGTGGCCCTAATTCAGCGTCTTACCTGGGGTACCTAAAGGCAGGTTGAGATGAATCTGGGCCCATCTGGACTCTTCTAAAAAGAGAAATTAAATAATGCATGACATTATGCTCCTATTTAACTACAGTACCAGCTCTACAGATGTTTATGTGATACTATGTGGCTGTAGTTACCCTAGTAGGGCTGGTATGACAGCTTACAGTAAAGATGCTTTCTGATGCTGCCCACAGTTGCAGTTTCTGCTACGAAGGCCTACATTTCAAGATTGGGATAAAATTTTCCATGCTGGCTAGGCCTGATTATGGAAGACTTCTGCAAAAATGCATCCAAAACATTCCAAAAATGGGGGGGGAATAATCTGAAAAAGAAAGCTTCAAACTATTAATACAGATATGTACAGACACAATTTGTCCAGCAGATTGCTTGAGAGTCCGGTCAGGCTCTGAAAGGAAGGTCTCTTCTTCGAGAGACTGGAATGCGGCAGCTCCTGGCTTTCCTGCACAGGTACGGCGGCACCGCAGTGACAGCGTGCGGTCCCCAGGTGTGTCCGTGTGGTCACCTGCAGCTGTGTGCAGTCCGATCCGCAGCTCCGGGTGCCCGCAAGGCCCGCAGAGAGCGGGGCCGCGCTCCGCGCTCGCTGCGGGCCCGGGCCGAGGGGGACACCCTGTGGTGCGGCCGGGCAGCGCTCGGCTCCCGCCGGGAAAGGGAAAAGGAAAGGCACGGAGGCGCTGCCGTGGGTGGGTGGTGGGAGCTGTCGGAAATCTGGAGCAGGAGGGCGTGGGAGACCGCGCACCTGGGATATGGTGTCCTTCTCCTGCACCTGCATGAGCCATTGGTTCAAGCTGATGCCGAGAGAGGGGGCAGGAGCGATGTTACAGCTGCGGCTCCTCTTGCAGGCAAGGCATCAACCCACGATGAGGGAGGGGCTGCGCTTCTGGAGTTGTGCAGGTCTTACTGAGCCCAGGTTTTCTTGTCGGATTCAATCTTCCTTGTAACATCCCCATCTGGACTCATCTGCCTCTGAGAAGCACCAGGCTAACACAGGAGTTGCCTCCTGAGTATTTTTTGGTGCCTGGATTGCCAGCTGGGTGCTGCTTCTCTCCTCCTCCAGCAGCAGGGATAAGCAGCACCAGGCAAGAGCAACACTGCACTGTGTCCATGTGTCCATGGATGCTTCAGCAGTTCCTTATTTGGAAAGGTTGGACTATTTAGGAACTGATCCACAGCCTTGGCCTGTTGATTTGGCAGGGATCTGTTTACTGAAGTATCTCTCCCCATGGGGGAGGGTGTGAAGAACTTGGTGCTCTGTGGATGGCCTCTCACATGTTGATGAGGAGGAGATATCCCCCAGTTCAGGCCATCTTTTATGAATGTAATATATGAAGCACACAAATAAGTGGTTTATGGGATAAGGCCTAAGCCTTCTTAGACTTTATCCTGCTTTCTCAGTTCTTGTAAGCATCCTTCCCTCTGCGCTTTAGAATATATACTTATGATTCATCTCTAGTGGTTTGGTATTGAGATTTTCTACACTGGTATAGAAAATCCATATACTTACTTTTGAAATCTATGGAAGTATATATCTACTTTTGTAAAGAAGTAATATTCTTTATAGTTTACTGAAGAGTAGAAATCTAGCACACAGTCCTATATATCTTAAAAAATATATTGTAAGTCAGTTACCATTTTTGCTTTTCTCAGGGAAATAAATTTATTAGTTCAGGTAAATGCACATACTACTCTGAAGACAGCTGCACAGCTAATGTCTCCCCGAGTATACAAAAGTATATGCCATACAGAGTAGCTTCCACCTGAGAACTGCTTTATCAATTCAATTATAGATGCAAAAAATAGCGTTTGTATGGATTTGAACAGACGTAATATACACCATACAACCACAGCTAATGACTGATTGTGCTGAAGTGAACACTGAAATACAAAATAACAATGATGTGTGGGTATATAGGGACCTAGTTTTTCTAGAGGGACAAAATAATCCATATACTTCTTTTAAGTAATGACCATGAGACTATGAGACATGCTTAACTGGCTAATGCAAAGGAGGGTCTCAAATGTGACTTCAGTTTCCAGATTTGGGTCCTAAGTTTCTCTATATTCCAGGATCACTTTGGCTTCCAGAGATCAGGTTGCTACTGAGGTTTTATTTTACTGATGTGATGTGAATGATAAACTTGCAGACTTGTAAGAACCATTCCTGCTTAATAAGAGATTATCCAGTTATTAATTTTTCAACTCTGAATATGGAATATCATCTCACTGAGAAACATTGGGCGGCATGTTGGTTAACACTGTATAGCTAAGTTAATTAAATCATACTTCTTGATCAGTATGGGTCAGACCTGAGCATGCAACCTAGTCTCTCTTTACAGCAACTTTCCAGGTACCCAGAGAGAGAAAGTGATCTCACTTGTCTTAAACAGACATGTTGGGTGCTCTGGAAGGGATGGTTTCTTTTCATTGCCTATAAATGGAGTTTTCACTGACTTGTAAATGCAGTTGCTTAAAACAGATTCCTCCTCCCTCTCAGATGATCATTCAGCATGTGCATATTTTGCTCACCATCTATGTGTGTTTAGCAGATCACATCCTAGGCACATGGGATTGATATCAAAAGACATAGAACTAACTGGAAATGATGCAGCTCACTAGGGAGTTGAAGTATTTTACCTCTGCAGATGCTTATAAGCCCTGCAAGCAATTAAAAACATTTAGCAGAGAAAAACTGCATTTGTTTAAAACATGACTGCAAGCCAGAAGAAGGCTTAACAGATTTGACAACCAGCTTCCAAAGCATGGATTTTAAAATTAAGGTTTACAGATGATTAGTGATATACTGCTCCTTATCTTGTGGCCACTACAAAGAAGTATTTCAGCAACTGACAACAAGGACATGAGAAGTAGAACAATCAGCCTATAAAATGGAAAGTGCTGGAGAAGAAATATGAAAAGCAAAAAAATTATTTCTAAAATACTTATCACTGTGGATATCTGCCCGATTATATATTAACAATTTTTAATGTGACATTGCATCTCTTGGCCTGTTGCCATCATGCACAATATTATGACAGGTAATGGCAAGGAGCTGAAAATAGATAAGACACTGAGACACTCCATTAGAAAATCAGCAGAGTAGTTCTTGTGTGAAATGCTGCCAAGATCTACAGGGAGTTATACTAAATCATGTAAACCTATAAACCATTTTTTCATATAACATGAGAGCATCATTAGCAGAGCCATTTAGTTGGCATGAATCAAACAGAACATTTGATGGGGGCCTGTTACCATCTGGGTCAAAAATAATTCACCAACTGTTCATGCTAAAATACTGTGGTTAGTCACTCTGAGCCAGATTTTAGAGCCTTACAACACACAAAGCCCACAGCATATTCAGTCCACTGGGACAATTTACCTGAGTAAAAGTTAATGCTTGTAAGTACCTGCTCTACTGCTGTGTGTACTATAGCTCTTGCTGATACATTCTGATGTGTATTTTTCATATAATCATAGAATCATAGAATGTCTTGGATTGGAAGGGAACTTAAAGATCATCTAGTTCCAACCCTCTTGCCATGGGCAGGGGCACCTTTCACTTGACCAGGTTGCTCTGGGCCCTATCCAATATGGCTGTGAACACTTTCAGGGATGGGGCATCCACAGCTTCTCCGGGCAGCTTCCTCCAGTGCCTCACCACCCTCATAGTAAAGAGTTATGTATTTACTTTTTTCCTTCATTCCAACTGTGCAGCTTCTGTTGCAGTGGACAGGCCAAATGTAAAATGTTTATTGGTTTCCGTGTCACCTTGACTGGAAGAGTCTGGTAAGAAAAACTGCTAACAGTGCTTGCGAATTCCCTCTCTTGCCATTGCTGAGGTGGCTTTTGTTCCTGCTGGAGGCTGTAAAGTAAAACAGGGTCAAGCTGCTTAGGTGCTGTTTTACTCCACATCTGGGTTAGACCAACAGCGCTGATACGTTTCCACAGACCACTGGGCCAAAATAGCAGTTCATTTAACCAAAAGAGAAGGGTCCCATAACACCCCTCCTTTTCATTATTATGGTGCAGAATAATGGTCCAGCATAGGGGTGGTGTTGTAAAGGGGAGCAGAAGAGCAATATTTTGGCAAAAGTGAGACTTTGTCTCAGCACTCTCCCATATGTGTTAAAGCCACTGATGATCACACAGCTGGGCTATGGAAAATCAATCCCTTTGGGTTGTGTGATTGCAACTGGAGGTCAGAGATGCTGACCCAAGGCTGTTGGCAGCAGGACCTTTGTTGTTTTGTTTGTGTACAACCTTATGTGTCAGGCCCCAAAGCTATGGACCACAACAGCCATGCTCCAGCATGCACTTGGAATGTTCATGAAATACTTCCTATGTTTCAGCTATAGCATCCACATGAAGGCTCTGAGAGAAGCAGTGTCATCTTCCACATAAGCATAGATGGAAGATAATCTTCTCCTAACGGTGTTCATGTATCCAAGCTTTTCTTCTTCCTATTATGTAGTCAGGTCTCCAGTCATTTCAGAAATCCAAGAATGCTCATCTTGACTGTATGAATGCCCCTCACATCTTTTAATAAGCTTTTTGATAAGTTTGATAAATATAAATTGCTAAAATTATTTTGGAAACATCACTGATTGTGAAGTATGAAAAAGCAGGGCAAGCTTGATTTTCACCTCTTTCTGTCAGTTTCGTTCTGGCACAAGACTGACTTTATGGAAATTAGCCTGAGCTTCCTGTGCAATTTAAAAAATTTAGTCCCATAACCACTTGATTGAATTACAAGCAGGGTTTTATAATGAAAATATTTTTTGACAGTACGTACTTACCATTTTCTTTTATGGACTGTTTTATAAGACAAATCTAAATTAGACAAACTACAAATATCTACCAAGTGTGAGGAACTGCAAACAGATTACTTGCATCTATCCTCTAGCATTTTATGGATGCACGTGAACCAAGCAGTGACTACTTTTCCCATGTGTAGCCAAGTATATGGTCTCTATTGAGTGTTTTCATTTCAGCTAAGCTCTTTCATCTGTTTGCAGCAAATATACCTTTATGTTATCATATCATCCTGAGAGTCCTCTTCAAGTAAAGAAGAAAATAAAAAAGTGCTGCATCAGTTCCAGAATTGACTTTTTGAATAGACTGTTTTAAAAGAGATATCAATACCTTTCCCTGAATGAGAATTCAAGAACTCAGTTTTCAGTGCTCTTGTTCTCCTGGCACAGTGTTCACTGCTGATGGATGACACTTGGGTACACTGTATTAGTCATACAGGCACATGCAGTATTCAAACCCATGACACGTGGAGATAAGATGCACATTGCTTACAGTTTAGAATTCAGCAGCTTCTCATGTAACTGCATATTAAAAGTAAGGTCTATTGTACCTTTCTATTTATCCACCACTGAGTAGCAAATTGCAATTAGAATTTGGTTTCACAAAGATGACACCTGAAAACCTATCACCCCAGTTGCCTGTGACCCCCTCTATTTGTCTGCCCTTTGTCACACCCTCATCTCTGAGTCCTTGTCAGATTCAGACACATTTTCTCTGCAACAAAGAAATCTCACACCTTCTCTTTTCCCTATATAGATAGTAGCTTAATGTTCTGTAGTGCACCTTTGACAGCTTGCATTCTGAGTCTTTTGATTCAGGCTCTGCCCTGATCATGGCATAGCAAACCTCTATAATCTGACTCAAATTTTTTAAAGTTGTAAACATCTCTAACAATATCCTCAGATCTAAAAAGTAAGGCCTTGCATATCTCAGCTTTTCCTGACTCTATCACCCACTTTTTATTACCAGGAAACCTTTTATTCTAACTGAGATTTTTAATTCATAGACTCACAAACAACTTGTTGCAGAATAATTAGGTTCCAAATTAGTCCTGGAGGCTCTAAATCCAAATAGAAATTTATTTCTATCTGAAAGGCTGAAAATGTTTAAATATTTTTTAAATGGGCCAGTTTTCAAAGGAGGTAAAATTTTAAATAATAAAAAAAAGAAAAAAGGAGAAAAATCTGCCGTTATTTATGTCAACATAAATTACAGTAAGGCCAAAGAATCCTATGGGTTTTCATCGTTAGAACTGAAAGCAAAATTTGGCCATCGTGGTTGTTACCATCACAAAATAGGGGAGTCCTCCTTAGGAACTGGAATGCTTGACAATACCCTGTTCCCACAATGCTATTAGCTCTGAGTACAATGCTTTCTGTTACCTTTCCTAAATTTAGGCTGTCGGTCTTTACAATTTTAGATTCTCCTGTTATGTTCACCATAAATCAGGAGTCTTTTTCAACCGACCTAAATAAGGTGAAGTGCTAATGCCAAATTACTTGCTGGCTAAAGACAAAAATACACTGATTAGACCTTCAGGATATAAAAAGGATGTTAAGAAGCTTGGAAGTTCAATTGTGGTATTTCCAGGAAGCTTAGTCCTCTATAAATGTGGCTTTTTAGAATTATTATTATTGAAATCTGCACTTTGAAAAGGCAGCTGGAAAAGCACCGTTACTAAAATGAAGAATCAATTCAGAACCTAGCCGATCACATCAAGTGCAAAATCTAATTCCCTTCCCTCCTTTGAATATAATGTCAGTTTGCCAATATATCTTTCAGAGCTAGGAATATAGAACTTTTCTAAACTCTTCATCAAAGAGCATTTTAATTGCATTTATTTTAAATATTCTGTACTGATTTTCTGCAAATAAACTTATTAATGACATGTCCTTAATGTCTTGAACAACAAGTTAATTTACACTCCAAATATAACAAAAGGAAAGGTGTAGAAGCACAAACCCAAACACCGATAGCAGCTGCGTCTTGAAATCAGCAGAGGTATACCCTGATGTTTTCTCACTCTACATATACCACTTCTATCTTAATCCTTTTTACCCGAATAGCATGAAGAGCACAATAGGTCAGGTTTTCTACCCTCAGGTTTTCTTACCCACTTACAAGTGATGTAAGAAGCTTTTCCCATCTGGGTTAATCCAAAACCTCACGACACAGGTACCATTTTGCCTTGCTTAGCAGAAGGCACGATATTGCATGTCAGCAGCAGAAAACCCTCTTTCCCAAACTGTAGGTTGAACCTGCCTCTGGGAGAGTACACACCCTGCAACTAGAGCGTGCCTATATGAATGCACAGGCAGCCTTGAACTAAATTTAAGGTACTGTAAGCTGCTCTGCCGAAGGAGATGGTGTGAGCATCCTCAGCCCTAGGAGGGGGCTGCTAGCAGGGAGCTTGACAGGTCAAGTACTTACTGTGTTTCTTAGCTGGTTTTGACAGCCTGCACTCAATTCTGCTGCAGGGACATCGTTAGCTTGATCAATGTTTACCCTGGTCAGCTCTGACGGCAAGAGTGAGCAAGGTGAGACAACCAGGCTTTCAGTCTCAGCTTTGCAGGCCCACAGGGGACAAATGATGCTCACTTCAACAGCGAGCTTGTGCAGAAACCATAGAAAATGTTCTTCACTACCACTTGTATTCTGGCTCATCAGATTAAGTTTCAACAAAGTGCATTTCCCTGTCCTGTCATCACACCTTCTTGTGGCAGGAGATTTCCCACATTTCCTGATATGAGAGAAGAGTGTCCAGTCGAACACCACAGGTCATGTCTTGCCTGTTGGTTTCTACTGTGGGGGGACAGCTGTGGTGCTTGTGGCTGTGAACTATCTCTTCTCCCAGATCTCTCTTCTACCTCTCTTTTCCCTGATGACCTAGAATTACTGTGTTAAGAGGACAGTGAATGATCAATCCCTGTTCACTTTGTTCATGCCACTCGTGATTTATAAATGAGCTCAAGGAGAGCAAAAGTAAGGGAGGTGAACATCCATGATTTAGTGAAAGGCTAATTTTATTCCATCCAGGAGCCTTACTTAAGCTGTGCACATTGGTTCTTTGACCCTGAACAAGAAAGGGCAAAATTGGTGTTAGCAATGACCAAGAGAACTAGAGAAGCACCGTGTCCTTCATAAACCACAGATTTTATTGAAGTGACAATACTACTGAGAGGCGCTAGCTGCCATGAAATAAAGACAACTGATGTTTGTGTAAGCGTGGAATAAAAATTGGTCACATATACAGTGCCTTAGCTGTTCCTTCCAAAATCGTAGTTCACAGTGGAGCACTGGAAAGGACTCTTCAGTTCCTTTTCAGCAGAGCTCAGCAGAACTGAACTCTGCTTCAGTTCCTCCTCCAGCCATCCCAAACATGAGTGGCTGAGCTAAGGAGGTGAGGGTATTGCTGTCTCTGATACCTCTACACCACTCCTTGCTGCCAGAAACACTTGGAAGTTGCAGCTACCTTCTCATCTCTCTGCCACGTTCCTCCCACAGCTGGGTGTTGCAAGGAGTAACATTTTGGCAAGCACTCAAAAAGCCCAGAGACAATACAGCCAACACATTTAGTGCTCTATCATGAATTGCTCCCTGCCTGACACCTGCTGCTCTCTCACAAGCAGAAGCTGAACTGCTCTGTTGCTGATGGGGAGTGTGAGGTCTCTGAGTTTCATGCAGGAGGATGGTCCCTTGTCTCCTGACCTCCTTTGGTGGAGCACAGGCAAAGTGATGTCCATGGAGGGGTGAGGTTAGGAATGTGGACATTCCTAACCAAAAAGACCCAAAAGTGAACAAGAGAACAAGGAGATAACTGGGGTAAGGCTTTGAAAAATGTTGGGGGCAGAACATAGAAGGGAAAGATTTCTGCAAAGGCACATATGAACTCATTAAATGGTTTGCGTGTAAGCTATAGCTCATGGAGCTGCACAATGTTTGGCAGCTGTATTTGCCATTGATATCTGTTGATTCATGAGCAAGAAACAACTTTCTGGGAAGAGACTCTTTTATTTCCTGTTGCCTGGCCCCTGACCTGGTCTGTCAGCAAAGGTGAAGTTCCTTTTGGTGTGCTATGGGCTGTGCACCATGAGCTGGGCTGTTGTGCACCCTTATCTCCTGGAGCAGCAGGATGTGTGATGGCCCTACTACCCTCTGGAAAAGCACACTGAGGCCTGTGATTGCATTACCCATGGAAAAATACAACCTGGACCAATACAGATAGGCTGCGACTCTGCTGCAGGACCTGATGCTTTTTAAAGGATGAGGTGTCAAGGCAAGGCCATGCTAAGGCCTTAGGATAACAGGTTAAGTAGGGCTTCAACTTGACACCGCTCTAACGACATGGAGAGAGAAAACTGCACAGCGCAGCTCAGGGGGAAGAAAAGTGGGTGCAAAATTGCTGCAGGGAAGCAAGAGGGGAGCTGTGAGAAGCCTCAGATTGCTGCAGCCGAAGGGCAGTTCTGGTGCTCCCTTTGGGATACTTCTATCTCCAGATGTATAAGGGACAGGGAACCAACTTAACGATTGCCGCCACCCTTGGCACCCTCTGATGAGGGTGTTCTATTATCACAACAAATTTGATATTAGCCAGCTGTGATTCCACTCTCAATGGAGATGTGACAACCACTTGCTGAGCTCAGCTCCAAGCCTCCAGGAAGAGGCAAGGTATCTGAGAGCACAGCACTGTAGCAAAAGCAGTGCCTGACCTGAGTGTGCCCCTCATTAAATTGTTGCTGTGACCCCAGACTAGGTCTCCATATGGCTGCAGTGAGGAGACAGCAGAAGAGCCACAGGTAGGAGTATCAGCCAGCCAGCTGCAAAGTTATACAGACTTTGGAGTAACCACAGGGCAAGTCTCAAGTTTGGGTTAATGTATCTTGACATAAAACAACCTCCCTGGTCCTCACCTACTGAGCTGGCTACAGGAAAGGAGGAGCACAGAATCTAATTTCAAATCCTTATTTTAATTTACTCTGCTGTTAGTGAATACTCCCCGTTTTAGTTGTGGCCTTAGCACTTCAAAAATAACTGCTCAGTGCACTTATTTTGGTATGATCTAACTTTTCTAAGCTATCCTTTATGGTGTGAACAAACTAGTACAAAATTAAAGTGTTGGGGTTTTGTTGGTTGTTTGGGGGGTGTTTTTTTTGTTGTTGTTGGGTTTTTTTTGTTTGTTTGTTTTTTTGTTTTGTTTTGTTTTTTTGTTTTGTTTTTTTCCTGTGTGTGTTTTGGTTTGGTTTAGTTTGTTTTTTTTTCCCAGAAAAATTATCAGCTACCAAAGCAGAAATCTGTGTGAGATGGTTCTCAAAAGTAGTTTGGTACAGCTATTTTGGAATGATCATCTGCTCAAATGCATCACATTGTTAAGTCCCAAGCAATGTTCTTGAAGTGAAATTAGCTTGTACTTTCCTGTCGTGTTCTTTGAAAAATATAGTGCTGGTGACCTCTAGTGGAGTAAAAATAGATTTTTTTTTTTTTTTAATTTTTTTTTTTTTTTGAGATAGTTTAAAAAAATTCCCATTAAAAGCAGTGGATTTTCTCCCCTCCAAACTGTATTAAACTGAAACCCATAAAACAGAAGCTTATTTTGCTTGTCTTTGTTCAAGAAGCTGAAAGCAACCATACAAAATCTGCTTGTGAGCTCACAGTTCTGATGGATTTATGTAATGCAAAGATTATGATACAATTCTGATAAAGAAGGCATTGGTATAATGCATTTAGCTGTGGATTCTGAGAAAAGGCAAAGAACCTGTAATGGATAATTCCCTCCAAACCTCTTATGAATTCCATGTCAGCTCTCCCGTTGTTCTTCCTGTCACCAGAGGGTGAAGAATATAAAAGGCAATTGGTTTCTTAAAAATAGACCCTCAGTGGACACCCAATAAGCTTGACAGTTAGTCTTTGTGCCAGTCTTTGTATCTGCTTCTTAAAAAGCCCTAGATTTGGTTAAATCAGGAGTTATGGCATGTACAGGCTTGCTAGAGCTTAAAAGTTGAGGTCTCTGAAGATGCTATCTCCAGGGAGTGTGTCATGTCCTTGCTTCCCAGCTCCTGATGCCCAAGAAGCTGCACCTTCACCCTCCTCAGGAAGAGAGAGTTGCGCTCATCCAGCCACCCCAGGGAGTTTTGAACTGAACAGCAGGAAGGAAATTGCCCCATGGTGGAGGTAGATGAAAGTAGAGCTCCAACCTCTGCCTGTCTGGTGCCTGATTCTAGGGAAGTCGCTTACACCAGACTTTCCAAATCAGTTTCTTCATTGGTAGATGCCTTGTTTCTTAAATGTGTGGAAAGTAATTGCAGTAGGGACACTACAATTATTTGTTATTAGTTCTTAATAAATATTAAGAATTATTAACAAATAATTGTCAAGTTGGAGAAAAATCTGTTGTCACTTCCATAGTAGTCTGCCCTGGGTTTACTTCTTTTCTCTTGCTTCGTCTTCCACCACTCATGTCATTAGCAGGTGTGTGTATTAACTTTGTGTGGGAGACCACAAACAGCACCCAGCTGGGAAGGGAGCTGCCGGCACAGAGGAGGGCAGAAGACTGACAAATTATTATAGAGGGTCAAAGAAGTGTGGATAATAAGTCAGACCACAAAATTATACGTTTAAGTAAGAGTAATTTACTACAGAATTATGAAACGGGATGTGGCAGGCTGGCTAATAGTTCTTCAGAAAGGGAATTGAGGTTGTAGCATACCCCATGTTATTAATGAGCAATAATGTTGACACTGTTGGGCAGAAATGTGAGGATCACATCTGCTATATACAAGCAGAAAAAATAACATGTAAGAGTCATGAAGAAATTTTTCTGCTTTACTCAGCAGCCCTGAGGCATCCACTGGTGTTTCATGTCCCATTCTGGGCAACATTCCCCAAGGAGAGTGTGATTCAGTGAGGAGTCTTGTCAGAGTCAGCAGCAGATATCCGATGTCTTCAAAGAGCAGAGAAATATGCAATTCTTCATATTGTCTGGGGACAAAGCAAGGAAAGATGGACTAGCACTTGTACAGAGGGTTAAACACGAGCCTAACAACAAGCAGAGTTAGGCACTGGAAGAGACCTGCCTCAGAAGGCAGTGAAATATCTGTGTTTAGGCATTTTTAAAGGGGAGGTTAGACAGGAAAAATTTAGCAATAGAGATAATCAGCGAAGACTGAGATAGCGGACCTGTTGTTAGGGCAGGACGATGGACTGGACGGCCTACAGGGGACGCTGTCAGACTTATTTTTGCCCTTGGCATGATCTGAAACGCTTAAGCTTTATTTTCATCTGTGTTCCAGACTCCCAAGCGTGAACAAAGTCAACGGTAACTGCCTTTATGTGTTTTAAGACTTGATTAATATTAAATCACAAGGACAGAGCCTAGGTTTCCCAAACAGGGTGTCCAGATATAAAGGATGTTTTGGGCTTTAAAACGACACATCTTGGTTCCTCAACTCCAGTGCAGAGTTAATGCTATCCATTCATCTTTTTGTCATGTTGTAAAGGTGGATTAATTCAGTCTTATGAAATTTTTATATATTACTGTACCATCTAGAATTTTATGGGGAAACTGTTAACTATATTTCCATGATGGATTATCTCCATTTCCAAGGATAATACCACAGGCTGGAAAAAAACAAACATCATAATGTTCACTATCACTGTAGGTTATAAAGGAAGCAGCAATGGCTGTGGTTTTGCAGATTGAGTTCTGATGTACCACAGACTCCACAATATTATTAGCTAATGATTGTCTTCTTTGTGTACTGAACAAAGCGAGGGTATGTGAAAAAACCTATATGCAGTACAGATTTTAAACACAATCTGTTGTGCATGTGCACAAAAGTGCAGAGTAGCAGAAGCACGGATACCCTCTGCTTCTGGGATTTACCAGCTTGCACATAGCTGCCTTTTGTAATAGTGTTTCCAGGTTCCCCCGTGCATGAAATCAACCTGTGCAGTACTCAGACATGAAGAACAAATTTATAGGACCATGATTGGCTCAGCTGGTCAGAGTATGGTGATTATCTGTGATATGACTCGTTGAAACAAACCTGTATTGTCTTCAAGAAGAAATTGTTTGATTCCTTTCGCTGCTTAGTTAACAAGGGAGGCACAACACAAGCTGTTGCTGAGATAGTTTTGAGTTGGTCCCTAGCTTCGTCTTTCCCAGAGTGGCACAGCCCAGGCAGGAGCCCCATCTACAGGCAACCAAGTGGCCCCTGGCCTGTTGGGCTGCCCAGAAATCCCTCCTGTCTAAATTCACAGCAACTTACAGAGATCAAACCTCAATTTGATCTGGCAATCACTTGGAAATTAAGCTGGAGGGATGGAATGATGTGGGAAGTCTCTGAAAGCAGACATGCCAAATCTGAGAGCAGCCTGTGCAGCTCCAGGAAACTGCAGAGTCCGTACAGTAGGTGCAAACCTATCTGTTGGCTGCAAGCATCTGGCCAGCTGCAGTTACTATGCAGAGCAGTATCACTTCTGCTTTTTCTCCAAAATGTTCCCTCCAAATCCCACTTGCTCCATGACTCTCATTATCTCTGAGGAACCAGGATCCAATAAAGAGGTGGAGACTTTAATGAAATAAGTTGCTCTGCTCCTGCCCTGATTTCCCAACACTGCAAAAAGGCATAGGCAAATAGTTAAGGGGAATTCCACTGCAGCTGTGTTGCCCAGCCCTCACTGCTCTAGCTTGCCACTGGCACAGGTGTTTCCCTTGGCAGGGAGGATTTCAGGTGAATGAAGCAGTTGTAGACTATGCTCAGGCCCTCCTTTTTAAGTGCCAAATTGAAAACCTGCGTTTTAGGGGTGTTGTGATTTACCCCAGACAGGAATTTAGTACCATGCAGCCTCCCATTCACTCCTCCAGCTTGCCCCAGTTTGAAGAGGACAAGAATAAGGGGAAAAAAAGTAAAACTGGTGGGTTGCGATAGGAGCAGTTTAATAATTAAAACAAAGTAAATAATAATAATCATCATCATCAAATGAGAGAGGAAGAGATAACACCTAAAAAGCCCCAAGTGATGCACAATAGCACTGCTCACCTCCCACTGACTGATGCTTAGCCCATTCCTGAGCAGTGACCAATGATTCCCAGCCAACTCTATCCCAGCCAGAACTGGGGCCAGGGATGAGTTGTTGCATATCTGAGCACTGTCCCTAGGGTACCTGCCCACTACTGCCCCATCCATATCAATGGTGCAAGGACTGAATTGTTCCAACTATCCTGCAGTCATAAACCTGAAGGACTAAGTGTCTTCTATCCATGAAACTGATTATTCTCCTCAATTTTAATGTCATACATGTTCAAGCTGAAGATAAAATGTTAAACACATAAGTGTTAAACCTTTCATAACATAGTCAAAATACTGGCTTAGAAAACATGCCTTTTAGAAATAAAAAATGCCGAGTTATTTCATTCATGTTCTAACTCTTGAGTTTCTGTGAATAAAGCTTAACTAACTCAGGCTTTTAAGTTTTTACAGCTAAGAGGGTGGGTTGTGTGGATGTGATAATCATGAAACTCCAGGAACTAGGCACTTTAATATGTTGCCTCTGATTTCCATGGCATGTGTCCAAGAGATTGAGAGCTGGCACAAGTGTATTAGCTTCTAGAATTGGCAAGGGATCCAAACCCCACAGAGGTAAACATGGATGTATATGTCTAAACATGTTAGTCAGAAAAAAATCTCTAAATCACACAGAAAGCCATTTCAAAGTCATATGTCTTGCAGTGAACTGAGACTTTTTTTAAAAGGGTGCTGAAGGCCTGACTTTCTTTTCTCACTGCTGTAGCTGCTTTGCCACTTTGGGTGGGCTCAGGTAGAGGAGAGGACATGGTCAAAGAGCTTGGAGCAAGAAACAAGGAGTGTGTGGTAGGCAGTGTGAGGTCATATTCACTGTTACAACTGAAATTTCAGAGCAACTATCAGAAAGGAGCAGATACTGCAAAAAGCCAAGGTGCAGTTCAGGAAAGCCACAGACCAGGAAGGGGAGAGTTTCCTTTGAGAGGTGGAGTGCATATTGGTAACTACAAATGGAAGGATAAGATTTGGAGAAGGTGAAGCATGAGAGATGTGTTCAAAGCTCCCAGTCTGAAGGGGGAGAAGTTGAATGCAGTGCCAAAATTCATCACCAGCTTTCCCAAAAATCAGTGAGATGAAATTGGAGAAGGAAAAAGGGTCTTTCTTTTTCTCAGGGAGTCAGGCAAAGACTTGAAAGTTTCCTTGCTCTCATAAGAGTAGCTGCAACTAAGTTTAGCTCAGGAGTTTCTGATTACTTTTTGTGGTGTGAAATTAACCTTCAGCCAAGTCAGCAACTTTCTGCCTATTGACTCTACCTGCCCAAAAATCTTCCTCATGCACTATGTCTGTATAGGAAAGCCCTTTCTAAGAGCTAAACTTTATCAGAACTAACTACAAAACTATGCTTTGTTCTCTCTTGTTTGACAAGACCTGCTGAAGTTAGAAGCTGTATTGGAAGGCTAAAGCATTGTGTACACCCTGTTTGCTGAACCCAATCTCAGAAATTCTTTCCTTGGGGCATTCCTGCTCAGAGGCAGTGCCCTTCAGGACACTGTGAGTGCCCAGCACAGCACATGCTGTGCCACTGACAGTCCCTTGTGCTTTGCCAGCACCTATTTCATCAGTGTGAATTTAAACAACTAATGCTTCAGTGATTAGTCTGCAGCACAGAGGTTTAAGCCAAACTGAGCTGCACAGAGGCTGAATCTGAATGAGAAGGGAAGGAGGAGGGTGTCTGCTGAGTGGAGTCGCTCATAGGCTGGCAGCCCCTGCCACATAGGAGGCAAATGAGTGCACCAGGACTTCTGTAGTCTTCAGAGAGGCCCAAGTGCTGATGCTAAAGTCTCTTGTTGCACAGAAGTAAGTCAGCAAGCAGCCGTGTTGGGATGACAGGGACCTTGGTGACAGGTGGCAGCTGCCTTCTCGTGAGGCTGTCTGCCTTTACCAGGGGCATGGAGGGAGGCAGCAGCAGGCTCTGCAGGCTGCAGTTCTAAGCTACTCAGGGAACTCCTTCATACAAATCATGCTGGTAAACTAAACAGAAAATTACAAGAGAGGGTTTTCTTTGCAAAAATCAGCTTTGCCAGAGGTGGTATGAATCTTGGGCTTAAAAAAACCCCAGCAAATAAAAACTCAAATGCCAGAAGAGCAAATGCCAGCCCCTGAATTGCAGCAGGCTGCCATCCCCACCAAGTGATTTTGGAGGATGTGTGTTGGGGATCCTCTCTGAGGCCACAGCCCAGCTGAGGGTTTCTTCCCTGATGAGGCTCCCTGGGGCTCCCATGGGTGCCCATCCAACTGATCCATGTTGGATAACCAGGCAGCTACTGCTCACACAGGCACAGCCTGCCTCCAGGAGCTACACCACATGGTGTGAGGGGCCAGAGACCTGGTGCCTAAAGGGCATCCACTCCCTTCTCATGGCTATCAGGTGAAAATGTCATTTAAGTGGCAAGCAAATAAGCTGTTTTCTCCCTGGCCTCTCTCTGCCAGCAAAGTGCCTACCTGCGCCTCCAGGACATACAGTGGAGAAAGGAAACTGCCCCCTCTGCCAAAGTGCTGCCAGCATAGCATTTCCCCTACTTGTATTTCAAAATATGGGATTTTGGCGTGTGCAGAGGAAAGGATTCTGGGGCGGAAAGCTTCCATTTTTTTTCCAGAGAGCCTCTCCTGTATTGTCCTGGGTTCTAACAGATCTGTTACTCCGCTGAGCTTTCAGTATCTCTAGCTGTGAAGGAGAATGGTAGTCTCGAAATAAATTTAAGACACCTCCAGATGCACAGTGTCTACTGAAGACTGCCTTTGCTACCTGTTAATGGACTCAGGTGACAGAGGTTCTGGGGAAGAGGTGACCTGAAGCATTTATCTCATTGCGGGAGTGTCCACTGCTCATTTCTTCAGGACTCCTGGGTGAACACAAATTGACCTGTGCTTTGGAGGCTGGTTTCATTTCCTGCTTGCCTGCAATGATTTGAAAATTTTGATGGACTTTGGAAAGCTTTACCCAGACATTTGGTTTTAATGAATGCATGTAAAACTTCTTTCAGATTGCCAGCTGCGGTCAAAAACCAGCAAGAAGGCGAAGCACAGCATTAATGACATTTAGTTGTTTATTTTTGCAACAATAAGATTTTCAGGAGAAAACAAAACACTTTGTCAGTGGAAATAATTAAAACCATGAAAATGACTGCATTTCCTGTGTGACTGACATATTCCATGTGGAAGAAAATGTTTCCCAGCAACAGAAAAAATACATTTCAGCAACTCAGACTTTTCTTAGCAATGTACATCTCTTTCCTTAACTGAAGCAGGCAAAGGGAATTTCAGCTTACACATTTTTAACAATTCATCACAAGAGTAAAGAACAAACTCCCCTTTCCACTGTACAATGATGTCAAAGGATTCCATTTTTGGCACCTTATTTTGAAATTCCTAGAAACCACCTGATTTCAAGCAGTGGGTGGCATTGCTAACTGGCTTCTCCAGGCTCAGTCCATGCACTGGAAATATGCACTGCCTCCCAATTTTATTTCAGATGGACAATTTTCTTTCGAATGTAAGAGCTGCAGTTTCTATGATTTGTTAAAAAAAAAAAAGGGAAATATAAAATATCTGATGAAAACAGGAAAGAACAGTGTGTGATGACAAGCAGGACATGTTATTCAGCAACAAAGTACAAATGGCCCCTTCGGATGACCCAGAAGCTAAAACACCTTTCATTTTATTTATTGGAAAGGCTACATAGCCTTGAAAGTGGAAACCTGAACTAAAATTTATATCTTATTTTGTTTTCTCATCTCAATTATATTTGTATTGTATTTTCCAGTCTTCAGTTTTTACCTTCAGTTTGATTTCAAGTTTCTGTCAAAACATAACTCTTAGAGTTGCTGACCAAGGCCACACTGTACTTCTAAAGAGTACTTTTAAAGAAGATGCTAACAGAAGACCAAAAGATTAAATATTTGTGCAGTGAGTCAGCAGGACTCTGGAGGGAGTTGAGTTGTGAAGTGTGATGAGCTCTGGACTATGTCTATGATTTGAGTTTTTTAAAGCCAGATAAAAATATATTGATATAAATCATTGCCTCTCAATGAGTAAGAACATAACAGAAAGAGTATAACCTAGTAAGAAACCACAGGACTTAGAATGAAAAAACTTGTGTTCACAGTTGTAATGAATTTTCTATATGATATCAGACTATATTATTTATTTACTTACTAAGTATTATCCATTTATTGATGTATCTGGAGTTTATTCAATTGCAAAATGACACAAATGGCATAGCCTAAACATTGTGTTTATGAAATATATATTACATTTATAAAAAACATCTTTGCAAAACTGACTGCTTAATTGTAATTCTTTTGCTGCACAACAGTAATAACAATTATCTTCATATTCAAAGTTCCTGAAGGATGGATCGTTTTACTTTCCTGAAGCAGCTCTCGGTTTTTTTCATCCAGCTCTCATTGCTCAGTAACTAGAATTTTGGCATATTTTCCTCCTTGTGCCTGGGTATCAATATGTCAACATTAATGGTAAAGGCTACTCATGCTTTTCTAGATTAGTACCTTTTTTTTTAATAAATAGTATTATTTTCTTTTGGTTTTTCTCCATTTCTTTCTTGTCTCCTCTCCACATCACTTTCGTTCTTTCATCCTCCCAGCCTTCCTCCTGTTGTTCCAAGCCAGCTATCTCATGAACATGTTCTACAAATGACAAACTATTAGTTCTGAGAGCAAATCTCAACAATCAAAGAAGGCAAAGTAACTTAAGCTGGTATGTCAAGAAAATGCTCTCCACAGTTTGCTGAAAAGCTTTGTTTCTACACTTTAAAATAAATTAATTGGGAGACTTCCACGATCTTTTGAAGAATCATAAAATCTACAGAGAAATAAGAAGACCTTCTTTACTCCAACTCTGATAAAAGTGGTATATGGAAACTGATTCAGAAAACTCTTCAACTCTTAATTAATTTCTATTCGCTTATCACCAACCTCCCTGTCTCTCCACAGTCCCAAATTTGAGTTATTAGATCACCAGAAATACGAATACAAATCACAACCGGAGATGTTAGAAGAAATCCCCACATCAGCCTCACAGATTTTCCAGACAGATTATTCAGCAATTTAATGTGACTATCTTATCTTCTTTTTCTAGCCTAATCATGTTTCTAGTACTAAAGTGTTTGGCTGATTTTGAAAGCAAGGATCTGAGATGACAGCAGAAAAGGTGATTTCTTGCCAACTACACGTGGATAAAACCAACAGGGGAATCTTGTGAGAGTGTTGCACTTGTACCCCTTGCTTGTCTCCTGACTCTCCTGCTTTGAGCTTTTAAATCTTTCCCACTCTTGTTTCCCGCTCCTGAAGGGTTTGACCTTCTGCCCAGCATCCCACACCACAGCTATGAAGCCAGGGCTCTTAGCCCTCAGAGCATCATTAATCTGTTGCCCATCTCAGCATTTTGGATTTATTGCCTTCTGCCAACATTTCTCCCTGCTCCTTGGTTCCAGCAGGACTCCCTTCCTGGGTAGCCATGAGAGGGGCAGAGCAGGTGCACGCTGCTGGCAGGCTCCAGCCCCTGATCCGAGGGACACCTTGCTCCTGGCACAGAGCCCCAGCCAAAGGATTGTTTAGAATATTGTGCACAGGCAAGGCAGTAGCAGGAAAACAATGGAGAACTGAGAAGCATCAAAGCACACTTCCTCTTCTTCCTCCTTTTCTCAGTCATGTCTATTGTACCAGTGTTTTTCTTGCTTGCTTGACTGTTTATTTCTGGTGGGAAGCAGAGGGGGTTGTGGGACCAGGACCCTGTGGCCACCGGCAAGGGCTTCAGTCACTGCATTTCACACCATCCCTCTACAGCTGGCTTGACTGCAGAACTAGCACAGGCTGTTTGTTTTCTCTGTTTGCTTTCATTGGCTGCAATCAGCTTTTTTACAATTCCTTCCTTTTCTGTGTTTCCAGTTAGCACCAGTAAACACCAATAACATCAATGCCTCAGATGTTTGCCACAGCTGTGGTAAGAGATTCTCACACCGGCTGAGCTGTGGCTTTTCACTATCAGCTGAAACTGATGACACTGCAGTCCATCCCTTCTAACAACACCATGCAAACAGCAGATCTCACACTAAAGTATTTCGCATATCCACTTACTGGGAACATTTTTTTCCAAAGACCATATTACAGTGATACAGGTTTTACAGGCACAGGGTATAATAGAGAGGGCAGGTCGAAGCCCAGGAACCTTCCTGGCACTTCAGCAGCACCCACAGCTCAGCATGGCAAGGGTGCACTGCCCTTTGGGCAGCCCAAACACAAGCCCTCAGAATAAGGATGTTTTCCTTCATGTTTTCTCTGGCCATTATGGTTTGTACTGTGTCTACTGGCTGCTTTAGCCTCTGTGCAAGCTAGGTACATACCTTCTGAGATTATCGCAGGGAGCAAAGTTAAACCATTGCTGTATTGCAGGTGGCATAGATACCATGAAATAAAGGCAGAACTAGAAATGAAAAATTGATTATTTGACTGGATTTCTTAGTAAACAAAGAGGTAAACATTTAAAATAATTCTAGGCTCTGGCTTTCGAGGGGACTGGACTCCAAGTGTAAACACAGTTGAAAGAAATCCTAGTGGTTGTCTAAAATACCTTTTTTTTCCTATTAAAAAATAAATTCATTATTGTATTCACTTAACATTAATTTCATAAAATCTGTTAGTCCTAAGATTTGATAACTCAATATAAAGCAGTCTTTTTATTACTTACTCCTGGGGGTAGCATGCTTCTTGTTCAGGGGAAGGTGCAGTTCCTGACAAGTTTTTAAATCCTCCTGAAGTCTGTATGTGCCAGCAGCTGTGTATAACTAGCATATTTAGTTGGAGGATGGCATTTAGTCTAGAGGGTTTTTGAACAGTTGCATTACATGTCTTAACTTCCATCAAAATCGGTAACATGCTATGGCTGATGAGTGATTCAGCAGGAGGAGCGAACCCCAAAGCATCCTCTACATTTGGGAGCAAAACTTTCCTCCCTGTCAAGTTGCCACAGGCACCTCTGCAGCTCTCTGACATCTCCAGGACCATTCCAGGTAAAGACACTTGGGATGTGGGAACAGCTGTGCACCTATGCAGTCAGCTGAGTTTCCAGAGAGCTTGCACTGAGTTGAGCTGTGGGTTATATGAGGTGTGGGTTGTTAGAGGAGGTCGATTACACACCACATTATCACAGAGGAATCTTATCACAGCTGAGTTTGATCTATGAAAACGTTTCCTTCCCCAGCCTGAACAGCCTCTCAATTTTTTTCCCCCAAAACATATAAATAATTTCTTTAAAAGTTAACATAACTTTTTGCACATATCCCATGAAGAAACAGCACCTCTATGGATGTGCCAAGAAACTGTTAACAGCATCGTCAGCGTCCTGTACAGACAGAGAGATAGACATTTTACAAGGAAAGTATGTAACATGTGAGAACAGAGTTAGGCTGACTCATTTAACTACATATAAAAGGCACTGCCAAAACCCACACTCCCCAACGGAAGCAATGCCCCATGGCATCCCTGCCAGTCCAGTTTCTGAAGCTGACAGTGAGGCAGCTGTCAGATGGAGCAGTTACAATGTCTTTGATCACAGTTTTCTTGCTAAGCAAACATCGATAAAGGGCTTATTATGCCTGCTCTACGGAAGGAAAAAAATGTTTAGGAATTCTCCTGTCTGGAAATACTGCAAAAGCTACTAAGTTTCTATGTCTACCTTTCCCTCTCATGCTATCTGCAGGCTTTAGTGTATTACAACAAAAACAAACAAGCAAGCAAGCAAGCAATCAGAGAGCACAAACAAGAAGCCTGAAGCACTGCCAGATTATACAACAGTGATTCCCACTGGGGGTAGCTTGGACAACTTGCCTGATGCTGAGAGCACTCGGAGGCTCTTGCACCAGGACTGGGACAGAGCAGGGCACGCAGCCTCTCCAGGCAGCTCACCTGCACCCACTGCAAATTCTCCCTCCCGCTGCTGCCCAGCCTCTGACCACTGCTGCCACAGAAGCGAGTAAGGATGGAGTGACTCCCAGCAGCAATCAGAATCAACTCTTTGATTCAATATAATCGAGACAGTCTCAGTTTTTCTACAAATAATTGTCACAGAAAAGAGGGTGGCTTGCCCTGCATTTGCTTGTAAAATATCATGTGCATCTTTGCAAAGTCCCGGTTCTACTATCACAGGCTGCAAAGGGCTGCCATGGTTGTTTTCCTCTCCACTACTTCTCACCATAACTTGCTCATAAGTTACAAGAACGAAGCGATGCCACGTGTGTGTGCTCAGTGCCCTAACTTTAGCTGACAGAGCAAACACTTCCAACCCTCCCCTTCAGTGTGCCTTCTCTGCTAAAAACCTGTGGGTATGAACAACAGGAAGAGCAGGAAAAGAGAGACAGGGAAAAGAGAGAGAGACCCTGTAAGTGAATGGGTGAGGAATGTGCATGGAGCTGTGCATAGATGCCTGATGTCTCAACTATTTGTTAAAAGGCAAAAGCAATACTTCCGACAGACGGCCCTCCCCTCGCCTGCAATAGGCTCCCCAGAATAGCAACAGCCCGTGTCACTGCAAAGGGCAAAGCCTTCTGAAATAGCAACAAAGTTGTTCACAAACCACTTTGTGGTTTGCATTTGGTTTCAGCCAGCTTCAGGAACTTGTTGCCATGAGGAAAACAACCTGCTCTTTCCTGGCGGGCCGGAGAAGGAGCACAGCGCTGTGAAGTGCTCCCGCCCAAGGTGCGAAGGGGGCAGTCAGTGATGGTAGCTGGGCAGAGCACGGAGGAGCTGAGCCAGCAGAGCCGGGCGATGGGGGCAGGCGAGGATGAGGAGCGCGGCCGCTGCCGCCTCCCGGCTGGAGCAGGTAAGGAGGCAGGAGCTGGGTGCCAGCTGCTGGCCAGCACTGCTAATGCTCGGGGCTGGGGGAGAGCGGCCCCGCAAAGCCAAGGGACTCTCGGGACATGCCTTCTCCATTTCCAGAAGTGCGAGAGGGGAACATGCGGTAAGGAAGGGGACTGCCAGCTTGGATTTTGAATGAACGTTTGTGTGATACTTTCCCTAAAAGGCCTCGGTCCTACTGCTCTTGTAGGTGCTGTCTGTTGTGTAAATCCTTCTCCTTTGTGAAGATCAGCCATCTGAAAGATAGGAGAACCTGCTGCCCTCTAACAACAGTGATCTGGTCCTTGCACACTCAGGGGCAGCTCAGCCCTTTTCACCGGAGTGAGTGGAGGGAGTCCAGGCAAGCACTGCACCTGCCCATGGGAACAGGGGGGGAACAGGGTCTCCCTCCTTTTTTACTTCCCTAGTATTTCAGGAAGAAACAGGGTTTTTCTGCTGACATCCTCAAAAATCAGCTGTAACATTGATTCTGCAATAAGTTTTAAAGTGCAGAAACGGAATTTCATAGCTCTTCATCTTTACTATCCTACCCAGCCAGTTTTCTCAGTTTGCAGCATGGTTTTTAATTTTCAAATTCTTTCTCAGATGATAAAAGAGGATAGTGCCCCACAATCATGATATTTCTCAGCCACAAGGCAGCTGTACCCAAACAGGACAGCATGATCATAAGCCAGAAATGACAATGTCCCAAACAGATTTTGTTCACTTGGAGCTGAATGAACTGATTGACACAGGAACATTCAGAAACCATAGACACAAATGCTTTGTTGGAGTGTAGTAGTGATCTGTCAAGCAATGTCTCCTGATACTGGAATCAGAGGTTAGCCAAGAACAGAAAGTCAGTAGGTGTGCAGACACATTTAACATTGCCTTAGGGACTGAGGACAACAGTACAGATGGTTGTAGGATAGCAATAAACAGATAGCAAAGTTTCTGCAGCACATGGGTTAAGGTTAGAAGAGTATGTGCAAATTACACATCTGTCCTTACCTAAAAATTAAAGCAGTAACCTGAGGAATATATAATTGCATAGTTAGAAATTTAAAAACTTGTTGATTCCAACTAGAAACAAAAAAACCAAAACCCAAATGCCATTTCATGTAATGAGGTGATAGGCTGTCTGTTGACATAATGAAATTACATAACAGAGCGGTAAGAGAGGACGTGGCCAGGGTGGGTCTGTTCAGGATCTGCATTCCCTGTCTTTCCATCATTGTCAGGGGACTTTTGTTCATGAAATTTGAATATTGTTTACAAGGTACATTAATTTGGCTTATGCTGTACAAAGTATTCAGTGATTCCCACCACTGTAAGGTGGAGGAGTTTAGATGAGTGGTACATTAGTTTCCTTCTACCTACTCTTTTCAGTCGATTTACAAAGTATTTGGTTTGGGTTTGCCTTTCACACTTGGGTGGGAAGAGTCTCATTTGTCAAATGATTGTGATCCCACATGGCCCTGACATTATTTTTGGTTAAATTAGTATTTTCTGAGATTTTCCAGCTCTGTTCGCAATATAGCTTTGTCCCAAAGCTGCCATTTGTTTCATTCTGTGGGATCTTGTTGGGTAACTGGTTTAGATCCCATGCCAGATTCCTAGAGGGACAGGTAGATCAGATGTATCCTAGCTAATAGGAGAAATACACCTACTGAGCAGCTACTGGATCTAAAGAAACCTCGGGTGTTGGAATAGACCAACAGGGTAACCTATATCTCTTTATACCAGACAAATGGATGAGGCAGAGAAAGTAACTGTGGCAGCACAGCAAAGATAATGATAACATGAAAATGGGAGAATTACCTTTTATGAGAAGGAAAACCATGATTTAATTATGCAGCAATTCCCAATACATTCCATCAAACGTTTATCCTAAAAAGAAAAAAAAAGAAAAAAAAAAGAAAAAAAAAAGTGATCCTCATGCTATACACTTCAACAAAACCATTCTTTAACAACAAATTGGGAAATTTATATACTATATCCCTTGAAAGACATACTTTTTATATGTCAGACAGCATTCAGATGGAGAAGAAATATGTTATTAGAGATAGCTTAAAATATTCAAATAGAGATGCTGTAGTTTTAAAATTTATGGTAGATAAAAGTATATGTCTTATTCTGCTGAAAAAAAATGTATTCCATGCTGTGGATTTATATCTAGGCAATGCATTAAACTCATTAGGATTTTCTAACCTGTCCTTATTAACCAGTGGTTGACAGAACTTGAATTCACTCTCCAAATGTCTAAATAGATCAAAGAAATTGCAATGATTTAAAGAACTTTCCTGACAGGAAAATACCTTCCTTTCCTTCCAAACTGAGACATTTCTCTGATTAAATCAAAGTAAACAGAAGAAAGTACCATGGTGGAAGAGATTGCCGAGTCCCCTCCTATCAAAACAGATATATTTGCACAGGTTGCATAAATTAATCTCCCTTCCTCCTGCCCAGTAGTTTTCTATATGAACACTGAATGATATCTTGGGAGAAAGCAAAGAAAAGCTGCATCACAGAAATCTCAGTGTCTGGACCAACATGGAGCATGGTACTGCCAAACTGAGCTGGAAAGGATTCCTTTCCCATATCTCTCCGTCCCATTAGGTAGGTGAAGAGTGGTGTTTCCCAGATCAGCCTGCTTACAGATCTTCCCTGGCACTGATCATTTATCCATAATGCCCATAAAACACATGCACAGACCAGATACTGTGCTGGAAGTACTGTATTTTCCCAAATATATGTTTGAAAATAAGTAAAGGGGCACACCCTGAGTACTTGGCCCCGTCCAGCCTCATCGTCAGTACAGTGTGCTGCTGTACTACAACTGCAGTTGGTCTCCTTTTCAGGAACCAAGCATAAACACTTCCAACGAATGTTCTTAAAGACAGGTTTGTTTGCCAAGTAGGGCTGCTTTTGACTTGAGCAACAGTTGTGAGAAACCACTTTGTTTACATGGGAAACCAGAGAATAGACTTTCCAATCGCTTGTCACATACCAGCCACACACTCATTAGCCATGGTGTTAGTGGCAGACAGAAGGAGAGAATTCTCTGGAAGCTATCATTAAAATATTTTATTCCCGTTGGCTGTACACTGCCATATGTTTTGCTGGCATCTCATAAAAATAAGAGAAATATACAGATGTATATAGAAAGAAGCTTTTTGTAAAAAAACAAAAAAAGGAATGCCTAAAAACTGCCAGCAGCATCATTAAAAGTGACACTTAAAAGGATTGTGAGTACAACTACTGCAACATTCTTTATCTGGAAATGTTAAAGCAAAACATATGCTGAAATCAGAGGGAATTTTGCCTAGAGGAAGGCTGTGAAGGGAAACTGAGCAGATTTCAAGGTTTAACTCAGCAGGCACTTGTGAGCAGGCAAGTTTCGGGTACACCAGTTAAAACAAAACCTCATGGTGATATAACAGTGTTTTTCAGTGGAAAAATGCCTGTGAGGGACAAGAGACACCAAGTTAACTGCTGACTTTGCCGCTGCTAATGCGGAAGGACAATGTGTCTCCCTCTGCATCACATCAGGGTCTGCTTTTCATTCCGGGGTGCTCTAGTTACAGCCCTCCACTATTTCTGTACATCTGTGAGTATGTGTCACTGGACACATGAAGAAGGATACCAGCTGACCCAGTAAAAACAAACAAAATATACATGAAGACATTGATCAAGTTGGTCTACTTGGATAAGCAAGAAGTATATGTGCTTGAAGGTTGAATGCTCCCTTGTCAATTCCTAGGTGTCCAAGCTCTACATCCAGCTTGTACAGACTCTCAGGCTAAAAACAAATAACCATCTCAGTTTCTCTGATCTAAGGACTACAGGTTGATGTGAGCACAGTCTGGATTGTAAAGAACAGTGCTGGTGGTGGACTCTATCAAGATATTTGACTTGGCACTCTCATTCAGAAACTGGAACCATACAAAAATGACACTCCAGCATTTTAAGAATTAAGAACTGTGCAGGACACAGACTTCAAAGTATCAGTAGGGTACACTGTCCATGCTGCTGTGTTTCTGCTGAAGAGCCTTAAACTGAGTTTTTGCTCCTCTGTTACTTTACTTTTTTTCTTGGTTTCTTGGAAGAAAATAAGAACATATTATTTAACGGGGTGATAGAGGTGATGGGTGATCAATAAATGGGATATGTCACTGACTGAATGCAGTTTGGATGCCTTGGCCTGCTGACTGCAAGTGAATCTGCTGTCTGGGGTTCCTGTCTGATAACTTTAGACATCTGCATCTGAGCAAGCCACACAGTTTCCTTTTATAGGCAGTGGATGGAAGTAGGCATCCAATCTGATTCAGATGTCTAGAAGTGCCTATTTTTCTCAAGTGGTTACAAGAGCAATCTAGAGATAATGTAGTTGTCTCACAGTTAGGTAAGTTGAGCACATCCTATGTATTTTAATACAGACAAATGTAAAGTGATTTGCATTCCTCATTAGGATGCAGCGAGGCAGGCCTTATTATAAGGAAGGGCAGTCCCTTGGAAAGAGTCCAGTCAGAAAAAGGTAGATTTTTCCTGAAGGATAACCAGAAGATAAGCTTCTATATGTGTCTGTGAGAATCCTGGACAAGTAGAGAGGGAAATGTCCACCAGGACTGGAAGAATTATGTCCAGTTTCTGTTGGCACTGTGTAATCACTGCAGGAGCACTGGGTCCAGATCACAATTTACTGGAGAAGTGGATGGTCTGGATAAAGTTCAGAGAACAGACGTTTGAATACTTAAAGGATTGGTAAACTTGTAAAGCCTCACAGGGTAAATAGCTGTAAAGGAGATGTCTGTGAGATAACTCAATGACAGGCTATAAGTTTGTACTCAGTGAGCACAGTTAAGTGTGGGGAAATGGAGAATGGGATCTGATGGCTGAAAGCTGAAGTTGCAGAAATTAAGTTTAGAAATAAGTTACAGATAACTTACAGTGAGAGTAATTAACCATTGGGATGACTTATGACTAAGTAATTAGTTTTCAATCACAAGCCATTTTTAAATCAAAGCTGAAAGTTTTAAATCACCCGGTTCAGATGAAACGTAATAGAAGCATGTCTGAAGGATAATGTTGTGCTGTTTGTGAGTGTCAGACTGGATAAACACAATGCTCTCTACTCCGTAATATATAAATTGAAGTAAAACCCTATGTTAAATACATGTGGCTCAATGATATAAAATACAGAGATATTCAAGAAAGCACAAACATCAGCACTGAAAAGTAGTTTGGGCAGAGCACTGTGATCAAATTAGCAGTTTAGTTTCTCATATGCTCACTCCTTCAGCACAACACTGTATTGTTATCAGCCCAGATTTCCAGCCAGGATTCATTGGAAGGGTATATTCTCCAGATATAATAATATGCAGCAAGCAGGCAACTCAAAAGTATAACTGGGAAGGAGAAATTATGTTTTGAAATGATAAAACAAATATTGCACATGTGCATTGCAGGATGGAGCACAAAGAAGCTTAGCTGTAGTCAGCAATACTTCCACTGAAGTACTGTTCAATGTGTGAATGAAGTACAGCAGGACATAACCCATGCTTCTATTTAAAATAAGTGAAATGGTCTCAGATACTGCAGATATAAAGGAAGAAAAAGCTTCAGGAATATTAACAGATATGGACAACAGCAACATAAAAAAGATTGTTCCACTGCTGGAGCATTTTGCGAATTTTTTTCTGATATTTTCTTCAAGATATCCCATCTCCATCCCAATAGATCTTCTACCCGCCCCCACCTTCTGAAAGACTTTTCACAATAATCCCATTCCCACTGTGTCCTTATGGCCCATCAAGACAAAACCATGTGGTTCTCCCCTATCTCTTATCTATCTCTGGTTTTCCAGCCACACCAGCTCAGCAGCTGAGTGAGTTGAGGTGCATTTAATGCACTCAGTATAAAAAAAAGAAAGCTGTTTGGCTTCTGCTGTTTGGCTCAAAGTTAGGACAGCTAAGAGGTGATACTTCTCTTAATAGACTTAATGGGCTTACACATCTCCCCTGACCCCTGAGGCATTGCTTACACTCACAGTTATACTGTGCTACCCTCCAAAATAACACATCTGCCTATGGAGTGGCTGTAGAGTGGGATGGTGGAATTGTTTGCTTCTGGGAGTTGTTAGGAGAACACAAGGTGGCTTGGGGCACAAATGTGCCAGGGATGTACCAGCAATTTAGTAGGGTATGTGGCCACATGCCAGAATCTGGGCCTGGGCTCTGCGATGTTTACTTTAGCAGTGCAGATGTACTGCTAGGGCTGCTCTCCTCTCTATTCAAGATTTGCTTTTGAAATGTAATATCCTCTGTCAAATGGGACTGATCCTCACCAATGTGCTCAGAATTATGGCAAGGAGCTCCGAGCAGTTAGCATGATCAAAGAGCCTTAACGCCTTAGAAAAATGAGCTAAAAATAAACAAACTCTGTGTATCATTTCCAGTTAGACTGTATACCACTAATTCCAGAAGAATTAGCTAAATACTGACTCTGTCATGCTGCCAAAGCCACCTCTCCTCCAACATGTCCCATCTTTCTAACTAACTGCAAAATCAGAAGTCGATTTACTCTTTTCTAGTTGTGTGGCAGCCAACATCATGATGCGAGGAAAGCCATGCTGGGAGAAAGAATGAGACCAACAACAACAAACTGATATATTTCTCAAGGTTTAGGGTGCAAAAGGCTTCACAGTTAGTGGAATATGATCAGTCAAATCTATCTTGTAACAATAAACAATGAATCATAACTGTATAAAATGAGTTTGTTTTAAAGTGGACATTCAAAGGCATATAATCTGCATTGTTTTCATAATCTTATTCTTTTCATTTCTTATTCTTGACATTATGGCTGTCAAAAGCGATGCAAAATATTTGATCAAGATATTCCAAAGAATCTGAGTTTAGACATGAGCGAAGCCTAGAAAGTTCATGAATTTGCCTCAAAGATCAGTTTCCCTAGAATATCCCAGATATCTGCATCAGCCTGGTGCTCACTGAATAAGTGTCCAACTTGGCAAAATAAAAACAATGGTACCAGCAGCCTTCGTGTCATCCTCAGGCAAAACAAAGGAAATAATAAGTGGTGAAGGAAAACTTGTTATTTATTTGAGTCAAGGTGGAAGCAACTTGGCCGAGAAATTTATGCTTTCCTTGTTCATGCTACTGTAGTTGGGTGGATGAGACTTCCTCAGTTTAGGAAAAACACTGAAAAATCTCAAGACAAAAATTGCTTTCTCACCATTTCTTTTTGCAATAATGTTCTGAAGCAGAAGGTTTAATTATTTAGTACCTGATCAAAACCTTATTGACTTCTGATCAGGAGGATAAGGGACACAAAAGCATTAAAACTAAAAATTTTATATTAATTACTTTTTTTTTTCTTTTCAGAAATAACTCTTTATGTAAATAGCTTTTATGTTGCCACTGCTTCTGGATATGTATTGTACCTAGCTGTTTGGCCTAAAAGTTACAGAGAGATTTTGTTAAACTGGTATATCAAATAAAGCTATTATTAATTGTCAGAATGCTGCAGAAATCACTCTTTCAAGTTTTTTGTGTTTTATCCTCTTATTTCAGGTTGTGGAACATTCACCTTTCTATCTTCTGCCATTGCTGCTGTAAGTGGTCTTCTGATGGGTTATGAGCTGGGCCTCATCTCTGGAGCTCTTCTTCAGATGAGCAGCATTTTAACACTCTCTTGCAAAGAGCAGGAAGTCGTTGTAAGTTCCCTGCTTTTTGGGGCCTTATTTGCATCCCTTACTGGTGGATTTCTTATAGACAGATTTGGAAGGAGACTTGCTATAATTATTGCATCTTCTTTACTTGTGGTGGGGAGTCTGATTTTGCTGCCCTATGAATCATATGAGATACTCATTGTGGGCCGGATTGCCATAGGTGTTTCCATATCATTATCATCAATTGCAACGTGTGTGTATATCGCTGAGATCGCCCCACAGCACAGAAGAGGCCTCCTGGTATCATTAAATGAACTCATGATTGTGATAGGCATTCTCTTTGCCTATATTTCAAATTATGCATTTGCCAGCATATCTCGTGGCTGGAAGTACATGTTTGGCCTCGTGATTCCATTAGGTGCTTTGCAAGCTATTGCCATGTATTTCCTGCCACCAAGCCCTCGGTTTCTTGTGATGAAAAATAAAGATGATGCGGCAAGAAAAGTACTGGAGAGGCTGCGGGGAACATCAGATGCTGCTAAAGAGCTTACTGTGATTAAGTCTTCCCTGAAAGATGAACATCAATATAGTTTCTTGGACCTGTTTCGTTCAAAAAACAACATGAGGGCCCGAATGCTGGTAGGACTCACTCTGGTGTTTTTTGTGCAAACAACTGGGCAACCCAACATTTTATTTTATGCGTCGACTGTTTTGAAGTCAGTTGGGTTCCAGAGCAATGAGGCTGCCAGCTTGGCTTCTACTGGAGTTGGAGTGGTTAAAGTGGTCAGCACAGTCCCAGCCACGTTTTTTGTGGATCGAGTTGGAAGTAAAACTTTTCTGTGTATTGGCTCTTCTGTTATGGCAATATCATTGGTCGCTGTGGGTTTAGTGAACCATAACCTACATGTGAATTTCACCAAGGTCTGTAGAAGCCAGTCTCCAGAGGATTTCTCTCTCCAGAGACCAGGAAACTTCACTGTCACCAATGGGAGTCTCAAGGACCTCTTTGCTATCATGGCTTCAACAGAAAGATTGTTATTTGATGTACAAAGCCCAGATGTTGCCAGGACAGGAGAACTGAACAGGACTGCCTTGGCAGGAGGCAAAAGCACAACAGGGTCTCACATGGAAAGTGGGGAGGTCCCTGTTGTCCTGAAATGGCTCTCACTGGCCAGCCTGCTTGTCTATGTTGCTGCATTTTCCATAGGTCTTGGACCAAGTAAGTGCTTAATTTTTCTAACTGTAACTTACATTATTCAGTGCTGGGATGACTTGCCCAGCTTGGCATTAGGCAGTTCCTAAGTTGGGCAAAGCGGTGTTGTCTGCCAATATGCACTGGTATTGTCACAGACCATCCTGGTAGGCCTGGCATGTACTTTTTAGGAAGAGATCCTGCCCCTTAAGGTCAATGACCTGATCTCCCTTCCATTCAGTGTAATTAATGTAATTAACTGATCCCTCTTCAGTCAAGAACTGCTGTTAGCTTTGTATAGCAAAATTACAGAGCCCCTGGCTATCTTTCCTCTTTCTAGTCTATTGTGTCCTTACACTGGGAAGGTTAAGATGTAGGCATTTGCTGGTGTTAGCTCCTAAACCCAAGATAATGATAAGCCCTAGACCTCTGTATGGTATGACATTATCAAATCCACAGAACACCAACCTGTCTGAGTCCTGCCAAGGATCTGTCCCTCTGACTGTGTTATAGTCTTCAGATACAGAAAACACATTCAGGGGATCATAATTCATGAACAAGCTGTAGTACCTTTGCCACTGCTTGGGAAGAACAACACAAGTGGGAGGACACAAAGGTGTGTCACTGGACAGCTGACACTGCACTGCTGCATCTGCCGTTGCACTCACATGGGTCCCACCCTCCCCTGAGGAGAGCATGTCTGTCATTCCAAGGGACTAGAAATTAAGTCTCTCGATTTTCTTTTGTTTTGTTTCAATAGCACTTGCATAATATTGTACTCTGAAGGGGTTGACTTTTTAAGTCACTCTGCAAAACCCACATGCCCAGTCTATTATTTATTAACAGACTTTATATGCTTTTGCACTCTGGTTCAAACTTGCCTTGCAAACAAACTGTGCTCTCCTGTACTATTATGATAAAAAGCTTGCCACAAGGATACAACCCAACAATTGCACTAACAACTCCCCTGCAGTATTTATTTATTTTAAACTTTACTCACCAGGAGAGCAGTGTGAGATAAGCATTCATTGCCAGCACTGCAAGCTTGGCTGTGTTATTACAGCATTATTCCTTCCCTTGAAGATTGTCCTGGGGCTGGATTCTGCTTTCTATGACATAGGTTCAAAACCAGGGATGAAAGCCTGAGAAGAAAATGTTTCTTGAACATTTGGGTGTTTCAAATATATATTTAATGACCCTTAGGGTGGGGTCGCATGTTCAGTCTTGGCCTCCTGCTGAAATCTGCTTTCCTGGTGACCTGGCTGTAAATGGGTTCTTAGTCATTTGAGTTGGCCTAATATACAGTTAATGAGAACAATGTCTATTTTCTTGAAGGCTACAAAAACTGACATGTTTTCCAGGCTGATCTCTGAGGCCAGTGCTTGTTTTTTGATCTCTTGCCTGACTTGAGAGCTCAAATGCTTTCAAAAGAAAATGGGAAAGAACAGGGACCCTCTCAGCTCCATCATGGAGAAATCATGTATAAAGCCACTGTAAGGTAATTTGTACTGACAGATGCATTTGCCTAGCAAGTGAAGGCCAGGTCTATCAGAGATACAGGCATTTCAAATTGCAGCTAAGTCCTTTCAAGGCATTTTCCTGCCTTTGAAAGTACACTGTTCAGTTAAAATTTGCAGCATATAGAAAATGGAAGGGTTGGAGAACCAAGAGACTGTTGCAATCTGCAAAATATCTATTGTGCTTAAATAGCACAATCTGGATTGGGATGCAAGGTTATAATTTGTGTCTCGTATACAGCCTACAACATCTCCTGTTTGGAGCCCTAATGCCTAAATGTATTCTCAAAGCCTAGTTTTTTTACCCTCAGTGAACCTTTCTTAATGTAAAGAAAAAAATTAGCCCCTCTGCTTATGTAAATAGTTTTAACATGTTTATGTTATTCATCTCTAAATCTGGTCTGTGGTCTGGACCATTGTCTACTCGTCAGTGGGAAGGAGGCATGGAGGCTGCATTTGCTGGCTGCTGTGTCCAGGCAATGCGTGGGACACCTGGGGACAAAAGCACTGTAACCCCTGCACCACTGTATTTTCAAAAAGCTCTGTATTTTCAGTGGGAAACTCTGGTGCTCCATGCAATGCCTGCCTCCATGCAATGGCTGGCTAAGGTGAAGGTGGTGTTGAGGGTGCCTCTCTTTGCAGATCAAATCAACATCTTTTGGACAAAGAGCAGAGAAGATCTTGCTCTTTTCCTTCCACATCACAACGCCATTTTTGGAATAAATTCACCCACTTTATTTGAGTCCATGCTGCATTATAGTCTGTGGAGATAAAAGAGACTTTGTGTAGGACTATTAGGAAATGACACACTCTTCACAGGACAGATCACACAATCTGAGCTCTATCATCTTCTTTTTAACTACTTTGTACTTTTTTTTACCCTTTTTTTTTTGGTTCTGGTCAAAGAGATAGTTACAATCCAGATTAGTGTGGCAGACATTTACAAATGTATTTTTCCATGATTTCTCTTTTGTTGCCAAATCACATAAACTAGATTGATTTTTTAAATGAACTAAGCATATGTTAAATATATTTATTGCCTTTTATCAAAGCACCCAGGCGGCACAGTGATGGGCATTCAAAAATAGACAGTGAGAGATAAAAGCCACTTTTGCATTACAAAAGAATTCACAGACTAGCATGCATCTGCTTAGTCAATTTTTTGATTCTGGGGTGCTCTGTATTTCTGTCATGAGCCCTTACACAAGATAAAAGGGGTATTTCTGCTGCTGTGTTTCAGTTTAATTATGTTTGATGAACTGCAATTCAACTGCTTGTTCACACTCAATTTCACCCAATTATGAGGACGTTTTGTAGATGCAACAAATGAGTGTTGCATCACACCACAGAACAGCACATGCCATTTCTCTTGGGGTGTTTGCAGAGGTGTGCAGTCGTTAGCTAAGAGGGTTTGCTTGACACCCGTGTTTGTCTTGGGTTACCCTTTGTCTGTGTGCCAGAAAGGACAAACAAAGATCAGCCGTTCTCACGAGGGAATGATGCCTGCAGAGCCCTAAGGAAACCACTTCTGGCTGCCATGTGAAGGATGAGGAGTTTGAGAGGGGCTCCTCCTTGTTTGCTGCACGTGTTTGTGAAGAGAAGCATTGGAACCTGCTTTATGTGGACAGGGGAGGGACAGGAGAAGTCTGAGCCTGGCAGAAGCACTGCTAAACCTTTCACGGGGATCAGTGAGTGCAGGCTGATGAGTGTGGTGTGGAGGTAGATCACCAATTCATCACCCAAGCTAAAATGTGATCACTCAGTGTGACCCTGGAAATTAATTTAAAACAAAGGACACACAGAAATAATCTAGTCAGAGCTATGACCATGCATGACCACTTAATAAATGACACAGTTTCACAGAAACTGAAATAGTTTCAAAGCATCTAATTTACCAATTGCCCTGCTCAAACCACTTGAGGGGTAAAAACTAGAGGTCCTTTCTCATAAAGAAGTGTCACTTCCTTCATTCACCACTGTGTGTGATACAACATGTTGGGATGCCAGAACAAGGAAAGCCATGCTCCTGGGATATCAGACTTATTTTCCAAAATAAGGCTATAAATGTAGGGCTCCTGTGTTTGGATGGAGCATGTGCAAGAGAGTTTTCTTGGTTAGCAACTGTAGGGCAGCTATAGTCTCTCTGAAACAGAGTGGGTGCCCAGAGCTCCGCTGCTCTCCTCACAGACCTGATGAACAAAATTCAGATATCAGATTGTACCCATTACCAAAGATCTGTTTTTTTGTCTTAACCAACTGCTTTTGCACCGTTTATGATCAAATACTAAACAGGGACAACTTCCCCCCGTATTTCCTGCATATCTCCTGAGTGAGATGATTTCATCAGCAAATAGCTGGAAGAAAAATAGTAGCACCACACCTAGGTATGCAGGGATGCAATATGGTCTAGAGGCAATGCTCTTTATCAAATAGGAGTCAGAGTGGCTCCAACAAATCCTAGGCTGAGAAGCAAGTAATGCAAACTGAGTCTGGACCAAACAGAGCATCAGTTTTTCCAGTCTGAATTTGTTCTTGCAAATTGAAGGCAAGTGAGCAGAACAGGATTTGGGCAGTACCTCTTTACACATATTGTGGGAGTGAAGTTCAAGGGAATCCATGAATGTCTCTGGGGTTTTTTGGTGTGGAATGAGGAACACCTTTAATGAGAGAGAAATGTTAAATGTATGCATTTGGACTGCATGTATGGCATTGGTGCCTTGCACAAGAGCTCTTCCTCTGCAAGTCCTTTAAACACATTTCTGTGTAACTGCAAAAGCATTTAGGCAGTTGGCCAGTGAACTTTGGGATAATCTGCTGGAGCAAATCACATCATCTCTGCTGGCTTCATGGCATTTCATGCTGAGCATGCAGATGAAAATCCACAAAAATACCTACAACTGGAACTGAGGGGCAATTTCATGACATGAATCATCCTCAAAACCTCAAAACTTAGCTGTATAAAGTCCAAAGGTACTTATGTCTCTGCCAACCTGTGACAAAGATGTTCTATTACTTTATGTCCTAGAGCAGCTGCCAGCTTTGTGCGGCTCTTCAAAGCCAAGGGATAAACTCTAGAGCTCTTTTCTTGGAGACGAACTCCTCTTTCAGGTGACACCTCAGAGCTGCAGGGACGCCCCAGACACAAGCACTTAGAGCCTTCTTTATACACAGATTGCTGTGGCCACAACACACCCAAGGCAAGTCAGTGTCTGCAGCTGGAGAAATGTTTCCTGTGTCTCAGGGTTTGGCACAAAGAAATGCCAGATTTACCTATCCATGTAGATATAAACCTCAAAATATATTTTAAATATTTATGGTCAACATATTGAGTGTAAAACCAGGTCTTGGAAGAGGGGTTTAGACCTTACTGCAAACCCTGATTTTCCACATTGCTGTTGCAGTCCCATTGAAGCATAGCTCCCATGAGTGGGTAGGGTTGGCACTTTTTGGTATTGCTAAAAGCCTGTTAAAGAGTGAAACTAAATATCCACAGGAAGTCTTCTCAGACTGGGATTTAAGGGCCTCTGTGGCCATCTGCTATCATCAGCCATCAGGTGAGCATTTCTGGTTGGAAAAACTGGAAAAAAATCATGTGCTTATCACTCTTTTTTCTTAGCTCCTGAAGCGAGCACATTACCTACAAAACAGGAGACCAGCTGACTGCTGGGAACAACACACCAGTGCGCAGGGCTGTGAGGTCCAGACCCCCAGTGGATGCAAAGTGTGTCCACAGACCATGTATGAGGCGAGGGTGAGCACAGGACCCACAAAATGGGGACATTCCAGTTTTGGGGACAGTGCTTCCCCCCAGGATGGCTCTCTGATGGGCTCTCAGCCACTCACTCACAGCCACCTAGACTAAAGCTCCTGCATTTGGGGATCCCTAACATCTCCCTTTTCTCCTTGTATGGATGCAGAGGCATTTACAGCAGGCAGATTCGAAGTTGTTGGAGCAGTCACAAGAGAGGATGAACACAGGTGAACAAACCAGGGGCTTGTGGTCACTACAATCACTTCCTTTATCTTTATCCTAATGCAGGGAAGGGTGGCAAGCCACCAAGCCTGCCTTCGTGTTTTACTAATTTCACACTGGTTAAATTCCTCCTACATGAAGGACCCAGGATTGTGAGTTTGTGCCCCCCAGGCTGGGTTCCCCCAAGAAGGTGCAGGGACTGTAGTCTCCAGCAAGCCCTGCTGTGATGCACCATCTTGCTGCTGTGGGAGCTCCCTCTGTGGATCATCAGCCCTGGGAGGAGCAAAACCCATGCAGACAAGTTGGTGAAGACAAGCCCCTAGTGAGGGCACACCTTAAGAGCAAATTTTTATTGGTGAAAGTGTAGTTTAGGATGATAGACGTCCATTTCTAGTTTAAACCTACGCAGATTTGCCTATATTGAATATTGATCCTATATGAATCATATATTGAATATATCTGAGTTAAATTTATATAAACTTGAATAAATACTTTAAAACTGAGATAATTTGTACGGAAAATGGAACAGATGTTTCAATGTATTTGGGAATCCAACTGGTGCAGGAGCCAGATTCCTCAGATTATCAACAAAGGCTAATATTTTCTCCACCAATGAGGGGCTTTCAGACCCCTGCTCTCTAACCCAGGGCATGGTGTGAATAAAACCAAGGCTGCGGATTCAACCCCCGCTCAATCCCTGTATGGGGCACTCACTTAAAAGTCGGACTCAATGATCTTTGTGAGTCTCTTCCAACTCAGAATATTCTGTGAAACCTGTGAAATCTGTGACCTTTCCTTTGGCACAGTGTTCCCTTCCTTGCTGGCTGTTAAAGGAACTTTAAGATGACCAGGAAACTAAATTAGACAGCATTCCACACATAGTATGCTTTAACTTTTGGTAAGTCCTGAAGTGGTCATGCAGTTGGACTAGATGATTGTTGTATGTCCCTTTGCACTGAACTATTCTATTCTATTCTATTCTATTCTATTCTATTCTATTCTATTCTATTCTATTCTATTCTATTCTATTCTATTCTATTCTATTCTATTCTATTCTATTCTATTCTATTCTATTCTATTCTATTCTATTCTATTCTATTCTATTCTATTCTATTCTATTCTATTCTATTCTATTCTATTCTATTCTATTCTATTCTATTCTATTCTATTCTATTCTATTCTATTCTATTCTATTCTATTCTATTCTATTCTATTCTATTCTATTCTATTCTATTCTATTCTATTCTATTCTATTCTATTCTATTCTATTCTATTCTATTCTATTCTATTCTATTCTATTCTATTCTATTCTATTCTATTCTATTCTATTCTATTCTATTCTATTCTATTCTATTCTATTCTATTCTATTCTATTCTATTCTATTCTATTCTATTCTATTCTATTCTATTCTATTCTATTCTATTCTATTCTATTCTATTCTATTCTATTCTATTCTATTCTATTCTATTCTATTCTATTCTATTCTATTCTATTCTATTCTATTCTATTCTATTCTATTCTATTCTATTCTATTCTTTCCATGTAAAAACTCACATGTTTTCCCTACATATTATTGTGAGCTGTTGGAGTCATTTAAATGTAGTTTTAAACCCATGTTGGGTAAAGTGGGGAAGAAGGATCTGGCAAGAAAGGTCCAGGAGGTTGGAAGAGAGCTCAAGGGTTCACAAGAAAAGTGAAATCCATAGAGGTGAAGAAGTAATTAAATCCATCCTCAATCCATCGCTGTCTTTCTTATACAGTCTTGCGTGGTTTGTGGTGGTCTCTCTCTTTGCGTTTCATTGGATTAATCAAGGCAAGATCCAGAGCTGGAACAGTGCCCTAAAGCCCAGAGACCTATACTGGAGGCAAATTTAGTCCCTTTGACTTTGGTCCTTTGGTGGTTGTTAGATTAACTGGCTGAGTTAAAGCATGATTCATTAGGACAGTTAAAGGCTGAACCTTTTATATGTCTTTCACCTCAGTCACTAAATGCATCTGTAACAAAACCCACAATATCTGGTTTGACACATGACACTGGGACTTGATCACAGAGGTCATATCTCTTGCTATCCTGACAATCCAGATTGCATAGGATGCTTTTTCTCTGCCCCTTAGTGGTCTTGGGCTTAATCTTAGCCACCAAATGCTTGACCTGAAACTGGAAAATCATGTGGGAATGAGAACGGTAAGTGTGGAAATTCTGAACCTTCCATGGATTTAGTTGGCTGTTCCTGTGTTTTGAAATATTGTAACCTTAATGGTTTTGCACTCCCTTGGAAAACACTGGTAAAAAAATATCAGATACCTAGAATTCACCCCAATATCTCCTACATTAAAGCAGTATTTCAGGCTTTTAAAAGCATGTGGTTGTTATATTAATTTATAGTGCACAGAAATCTGATGTTAACAGACATACATGCTCAACATTGGCTTGGATGACATTTGTTTACAATGTTTTATTTTTTAGTTTCTACATTTTTCACAGCAGTTATGGCCTGACCTTAGAATTCACAGAAATTAGAAACATCAATGTTATGGTTTTTTGTGGTTTACTCTAGAAAATGGGATAGTGGTGGGGGCTAAATCAAGTATTCAAAACCAATCAAGTGCTTAAATGCTATGTTGGAATTTAATCAAGATAATAAATCTTGGGAATATGCATGTTTCACTAAGAAACGGTTCAGAAAGTCATATTTCAGATAATAAAAAAAATTATCTTTGATTCTTTGTTTTATGACAAGATCCCCAGCACTGTTTATTTGTACTGAATCATCTTTTAATGCATGCATGCATGTGGTTTGGATATGACACTCCACGTGCTTATCTAGTTCATCATTCCTGTGCTATTCAAATACTGCCTCACATGGGCTTTATTTCACACTGTCTGTACTACCAAGCTGCAGTAGAAAGACAAGGCACACCAAAATGAAAAATAAAGCAAGGGCTGTAAATTGCCCACTTCTCCCTATTTCCTTGCCCCAGATAAAGGTTTATCTGAAGCCTCTTGTTAACACATCACTATCCCAGGAATAGGTTTGCCTTTTCAAAGGCTGATTGGTAGTAGTGAAGTGCAAGCCAATTTAAGATATTTTTTGATAGCTGGATGTTAATTATTGGATTTCAAATTGCAGGAGGTGCTTTCTAAAATATCAGATTAATAGGTTTGTTTTATCTCACTTGATAAAACCTACAAGTTTGGGGGGGCTTTTGTAAGTGTCAAAAAGGTCATAAGGAAAAATTGCTTTTGTGATAATGAGACGTGGGAATGTCAGTGGGAGCTTCTTAATTGTTCCATTATGTTATTATAATTCAACTCCAAGACTGAATTTAAACTGTATACTGAAGTTCACCTGCAATCAGAGACATGATTTTCACTGACATTTATGTTCCTGTTTGTAACTCTAATATGTTAATGAGGGAAAGTCTTGGTGGATCAGGCCAAAGGCTTTGCCTTCTGAGAGACAGAGCCCTGGCTACTGTGAAAAGAGGGGGAGACCACACCATGCCCCAGCCACTCCTCCTATGTCTCTGCAGTGACAGTGGCTCAATCAGCTGTTGAAAAGGTAGGTGACTTCCTGTGGTTTGGCGTATTCCACTTAATGAGGGATTTGAGTCAGTATCCTGAGCTTTGTGATCTGCATATTGTAAATATCTGTTTTCTAATAGTTCTGTGTTAGTAAACCCACTGACACAAAGGTGCTGCTTAAGAGAAATGGAGCCTATGCTTCAAATTATGCAGAGTTTTAAAGTTTAGCTCTTATTAGTTTCCTTAACCATTTTCTAGGGGACAAGACTATTGTGATACTGAAATCTGTGAAAAAGTTTGCAGGTCATCTGTCAAGCTTCATAAAATCCAGTTTCCTTCAGGAAAGAGGGCAGGGGAAGAATATTTAGAGGCAAGCTCATCTTGGGCCAGCTTTGTGCAGAAACTAAAACTGTCAGTAGGACTTCATGTGCAAAGTCAGTATTTTATTTCACTCATAAAGTTCATGAAACGAAAACATGCATTATAAAGTATGAGAAAATAGTTATGCCGAAAATGTAAAAATGTGTAATCAATCACATAACTTACTGGCACTGCTGAGGAAGGTGAGACTGTCAGCCAAAGCACAGAGAGCGTGCTAAGTCAGTGCATGAAAGTCAGTGCATGAAGTCAGGAGACTGTTTTTCCCATGGCATCCAAGTTCCTGTGCCACACTGACTCTGGGAGGAAAGCCAGGAAGATTTTCTCAAAGGGAAAGGGCACACAGGAGGGCATCCAGCTTCTGCTGCCTTTGAAAATCAACCCTAAGTGCAGAAAACTCTTATGGAAGAAACAAAACTAAAAAACACTTTGTGGTGGTTAAACTCAGAGCCTTCACAATTTCCTCCTCACTGCCTTACCCCAGCAGCAACCAAAGCAAAGCATGGGCAGCAGTTTCCAGTAAGGAACTTAAAAAAACCTGGATCACCACAGGCCTCTCACTAAACAAGTCACTGTTGTAAAACATTGCTTTTTCTTTCTACTGGGACTTTTGTGAGGCATGTGAACAAATTAATCTCTGTTCTTCAAGAGCAAAGGCCTAAATTGCCCCCAACTGCTGTGTCACAACAGATTTTTTTTTCTGCTGTGCAACCCCTCAAGGACCACCAGTAGCTCTTGGGTACTGGAAAAACAGGTTCACTTATCCCACCCAACTGGGTAATTTCAACTCTGCATACTTTGTAGAAGTGAAATATGCGATAAGTCAAACTACTTCACATAGAACTTCTTCATGAATTAGGGCTTCTGGCTTCTGCAGTCATTCCTCTGCAAATGCCTCAAAGGATTATCCTGGATTCAATAGTCTGAACAAATAAACACCTGCAAACATGAATACATATTTCAGGTTTTAATTAAAAGGCCTTTTTTTGGATGGCAGTATGTGTTTTATTACAATAAGCACATTCTCCGTTGAAAGCTTGTTAAAATTTTTTTCCTTTTTCTTTCTTTTTGTTTTTTTCCTTTCTGCTGCTCTGCATGTTGCTCTGTCTTGATGGGAGAGTTTGAGTGTCTACATAACAAAGGATGAGAGAAATGATGACTGTGATATCCAGTTGCAAACAGAATTGTCATCTCACACTTCAATTCGAAACAGCTTTTCTTAGGGTACCTGAAAAGATGTACAGACTATTACATATCTGTCAACAGTAAGGCTATGATGCATTCTTCTTTAGCTGCAGCTGGCAACTAAGTACCTCACAGCTGCTTGCTCACTCTTTCCCCTGCCGCTTGCACACTAGGGAGGAGAATTGGAAAAAAGAAGCTAAACCTCATGGGTTGAGATAACAGCAGTTTAATAATTGAAATAAAGAAACAAAAAGAATAATTCTAATTATAATAATGATCATAACAATAATACCAATAACTGTGATGAAAAGGGAAGAGGCAGAGAGAAAGAGGAATAAAAACCAAGAGAAACAAGTGATGCACAACACAATTGCTTACCTCTAACTGATTGCCAGACTTGTCCTGAGCAGTGGTCAGTGGTTCCTGGCCAACTCTTTCCAGTTTATAATCTGGGCATGATGCTCTGTAGTACAGAATATTCCTTTGGCCAGTTCCTTTCAGCTGCCCTGGCCATGCTCCCTCACACTTTCTTGTGTACCTGCTCACTGGAAAAATGGAAAACTGTACATGGGAAACTGAAAAGTCTTTGATTTAGGGTAAGCAATACTTAGCAGCAGCTAAAACATCAGTGTGTTATCAATGTTGTTCTCATACTAAATCCAAAACATAGCACTGTACTGGCTACTCAGAAGAAAATGGACTCTCTGCCAGCTGAAACAGGACAATTCTACTGGTAGATTTTCTGCTGAGCACTTTTATTGGGCAAGATAGTCTACAAATCATATTAAATAAGAGAATTCTACTGTTTCTAGATCCTTATGTATCTATCACTACTTGCCCAGTAATCCTTCGGATGGGAATCGCCTCCTCTAAGAAAGCTCATTTGTGACTATTCTTGACTATCTTTCCAGATGAAAATGGACAGCAATTGAGGGCCACTGAAAAGAGATTTAAGAATATATGTAACACCTTGCATTTAAAGGAAAGTCCTTATGACCGATAGCATTTCTTTCACATTCGTGGAGATGAAAATTTGAATAGAAA